>CM046385.1:19204928-19634036 GCA_025413485.1 Ficus microcarpa | reverse complement strand
TAAGTCCCATCTACGCTGCAAAAACAAAAAATGGTAAAGTTCGTACAACCCATTAAGAAATCTCATATTTTTACTTACATCTAAATAAAACTCTTCTTTTTTTTTTTTTTTTTTTAGAAAATAATTTAAAAAAAAGGAGTAAATTGCTCATTTAGTTCTTAAATTTTTAAATTTGTGTAATTTTAGTTTTTGAATTTTTTTTTCTTAGTTAGAATGCTCATAAACTTTTAAAATGTTATTATAATAGTCCTTTCCGTCAATTTTTGGATGGAACATGTTAGTAATTTGATCAAAAAGTGATGCTAACTATGGATTAAGTTAAAAAATTAACGGAAATAACTATTTTAGTAACATTTTTAATAGTTTATGGTCATTTTAATTACCAAAAAAAAGAACATGAAATGTCCCAAAATTTTTAAAATGTTATTACAATATTCATTTTGTTGATTTTTAAATAGAATCCATTAGTAATTTGGTTAAAAAGTGATATTAACTAACGGATTTTATCTAAAAATTAACATAAAGGATTATTGTAATAATATTTTAATAGTTCAGGGCATTCTATCTACAAAAAGAAGTTAAAGGACTAAAGTTGCACAAAGTTAAAAGTTCAATGATCAACTTAACAATTTACCCAAAAAGAAAAAAAAAAAAAACATACCCCCCTATAAATGGAAATAATATTTTTTAAATGAAAAAAAATTCCGCACAAATTGATAAATTAACATTAATTTTTTTTATAAACCCTAAATTATTATTCATCAATTTCTTTTCTTAAGAAATCTTTATAACTACATGAAAAATAGAATGGAGGATTCAAGTGAAACCAAAATAAAAGAAAGCATGCCTCTGCAAGAGCCAACAACTATTAACAACTATTAAAGTACATATTTTTAACTTTTTTTTAATTCATTAGTGTTATGTGTTCTCTCTTTTTACTTTTAGTATTTGAAAATGATTTTTTGTGGTTTTTTTTTAATATGATTCTTTATTTATTTTCGGTTACGCTCCTTTATGTGATTCTATACAAACATTTTTTTTTTCTTGTAATGCAAGATGACAAGAATAGAGATAATTCTGTCATGGATTATTGGTAGGTTCCAAAGGAGTATCAAATTAAAATATTGCTTTTATTATGATCGTTATTGAATTTAGTGGAGAGCAATGGTCATTCCTACAGAGGACTGGTAACAAGAAATTTAAAAAGGGGTTTTTGGATTTTAAAACCTAATTAAATGAAAATTTAAAAGAAAACTAGAATTAACAAAGCGCAAATTTAAATTAGATTGTAAAATGATAATAAGAAAGCTGGTTACACTACAAGAAAATCGATTTTCAGTTACCAAAAATTCGGTAGCTGAAAGTCATGTTTTTGGTAACAATAAGTTTTTGTTACCAAATATATTTGGTAGCAGAAAGTCAGTCGCAAAAAGTATTTGTTGCCAAATTTTTGGTAGCAAAAACTTTTTGTTATCAAAATTGATTTCTGTAACAAAATGTATTTGGTAGCAAAAAATGTGATATTCAGTTACCAAAAAAATTCGGTAACAAAAGATATTTGGTAACAAAAAGTCTATAATTTCAGGTATCAAAATTTTGGTAACAAAATGTATTTTGGTAGCCAAAAGTAGGAGATTCAGTTACCTAATTTTTGGTAACAAAAGGTATTTGGTAGCAGAAAATATGTGATTTAGTTACCAAATTTTCTGGTAGCAAAATTTATTTGGTAGCGAATTGTATAAGATTCTGTTACCAAATATTTGGTAACAAAATGTATGAAAATATACAAGATTTAGGTACCAAAATTTGGGTAACAAAAGGTATTTGGTAGCAAATTCTTATGTTTTAGCATCCAACTATTTGGTAGCAAAAAGGGCAAAAAAATTTCTAAATTTTTGGGGCCGAATTTTGTGGCCATCAAAATATAAACAAATTTATGTACCTGTAATTTTCCCCAAAATATATGTATGAAATTCAAAACTTCGTTTCCCTAATATTCATCAAAGTCAAAGTTCTTTTTTTTTCAAAAATCATATGTTTTTTTTTTCCTTGGCTAGAAAATCCATTTAATATAAGTTTTTAAGAGATGAAATTTCATTAAATATATTGGCATTATTGAAACAATGAAGAGATATATATATATATATATATACATATAACCCCCACTTGAAAATATGAATATGAATAAATTTGTTTAAAAAAAATAGAAATAAAACATAAACGAACAAAATGATTTAATGTGTTAGTAAAAGACCAAAAAAGGAAAATAAATAAATAAATAAATAATGATAAACACGGATCACAATCTAAAAATATAGATTTTCACATTTACTCTAGGAAACGAGAAACAAACACGGATCACAAACTGGCCTACTTCATAAGATAGCCAGAACTACGTAGTTTGTTAAAAACAATTGTCAGAGGAAACAAGCTTTCAATAGTATATGGCAGAAATCAAAACCATAGAAAAATTGCAATGTGCTTTAGAACATCCTAATGATGGTAAATACAGTACATTAGAATGAAGCTATTTCAAGCTTTTTTTTTTTTTTTTTTTTTTCCTTTTTTCTTTTATAACTCAATTCGTTTTAAAACCAAAGAAAACAGAATGAAACTGTAAGTCTCTAAAATATTATACACTCAAATGACAGACAAGCCAATTAAGTTATACTTCCAGCAGTGCATAAATGGGTACAAACGAAAACGCAGAATAATAATATCAGTATCATATTAAGAACGGGACAAGGTAAAACGACATCTCAAACGCATTATTAGCCCATGATTTTGTCCAAATTCCTCAATGTCTCAAGATAATTCCACAGGCAGTATAATCTAAATCATGCTATTATCAACCCAAATGAAAAAAATCTGAAATAATCGTACTTAAACTAATCTGCCTCATTGCTTAATCTAAAATTCTACAATATTAATAAAGAAAGTGCAGACCTTTGTTGCACAGGAGGGATCCCTTCTTTCTCCTCAACTCTTTCCTTGATCCTATCGATGGTGTCGGTCGGCTCGTTGTCGATCTCGATTTCTTTCCCGGTGAGAGTCTAGACCTTGATCATAGTTCCTCCCCTAAGTCTCAAAACCAGATGGAGAGTTGACTCCTTCTGAATGTTGTAATCCGCAAGAGTCCTCCCATCTTCCAATTGCTTCCCAGCAAAAATCAATCTCTGCTGATCCGGAGGAATTCCTTCCTTGTCCTGAAACCCCCAAATTCACTCATAACAGAATTCGTGTATACGTGTGTGTGTGTGTGTGTGTGTGTACATATATGTATGTATAAACAGTAAAAATAAAGCCAAAGAATAGATATACACACAACCCATGCATATATACATATATATGAAATAAAAGAAAAAGCAGGAAAAAAAAAGGCCAAATAATATATACACACAATATAAGTATATATATGGCTATACGCACACAAGTCATCCTAAAGACACCGATAAAGCGCCAATGAAAAAGATTAATAACCATGAAAATGATATTCATAACTACTTTAACACAAGAAAAACCAGTGATTTCTCAGTACAAAAACATTAAAAACTCTCTCAGAAGTTAGAATCTGCAAAGGATCAAACCAGAAAATCCAGAGCCTGAGCCCCAAAAGAACAGCGGAAAAAAACCTCTAAACAAAACGGCAAAGCACTGCTACAAACCCTAAGGCAACACCCAATTTGAGGATTTTCCATCCAAACAAACAGAATCGCCAATTGAGACAGGGAAAAAAAAAATCAAATCTTTTCCCCAAAACAAAGAGAAAAGGGGGAAAAAAAAAACTAGAAGTGGACCTGGATCTTAGCCTTGACATTGTCGATGGTGTCGCTGCTCTCGACCTCGAGAGTGATGGTCTTCCCAGTCAGTGTTTTCACGAAAATCTGCATCTTCTTCTTCCGATCGAAATTGAAATCAAGGGTTTCGAAACGAGGGATTTGGGGTTTTTTTTTTCTTTTCGGTTATTTAGAACTCTCTATCTGCAGAGAAGACAAAAGTAGAAATTTGTGAAAATGACTTAACCACAAACCTGGAACTTGGCTGCGAGCAAGTAGAAACGGAAGGCGGTGCCGGGGCCGGAGGCGGATTTTGGGGCGGCGGAGATTGGAGGAAGTCTGCGAACGAGAGGGGATCTCTGGGGGAGGGAACGAGGAAGAAGAAGCGGACGAACGAAGGGAAGAGGCGGTGAGATTTGGACGAAGAAGAAGAACAGGAAAAATACTACTCCAGCTCCAGACGGCATTTTTCGTTTCCCGCCAACATTTTTGCAACCAAAATAAGGTTTTAGATTTGAAATAACATATTTTGCTACCAAAATTTGATAGCAGAAACTTATCTTCTGTTACCAAATTTTGGTAGCAAAATACAATATTTTGTTACCAAAAAATTTTTGGTAACAGACGACATTAGGGAGAAATTTTTGCTACCAAAATGTGTTTGGTAGCAAACTGTACGATTGCGCTATCAAAATTTTAGTAGCGGAAATATATAATGTGCTACCAAAATTTCATTTGGTAGCAAATAACATTACTTGGGAAAAATTTGGCCTACTGCCAATTTGTTTTGCTACCAAATTTTGGTAGCAAATGTTAGCATTTTGCTACCAAATAGTGTTTTGGTAGCAAAATGTTATCGGCGGGAACTAAAATTCGATTCCCGCCCTGCCATCTGTTACCAAAAATATTTGGTAGCGGATTATGTCGTTTTTGCTACCAAAATTGGTAACAAAATGTCTACACCTTTCAGCCACCAAAATTTGGTAACAGAAACTCTATTTTCTGCTACCAAATTTTTTTTGGTAACAAAAACTTTGGTCTCTTAAAGTCACATTTCTTGTAGTGTAATTAAAAGATCATTCTCCATCACTAGACTTTGACTTATGATTGATTCATGATATTATTCCCAATTTCCTATTTAAACCATCAACCATAGATAATAATAAGCTCTATTATCCCGATCTTTCCTTAATTCATCATTAGGCAAAATAAGCCCTTCACCTAATTTTCTTCCCATTAAACAACCTAGAACAAGCACTCTAAATTTAATCTAAGGAAGCATTAAGATGAGAAATATAAGTTGATTTAGGAAACAAACACACAAGTTTAGCTTATTTATTTTATGTTATGCTCCACATGCAATCACATGAAAAATATCCCATAATCAATGATCACACTTGCAACTAATGATTACAAAAACATGACAATTACGGATCAAGATTTCTAATCTTGCAATAGAAAATTCCAAATCTTATTTAGTTGGCCACCCCAAATAAAACAAGAAAATATTCAAGAACAATAAATTTAGAAGAACATAAACGATTTCAATTGGAAAATAACATCAATTCATTCAATCACAAAGTCATGTCTAGGGTTTTGAAATCACCCTTGACCGAAATGAAATCTAGCCTAACATAATTGTAAAATTAAACATGAAATCCATAATGAAAACTTGTAACTTTGGAAAGAAAGAGGAAGAAAGAGAAGAAAAATGGCTATCGGGAGATAAATCCTTTTAACTTCAAATCATTCCTCGGCATCCAAAACACCTCCAAAACACAAAACACACAACACAAAATACAAACAAATATTCCAAAAATCTCAAGAAACCAACACTTAAGTATAGGAAAATTGACATAAGTTAATGTGAAATTATGTACTTATCAATTATACTACTATACTCAACACTGATATGGTAAAAAGCTTTAACATTTTGCATCCCTTTACATATATAATTTAATTTAATTTAATTTTATCAATCTAATTTGGAAATTATAGGTTTTCAATTCTTATTGTCAATCCACAAAAGAATTTTATTGTTTCCTATTTTTCTTAGAGATACTTTATGTTTCCTTTTTGAGAATTAAAAAAAATTATTTAGATTTATTGAAATTAAAATGGAAGTGGGTGTATGAGATCTAAAATTATATAAAAAGTATCTATAAAATGTTAGATTTTCTATAAATGTACATATTAAGAAATATTTATTGGATGCTCCTTATAAAATTGATAGATTTTGCTGATGTTGCAGGGCGTTATGCATTAATGAGGTGTATCTCAAACATAAACCTATTTTATAAAAGTTTATTATAAATCAAATAAAAATTCTTTAAAAAGCCACCAAAAAAACATTGATTTCTATCTCCCCATTTCCCCCTCTCTCTATCTTCCCCCGAGCAGAAATCCCCTCCCGAAACATTGGGGGATCTCTCTCTCTCTCTCTCTCTCTCTCTCTCTCTTCGACGGCTTGAGGTGGGAGGGAGGTTGTCGTTGGCTTGCGCAGAAAGAGAGGGCGATAGAGAGGATCACCGTCGCGGGATAGTGCCGTAGGCATTTGATTTTGGTTGCGGTGGCGGTTCTCGTTGAGTGTGGCTCGTAGGGCTGTTGGTTGTTGTAGTTGTAGTTGTAGTTGTTAGGGTTGATACCTATAAACCATATGACATTTAAGATTTTGTTGCCATTCAAATAGGAAGAAAGGACAAACTAACGTAATACAATGTATGGTTTTAAAATTATAGCATAATTAAAATTATTGTTATTAAATAGCATAAATATCAAGATAAAAACTGAAAAATACCCCTAGTCTCTCTCTCCTCTCCTTCTCTGTCTGTCTATCTCTCTCTCTCCCTCGTCGACCGGAGATCACCAATTGAAAGCGACGGCACTGGGATCAAGACGGCTACATGAACTGTGATTGCACCGGCATTGCGATCTTCAACATCGAGGTTGTGACAGATCTTGCCGTGGAGATTGCAATTTAGAGGAGGTCGTAACGTGATAACTCTTAACAAATATAGTTATTGTACCATTTTTGTGCACCCAATTTTTAGGGCAGTAATGGATGTCCCTTGGCACCCAATTTTTATTTGAAGATATTTTAAATTCAAAATAACAAATATATCTGATAAAAAACTGTAAACCACATGGATCCAATTACGTTTATTTAAATAAGATACACATTATTTAATTATATAACTAATTCCAAATTAATTTATAATATAAAGTGAGACTGTTTTAATTTAGAATTCATTAATTTTAAATTAATCAATCCAATTCAAAGCGCCTGTGTTGGTGCAGGGTGGTGAAGCGTGGCGACTGGTCATTGAGGGTCGCTGAATTGAAGGCCAGCGGCAAAAACTATCATTAATTGATTCGTTATAAGCATAACTAATAGAGTGACTAAAAAAAAAAAAAAAAAAAAAAAAACAGATAAGAAAGAAGGTACAAGATGAGATGTTATTTATTTTTACGTTGCAAATGAAGAGAGTTTCTATGTCATAAAAACATGCAACAATGAAGTTTTGGAGGAAGAAAAAAAAAAGGAAGAGTGATCATTAAGTAACAATTTTATTTCTTTTTCCCTTTTAGAAATGCCAAGATTTGTTTTTCAGCCAATGTGAAAGAACAATCATATTTTAATACACTAAAAAATTTGTAGAGAGATTTTAAATGAAATATTTTATATAAATTTTGTAACCATTATAAAGGCTAAAAAAAGACAGGAATTTCATTGGTTTAGTTACCGTTTTAAAACTCTCGCTAGTTGATTAATTATAAGCATAACCATGTTATTATAACTTTTTATTTGGCTATTCTTGAAATTATTTGTAATCTTTACAAAATTTAAAAGTCACTAATTTGATTTGGTCATATGTCTAAATCACCCTATATATAAATTTCATACCTGATGGAGAATTAACTTTCCGGTCAATTCTTAGAGGGGAAAAAAGAGATAAATCCTAATGAGAAAGGCATCGTGATAAGCCAAATAGCATAAACTAAATTTGGGATTTAACAAAATAGTAGATTTTTGAAAATGGAAAAATTATTGTATATTTGCATTATTTTTTTGGAAATTCCGATTCTACCCCACCACCATCTTCTCCGGCCCTCGTCATATCTATCATGTTATCATCGGCTCCGACGCCGGCCAACATCATCATCAACAGCAAACGCATGCATAGTTGATGGAAACCCCCCTCGGAGTCGCCATTGCCGCCATTGTTGTTGTCAGCGACCAATTTCAAGATGGGGAAACAAACAAAAGTTGAAGAAGATGGATCTCCAACCCACGGTGGAGAGATCCAAAAAAGGTCGTAAACTCGATGACAACACCATCAAAAAATCATGACGGCGAGATGATGCGATAATCACGGGGACATCCAACTCAGATTGCACTAGTAAAAATCCCGGTTTACACGACGGTTTTTTACCGTCGTGTAAACTTTACACGACGGTTCTGTAACCGTCGTGTAATCCACCGTCGTGGAAGATACAACGACGGTTTTAAGAACTGTCCTGGTATCTCAATATTACACGACGGTTAACAACTGTCGTGTAACGTATATAAAATACGAGAACCGTCGTGTGAAGTCCCACTTTACACGACGTTTCTCCAGAAAAAAATTTTGCTAAAAAATTTTTTGCTAAAACCATCGTGTAAAATCCTAACTAAATTTTTTTTTTTTTGGTTTTTTGAACGACATTAGGCATTACATGATGGTTTTTTGCTAAAACCGTTGTGTAATGAGCACATTATACGACGGTTTTTAGCGAGGACCGTCCACATTATGTATCAAAACTTGCACCAAAACCGTCCACAACATTCACAAAAACTTAGAGTAACGACTAAAAAACCGAACACACTCTACATTCATCAATTTTCATATCATTATCCAACAAAAAAACCATTTTGGCATTTCATCGAGCATGTGGTCGGCGAAAAACAATCCGTGTTAAATATTGGATGTAAAGTGCCAAATCCATTCACATTACATTCCAATCCAAATAACAACAACAAAAAGACATTCAAATAACTCAAAATATTTGTATAGATTAGATTTATTGAGCGTGGGTTGTTCATATATTTGTTAGACAACAAAAAGTTTAGATATGAAAACATCCACCTTGCTTTTTCGCCAAGTATAGTGCACGGCCACACCTAAAGAGAGAGATGGTCGGCGGTGGCGACGACGGCGGCTTGACCGGAATTTAACTCGAAGGTGGCGACGGGTGGGTGAAGGAGGTGATGAGAGAAATGAAGAAAAAGCTTTTTGGTGTCTAGAAAGGGTGAGAGCGGCAGAAAAAAATGAAGAGAATGAAGTTTAGAGTGTATTTAAGCATTGGGTTTTCGCGCGGATTTCAAAGCATGAAAATTTAAAATTTTCAAATTTTTCGGGGGATTACACGACGGTTGTACGGTTCTTCACCAAGGAAGGATTACACGACGGTTTCAAGAACCGTCGTGTAATCCGAAGCATGAAAATTTAAAAGCATTGGGTTTTCGCGCAGATTTCAAAGCATGAAAATTTGAAATTTTCAAATTTTTTGGGGGATTACACAACGGTTTTTAAAAACCGCCGTGTAAAGAGAGGACTACACGACGGTTCTTGTAATCCTCCACCGAGGAGGGATTACACGACGATTTCAAGAACCGTCGTGTAATCCGAAGCATGAAAATTTAAAAGCATTGGGTTTTCGCGTGGATTTCAGAGCATGAAAATTTAAAATTTTCAAATTTTTCGGGGAATTACACGACAGTTTTTAAAAACTGTCGTGTAAAGAGAGGATTACACGACGGTTCTTGAAGAACCGTCGTGTAATCCCTCATCGGGGGTAGATTACACGATGTAATCCTCCACCCGAGGAGGGATTACACGACGGTTTCAACGGTTCTTGAAACCGTCGTGTAATCCTTCCTCGGTGGAGGATTACATGACGGTTCTTCAAGAATCGTCGTGTAATCTACCCCGGATTACACAACGGTTCTTGAAGCCGTCATGTAATCCTACATATGGGTAGATTACACGACAATTCTTCAAGAACCGTCGTGTAATCTTTGGATTACACGACGGTTTTATAAAACTGTCGTTTAATCTATGTCGTGTAATCTCACTTTTGTTGTAGTGTTGTGAAAGAATCGTGAGAAAAAATTGTTGAAAATTATGAAGAAAATCACTGGAAAATCGCAAAGAAATCACGACGATCACTAATCTTTGACCATGGGACGACGATCGCCACAAGCACAAATCTTCGGCCTCAGGCCATGACTCATTCTCTATCGATGAATCTGTTAGAGGCAGCGGTGCTGTCAAGATTTGATTTTCATATCTAAATTCAAGGAGGGGCAGATTTGTGATTTTTATAAAATTTTGGTGTTTTTTAAAATTACACTAAATAATATAAAAGGAGGGAAATGTTGTTAGTGTAGTGACCCTTTACGGAATGTTGTAGTTGACTTCTTTTTTTAACATTCATCTCTTATAAAATTGCGAAAAATATTAACTTTGAAATAAAAATCTTGATTTATCGGAAAACTTTACTTAGATGATTTTAGAAAACTCTAGAATTTTTTTTAAACTATATCAAAATAACTTTCATAATTAAATTTTTTTTAAACCCATTTCATAAAATAAAATTTAAGTCAAAATGAAACATCCAATCAAATAATAATAAACTAAAGTCTCAAAACTTTATTTGAAATTAAAAATGTTCATCCAATGATCGTTCCTCCGGTTTTCTTATCACATATCATCCCACTTCCGCTTCAAACTCCTTCAAATGCTACATCTTACCTTTTCCTTTATTTGCAATATGAATTAACTTATATAAACAAGGATTTAATAAGAAATTTAAATCTCATAAATGCAAATAGCATTTTTTTTTTGTCATTAACATTAAATATCTCATAAACAAAGAATCTTTGAAAAACTTTTTAACTTTCAAAAGCGTCATATATTGGGCCCAGCTATAACGACCTGACTTTTCGGACCGTTAACTAGCTTACTTATTCTTATTTAATTTAGTCTTAACACTTATTTATATTTAGTTCTAAAAATACAGAATTTTTTTTAATAAATCGTATTCGTACTACAAAAGTTAGAATTACTAAAATTTTTAACTGAAGAAATTGAAAACCCCCAGCTAATAAATATCCTATTCAAATTTGTATTTAGATAATATTTAAAAAGCTATAACTTCATGTAAGTTAGAAGGAAATAGTCTTAAGTCTTTTTCTCGTAAAGTACTCATACTAGTTTAGTTGTACCAAAATATTGGAACATAGTTATAAATATAGTCGATAAAAAATACTTTAAGAAGTCTAAATGCAGAAATTAAATTCGTGGTGGTATCCCATTCCCTTCATTCATTGCCTTTGCACAGCTTTGCTAGTCCATAAAACATCTAAGTAGCGGACTGCTTACCGGCGTTACCTACGGCACGAATACACATGTATGAGCTTTCGCTCAGTAAGTACAAACAATATCACATCAAACATTTTCATAAAATAATATCATCACACGTAATATCAAGAATGTTTAAGAATACATGTGATCTATATGTGTTCATTTATGCTTCATTATAAACATGTCTTGTCTACTTAAGAGCCCATATGTCGTACCCATATACGCGCAACCAATGAGGAGTTGGAGGAGCGACCCTCCAATAACCTCCAAGTTCATAACTTATAACTTTTGTTCTTATCATATTTTCTCACTAATTAGAGGATGGTACGATACTTAATCTTATATTTTGTTTGCCTCATTATTATTATTTGTGATAATGTATGGAGTTACATGTCATTATGCATCTATCATTACGGCATATATATCTGCAAGGCATGTTGGTCATATCAGTACAAGAGAAATTATACACGTTAAATGATTACTTAACGCAATACATATGGTTCATTTACTCATCACTTCATTAAGGTAAATCATAGAAAACATCGAATATCAATAATAAAAAAACATTTTGTTCCATGCTGTGGATGAGATTTGTACTTACTTGTCTCATGTGCTTAAACTTCCGGAGTTGTACCTCTTATTACTCAAGTTTGAGAAATTTCCTGATTTAATAAGATCTCATTATTACATGGAATCATAGTTATATAACTTTATTCATTTATTTATTTATTTTATAAATTAAAGTGAGCTTAATTTATTTATATCATAATTAATCTTAACACTTAATTCAAATTAATTATTAAGTGTTAAATAAATTTATACTATTATTATTTGATTAATTTAATTTAATTAATTTTTTAATATTTAATTGATTAATTAATCAATTGATTAATTAAATTAATTAACTAATTAATTAGGTAATAGTTAATTATTACTTTATTTAATTGAATGATTATAATTAAATTACATAATTTTAATTAACTTATTAATAATTTAATTATGTTACTTAAAGATTCTTTCTCATATAATAATTAATAATTATTAATTCTAATAATAATAATAATTAGGCTGCGTTTGGTACCCCCAGTTCAAACTGGGATTTTTCAGTTCAGTCCAAACTGAACTCGTTTGGGGATCAGTCCAAACAGTAGCGCCCATTGAACCGTTGGACAGGTTTACTGTGCGCCCAACTCTCCCTCATTCCAACCTCCATCTTCCCCGACTCCGATGGCTATCCCTGTCGCCGCTGCCACCTCATCGTCTTCTCCACCGTCGTCTGGGCCTACTGAGATCGTCTTCTCCACCGTGGACTCCAGGGGATGAGATCGATTCGGACAAGATTGCTGTTCGACTCCCCTCCACTGACTTTCGCCGTCCGAATCTCACGTCCGAATCTCAGGCCATCCGCTGTCGACCAAGCCAAGCTTGCCGAGGACACCGGAGCTTGCGTGATTTCCGAGCTCCGTTCATCTGTGGGTGTTGCAATCTCGGCGAGGCCCTGAGGAGGGTGAGGGAA
Source organism: Ficus microcarpa (assembly GCA_025413485.1). Taxonomy (NCBI): domain Eukaryota; kingdom Viridiplantae; phylum Streptophyta; class Magnoliopsida; order Rosales; family Moraceae; genus Ficus; species Ficus microcarpa. The sequence continues at coordinate 19,621,338 of CM046385.1, read as the reverse complement.
GGCGCGGCAATGGGCGAGGAGGGTGGGCTCGCCGGCTATACCTTCGGGGAGGGTGGTGTTTGGGGAGAGAGAAAAAGAATGGAAAAATAGGCTAGAGAGAGAGAGAGAGAGAAGGAGAGAGAGTTTGGTGGGGAGTGTTTGTGTTGTCGTTTTTTTTTATGTTAGAGAGAGAGTTTTTTTTTTTTTTTTGTTAGAGAGAGGAGTTTTTTTTTTTTTTTTTTTTTTCTTAAGATAAGGGAAAAAGAAGATGGTAAGAAGTTAATTAGCACTAAACTAAAGACATTTTCTGATCAGAATCATAAAATGGAATGTTAAATTTGATTTAAAATTTTTTCTCAAATTTTTTACATCCAAACAGAACCCTAACTCAATTTAAACTTTTCAACTCAAACTTTTTTACCAAACAACCAACTCAAACTAAACTTTTTATTTCAAAATTTTTACCAAACACTCAGTTTTTAAACTAAACTTATTTTAACTCAAACTAAACTAAAATATTTCAACTCAAACTAACATACCAAACACCCCCTTAATAATTTGATTAATCTAATAATTAATGTTTGATTAATCTCTAGTTAATCATACATAGTTATTTTGATGATTATATCAATGATGAGTGATTAATGATTAACTAATATCTAATTAATCATGTATTATAATTATGTAGTTATTTAACATAATAATCTTAATTATCACATACTAACTTTTATAAATAATTAATTAGTTATTAATCAATTAATTAAGTAATTACTTTATTAATTACATTTGGTCATGTATTTATTATTTAATTAATCAATTAAGGTGATAAGGAGTCACCTAAGTATATACTTCTTATCTATTATTAGGCCTATAAGGCCTAATCCCCTTAATTTTGATCATTTAGTTGGGTTAAGGTAGTATCTTGGTATATGCCTAGTAACCCTCTAATGTACTTTATCTTAGCCTATTTAAAACTTGTGATTCAACTTTATAAAGTTAATGTTTTTTACATTATTTGAGCATACACTTAATACCAACTTATTTCATAACTAAATATGTTCATATGTTATGACTTACCCTTATGTCACATTTTAATGTTTAATTATTTTATCAGTATAGGATTTTAATTTGTAAGATTTATTTAGATTTGAGTATAATTTTGTTTTGGACCCTTGATAACTCATTGGAAAGTTTAAAGCATTTAGTTTCTGTCTTTTTAATTTGTTTTCCAAGATTTCAAACATTTCAAACATTAATATGGACATTTTCTTAAGTGTCTTATAGTAAAATCTCAGTTTACCAGATTATAATACAATATTATGTGATTTATTAAAATTTATGTACATTTCCGTTTTAAATGCATGATATCTCATTTTGAAGTTTGAGATGTCTACTTTATAATGATTAAGTTTTTTCCTTTAGTGTTTGAGTGTTTCATACCGTTAACTTAGGTATTGTGACTGTTGATCCCACATATGTACCACAAGTCCAGAATCATGGGTAAACTTAGAAAAATCATAACAATTCACTTACAAGTCCAAATAAGACAAAAGTAAGTCCTTGGAAAGCTTATAGTGTTTATTTTGTATAATGTGAATAGTTTTGAAAAACATTACGGTTTACTAACTCAAAATATACAAAACCCGTGGCTGGTATAGGGTTCCAGCAAAGTTTTTCGGTTCGTAGTCCAAACTTGTAAAATTCACCAAAAACTGCACATTTATCTGTTCAAGGCGTATGATACCTTATTAAGATTAAAGAATTTAGTTTTTAGATCTATAACTTATAATTTAAAATTTTGAGGCTAAAGAGTTCGGAGTATATAAAACATGTGGCTAGACTATACCCCAAAGGTTCATTTTCTCTCTAGTTTTGTGTCATAATTTCAAATGCACATAACTTTAGACATACAAAAGCAAACCAAGTGATTCCAAAGTCTAAAATGAAGCTTATCCTCTATAGAATCTTATCGTATAATTTAATTTTCATACCAAAGTTTCTAATGCATACTATATTACCACAACAAATACAAGCTTAAACAAAGTTTGTAGATCTTACCGAAGTGCTCCGTGGATCCTTTAAAATCTCGGATCTCCAAAACTCTTCTCAAAACCTTTTTCCTAGGTAAGAAGAAGTCTAACATTAAGATTCTAACTAAAAATCATGTTTTAGTTCTTCAAAAATGACTAAAACACAAAAAATACCACTAGGTTACCTCTAGTAATACGTCATCTAACTCCATTTCACACTTCTTCGAACTTGGTAATGGAACCGCTTAGAGCTTAAAAATGGAGGGAGGAGGTGCTAGAGGGGTGTTGGAGATGGAGAATAGTATTGGTGGTTCTTTTTTCTTTTTTGAGCTTGGTGGTGGCTAGAAAATCTAGGGTTTTTGAGCTTAACTTTTGTAAGAATAAAATAAGATATTAGGGGCTTGTTTTCAGCCAACTTTTACCTTAAGGGGAGTTATATTTTGAGGGGTAAAATTAAAAAATTTTTCGCTGTATCTCCTCTTCATTGCCGCCATTTAAAGAAAAGAGTGAAGGGGTGAAAATTTGGTTCAACAAAGTAGAGATAAGGGGTCACTTTCACTTGTTTCTTCTTTAGGTCAACTTGCCAAAATAAACCATGTCATTTCTCACATAATATTGCATGCATGCACCACTGTCCTTTTTTCTCATTTGTCCAAATATCTTCTTGCTTTTTGACTCAAAAATCTATTCCCTCCTTTGCCTTCTCATTGCTATTTTGTTTTTGTTTTTTTTTTTCTTTCTTCTAATTTCCACCATTGATCCAAGGTTGTCATCCTTATTCTTATCCATTGAATCTTCCATTACACCAATCCTTACTTTAAGCTCTCATTGGTCACTTATTATCCAAAGTCTAGCCATTGATTTGTCTAGGATTCTTTAACATAAAATCTACACCATTGATTTCAAACTTAGGCACAATTCTTGATCAATCTTACACATTTGGATTTTCTAAGAGTAAATACTAATCACTCATCTTCTATTTATGTGACACATTAATTTCCCAATCATACTCTCAAAACTTAACTATTGATATGACTAAAATAAATACTAATCATCAAATTGACATACTAATAAAAATTGGGGTTCTTCCCAAAAATTAACATTATCCCTTTAACACAGCATGGTAAATTTTTTTTTTTTTTTGTATAAATTTATATGTCATTCAACTTATTTTTTATGTATTTAAAATTTCTCATTTAAATAGAGAAACTCAACATTGTTAAATCATCGACATCATTACATTAATAAAACATATACAATCATTCATGATCTTGAAATTTGATATTTATCAAAATAATTCATTAGAAGTATATTTTTGAAGAAAATCCATAATAATAGTTCATGAATCGAGTTTATAAATTTCTAGGGCATCACACCAGCGTTGCACCATCATAGTACGCTAGTTACAAAAAGAGTGGGGTAGTTATTCCCAAACCAATAGTGACATCATCATCATCATCATTATCATCATTATCAAGAGTGTATAATGTCATTTTAAAACGTAAAAATACATACACATCTGTATATATATTTTTCATCAAAATGTTATCATAGGAGAAATATTAATTAAGAACATTATAACATCATCATCAACATCAAAGCATATACTTCTCAAATATTTGATTCATGTTGCAGGTGAGAGTATACTTACTTAAACGTCTTACTTAATCATTTTTAATTTTTCTGATGGTGATGCGTGATAAGGGTATCGGGTACTTGCATTTAGAACTGTTCATGCCATAAATAATAAATATAATAGAATTATAAAAAGATCATAATAATTTATTAAACATATCCATCATATTATAACAGCACCTAATAGGCCTATTTCATTATTTAATAACATCAAAATACAAAAATCGGACAATTACACAAAATTAAAAAACTTTACAAAAACAGACAGCTGGACCTCTGTCTATTCAAAACTTCATAAAAATTCATAAAAGACTTCAAATGATCCGAAACTAATTATAAACAAAAGTAGACATCTAGATCTTTCTAATGATACCTAATGTTTTTAAAAACGGAGACAGTTTGGACCCTCAAAAAAAGTTTCGAATGTGATCACCAAACTTTTACAGAAACTGGAAGCCAGACCTCTGACCATTTGAGAAATCATAAAAATTCATATAGATCTCCAAACAAATTGAAATAGGTTTTAAATGAAAGTAGACATCTAGAGTTTTCTAATAATATCATATTCGTTAAAAACGGAGACCGTTTAGCCCTTCAAAAATGATTTTGAATACATATATTCAAAATTAGAAATTCTAGACAAAGTCCAATCCAAAAATTTTATTTAAAAAAGTTAAAATAAAAATCATCACCACAATAATATGATTCACAGACACACAAAAATACTACCCTAAGGCATGTTTTTAACACATAAAATCCTTAAATCATCATCCCAACAAAATCATGAATTAAGAGATGAAAAATCTTAGAATGCACTTCTATCAAATGATAAAAATATAGCTATTAGCACGAACTCACAAAAACAATATAAATTAAAATACAACCAATTTCGTAGACTTCAATCTCAATTCTAAATCCCAAATGAATAGTACAACCATCATTATAGACCAAATCATAAACATGATCATCAATATCTCCTAACCAATTATATTGAAAACTTCCATCGGAGACATCAAGGCCATCAAAACATAATTATTTATCATCAATAAAAACAAACAAAAGAAACCATCATCATCAAGGAATGATAAAAAAAGAAATATCATATCCAAAATATCGTACCCAATAGAACCGTCTTTACAGTCTTGAAAACAAAATGATAGAAAAAAGGATGATGATAATGATGGCTTGGTAAGGGAGGTAGAAGAATGAGATAGAGACTAATAAGATTTGTGGGTGAAATTTTTTCTTCAGAATGAGAGTTTCTAGTTTTAGAGAGAGTTTTTAGGCCATCAAGAATCTATATTGAGTGATTGAATTATATCAGACAGCTAAAGAATTGCATGAAAATTTAAGAAGCTTTTTTTTTTTCCTCTCTTCCTCTCTTCACGTTTCTGATTGACACTTCTTCTTTTTTTTTTTTTTTTTGGTTTAACATGTAAATACACTATATACCTATATAACTTACATATAATTAAGTAATATATATATATATATATATAGACATTATGTATATGACGTTGAATGTAGAAAATTAAACAAAGGAAACATATACATATATATATTGCGGACCATATATATACGGTAACTGCAGAAACTAAAAAAAATAATATATATTTATATGTAAGAAAATCATATGCACATATATACGGTTACATATATATGTTATTAATAATAAATGGTGGACAATAATATATTATTGAATATAAGTAGAAAACATTACTTTCATTCTCATCTAATTTGATAAATGGGAAAAGAAAATATACAATGAATATAGGAATTAAAGACTAAAAGTTAATCCCCAAATTCCTTGATTGAAAGATAGAAAATATGAAAATTAGATAATTACTTTTTACTGAGATTCTAAGAATAGAATTTCGAAATATCAGTAAGTAATTAGATATAAATATATATATATATATATATATGCTTGTATACAATATATCCACATTATTAAACAATCACACAATTTCATCAAATCGTCATAAAAATTCATCAATTTGGCATGAACTTTATTATAGCACATCAAGTCCTCGTCACGTTACTTATAAAAAACAACTTAACATAACGTTAGAATTAACTAAATATATTATCGTAACACCTTCTATGTTAATTTCTAACATCTAATTAATGAATTATAGTTAGTTAAAGGTTGGGATATTATAGTAAGTAAATATCGAATTTAAAAAAGTAGGATTAATTAGTAAATCCATATTTATTAGTAAATGTAATATTTACTAAATAAGTAAGTTCAACTATTTACAAGTAAATAAAGTAGATTTACTAAGTAAACATTATACAAAGTCTGTAAATCTTTTTATTTATCCATAAATCTTGTGATTTTTTAATTTATGATTATTACAAACTTATCTTAACCTCAATCAAATAGTAAATCTTGAATTTTCTAGTAAATCCGATATTTACTAGTAAATCAGGTATTTACTAATAAATACAACAGTTATTTCATTTTTGATTTTTTATTTATTGTCATAAAAATGATATCTACAATGTAAGTCCAATTTTTTACTTTAATTTTAATATAATTTTTTTTGGTAAATCCACATATTTACATCATAATATTTACTTAAAAGAATGTGATGTTTACTTGGTAAATTTGATATTTAGTCAACGAATTTATTAGTCGATTTAGTTTACAATTTTTGTTATTTATATGGAAATCTAATATCTAAAAATTCTTTTTTGGAGTAAATCTAAATATTTAGACAACGTAAATAAATTTTTTTACTTAGCAATACATATATTTACTAATTAAAATTTACAAGTAAATAAGTAAATCTACTATTATCAATATCCACGTTGTTATTTGATTTGAAATTTATGAATTTGTTAAGTAAATCTTAGTATTTACTAGTAAATCTTAATATTTACTGGTATTTAAGTTGTTTTAGAAATTATAACTTATCAATAAAATCAAAATTTTGTTAGCAAATCTTAGTATTTACTAATAAATGTAAATTGACAATCTTAAAATTTACCATTTTTTTATATAAAAAAACCATTTTTATTAAATTTAAATTGATAATTATTTACTAGTAAATATCTGTATTTACTAGTAAATATCTATATTTACTTGTTGGCATTAAAGCTAACTTATTTACTACAATATATGATGATTTCCATTCATAATTTTAGATATTTACAAAAAAAAAAAAAAAAAAAAATCAGCATTTACATTATAAAATGGTAAATGCATGCGAAATTACAAAACAATAACAATAAATTATTTTATTTTACTAATCTACAACAAACCACTCACAATCAATTAATTACAAAGTAGCCCCAAAAAAACCAAAACTCAAACCTAACCCTAATAGCCCGATACCGCCGCCAGAGAAGACAACAGCTCCAGTGTCGGAGTTGAGGAAGATCACCATCAGGCCTACAAAAAAAAAAAAAAAAAAAAATCGATTTAGAGAGGAGAGAAAACCTCGCCTCCCTGTCCAGTTCACGATCTCATCGCCGCCATTCTCCTCTTGCCGCCGGCCTACAAAAAATAGCAACATGCCAGACCCAAAGGGGAAAGAAAAAACTCACATCCTATTGCGATCATGCTGGTGTCATCGCCGGGATCCAGTCATACTAGTCACACCGTCGAGTTTCGGTTCTTTGCACCATGGTCTGGTTTTGTTCTCCTTGCTACCGTGATCTTCCCACCATCACCGGTGCAGGTCCTCTCCGACCAACGAGGAGAGAGAGAGAGAGGCAGAGGAGAGACAGAGAAAGGGGGGAGAGAAAAGTAAGAGATGGAAAATATATATGTAAAAGAAGAAAGGGACAAAAGTCAAAATAAATTAAAATGTACAATAAAAATATGCTATAATTTACACCGTTCTAAAAATATACTGTAATTTTCATTAGTATATTTTAAATATGCTATGTGGTACAATTACCGAAAAAAATGCAATCCAATCAAATTGAAATCAACTGCTTCATTTTTTTTTTTCAAATTCTGCATCATATTGATTTTTTAATCGCAAATATCAATTTGTTTTAAATTCTCAATTCAAATTATATTTTTAAAAATTAAAACAATGTGTCAAACGAGTACCAAGCTCATTCACAAATCAATATTGTTTAGTCAAGTTTAGATGATGACTCTTCTCAAATGACAAGGGAAATGGTGTCAATAAATAATTGAGGGTTTGGTGATTTGTCAATTTTAACTCTATATTAAGTTCTTAATCATCTATCTCTTTTCTAATAAATTTTTTCTTAGTTAAATTATTATGATAGCACTAATTTTATAAATCATTTAAATATTAATGATTTATTAAATTAGCATATCATGTAAGAACGATAAAATGAAACGCTTGATTCACTCAACTATTTTCTGTTTTGATAATTTATTCTCTCACGACAATTTTTGTTTTTGTTTTTGTTTTTGTTGTTTTAGGCTCAAGGTGCTATGGAGACCCCAAAAAAACAAATAAAATAAAATAAAATAAAATAAAAAGTTGGATGATAGTGGCTTTACTCCACAGTTCGGTCCAACTCCCTCGCAACAGAAACTTTTCGTAATTTTTTTTTTTGAAAGATATCCTAAATAACTAACCCTTTGTTTATATTTAGTAGGCTAGAAAAGGGAAATTAAGGAAGTTGAAGGAGGGATTTTAGATAGAAAACAGAATTTTGGTTGTTTGGTAAGGTGGAATGTGGGAAGCGAACGAAAATATAAATTCATGAGGCCTGTAATATTTTAATCCATTCGACATTGGAAAGAAAATAGGAAGGAAAAATTTGACGAAAAAGTGATAGGTTAAATCACTATTTTATCCTTAGTTTCTTATTATCTCTAACTTCTATGGGGTATAATTGTAAAATGTATTAATTATACATTTTTTTTTCCTCTTTTCTTTCTTTTCTACCAAACAATATGAAAGAAAATCTCTTTCTTTCCTTTACCTAAGATATTTTACTCTTTTTTTCCTCTTTATTGTCTATCCCTCCTACCAAACAACGCACAAAAGAGTAAATATGTAGTCACTATTCATTTCATGGCAGTCCAAATATGGATTTTGGTAGGTTCTGTTTTCCTTTTCTTTGAACTTTTTGGGGGGGGGGGGGGGGGGGGGGGGACAATTTATACCATTGGACCCTAAATATTTTAGATTATGATGATTGGTTCTTAAATTTTAAATTTCAATAAATCAAGAACTTCTCGATTAGTTGCAACTTAATTAGAGGCTCAACTTTCATCATTTTCTCTCTTAGAAATTTGTTACCAGATCACTAATTTCAACTCAGAAAATTATAACATCCTTGCTTGTAATCAAGTTCGATTTCTAATTATATCGAGTTTTCTTTTCTTGTGTGGTGTCATGTGTGTGTATGATTTTTTTTTTTTTTTGTTTTTTTAACTTGGAATCACTCCACCATAAGATAATTTTTAAAATATCTAAGTAAATTTTTTTGTTCAATTTTCCTTTTTGCATATTGATAAATCTAGAAAGAGCGTATAAATTAAATTATTGCTATAAAATTATCGTTATTGAGTATAGTTACAAGCAAGGCCATTCTAGCAGAATATTGTTCCAATTAGTTAAATTATTTATTTTGAAGCACTAAATATTAAAATTGGGTGTTGATTAGTAAACTAATTAAAATAAAACTTAAAACAAAATTAAAAATTGCAAAACTTGAATTTAATAAAGATTTCCACAGCCGTGGCGCCCAAATGCTAGGTTTGTAAGGGAAACTGTCTTAGTAAGTATGCAAAACTTATGACCGAAATGCTCGACTGTAAGTCTTATGCAATTTTTCCGCCTTCTTCCTTTTTGAGTCCAAAAGCTGCGTTTTCATCATCTTATCAATCTTTCACCTCCAAAACACCAAGAAAATGCAAAAACACTATAAAAGACTCGAGAATCTCAATAAACTAACAAATGAACATGGAGAAATTGATAGAAGATAATGTAGAATTAATCACTTATCTCAAATTATTATTCTTATATATTCTACATTATAAAAATTTCAGTCATAACTCAATATATACGTTGAGTGTACCTCATAAGAATCACTGATAAAGGAGCGATATAACAGTGATTCAACGAGCCGAATGCCTTTTTTTTTTTCTTGTTCTCAAATACGCTTAAATTCAATACTTTGTAGGCCTAATTTAAAGCTCCTACTGAGTTAAGGCATATTGTAGTGTTAAACTTATGGTAACGTAATGAAATTAAATTTGGATCATGCGCCTTCCATTTCATTAATAGATCTCGAAATTTCTTTAATATCTGAAAAAAGATAATGGGTGGAATTGAACTAATGTTATTTTATAATATTAAAAAATATATATATATCCTTATAAGGGGCTTTCGCACTACCACTAAAAGTTGGCCAATACCAATTCCACCACGCTATCCCTCCATTTTCAGCCAATTAGCAATATTTTCTCTCTATTTTAAATATGATTAAGTTAAATTGTACGGTTTTCATTCATTTCTACTTGAGAAACATTAAACTTGTAGTGTTGCATTCACACTTTTGAACATTCCTGTCAGAAAAATATATCGGTATGGTAAATTTTATGAGAAATCAATTGAGAAAAATTACATTATTAAAGCCTTTTTTTATATTTTTTTCTTTCTTTTTTTTTTTTTTTTTACATGGGTTACTGACATCTATTATATTGATTAAAAAAAAAAAAATCCAAATCAGATCCAAAATCCTACCATTTTCATCCGTTAAGCTACTCTAACCGGTTAAAAATAAATTAAACTTCAAGTTGGTATTATTATCGGATAATAATTTCATGTTTAAAACTAATTGCATGTATATTACCTCTAATTTTTCTCAAACCTTAAATTCGTAAAAATAAGCTTAAGTAATTATATCTTGCATTTGTATTTGGAAATGCATGCTAATTTCATATGTTTATAAAATACTTGGACGTTGCTTCTTCTTCTTCTTCTTCTTCTTTTTTCCCCCTTCCTGTTGCAAATTTGAACGTACTTTTGTGGGACTCATGGGAAGATTTTAAGACTATGAGGGCATGTTTGACACACCATATTATATTATATTGTATTGTATTATTATCATACAATACAATGTTTAGTTTTACTTTGCATTACAATATTATACAATAAAATATGTTGTTTGTTTGTCATCGTACTGTATCATATTAAGAATTGAGCTTTCAAAAACTAAAATTTATGCTATGACCTCAAGACCAGAGTCGGGTTTTGGGATAAGGTCGAGGTCGGGCCGGGGTTTCGGGATAGGGTCAGGTCAAATTTCAAGGTCAGGGTTGGGGTTGAGTTTTAGGACAAAGGTCGAGATTGGAGTTAGGTTTGGTGATGGGGGTCAGGGTCGGGTTCCGAAGTTAGATTGGGGTCGGGTTTTGGGATGGAAATCGGAGTAAAAACTCAACCCCAACCCCTGTTATGAAACTATACATTGACCTTGACCTTGACCACGAAACCTTACCCCAATACTGAAACTTGAACCGACCAGAACCGACTTGTCACGAAACCCAACACCATCTCGAAACTTGTCCCCAAACCCTATCCTTCAATCCAACCCCGACCTTCGCTTCGAGACCCACCCTGACCTCGTGTCGTAACCTGACCCCGCTCGAAACCCAACCTCAAGCCCTATTTTGAAACTTGACCTAACCCAAATTGACTCATAACGATACCCAACACCATCCCGAAACCTGCCCCCAACCCCCGTCCTGTAATCCAACCCCGATCCTTGCCCTGAAATCCACGCCCAACCCACATCTCGCAACCCAACCCCCATCTCGAAGCTCGACACCGACCACGACTCCGAAACCTGATCGCAAAACCTGACCCCAAGCTTTATCTCAAAACCTAACCTCGACCTCCCTCTCGTAACCTAATCCCGACCCCGATCCCAACTCAAAACCCGAGCCTAACCCGCATCTCGAAACCTGACCTAAACCCCGTTCCGTAACCCGACCTCGATCTGCAGCTTGAATCCAATCCTAACCTCCGTTCGTGACTCCGACCCTCATTTTGAAACTAGACCCCAACCATTATCCCGTAACCTAACCCAGGCCTACCCTTGTCTCAAAACTTGATCTCGACTTCGACCCCTGTCTTGAAACCCGACCCCGACTTTGACCCTCCTACCATTACCCAAGTCCGACACCCGTCCCAAAACCCTACCTCGACTTCCTTCTCGTAACCTAATATGGACCTCATCTCAAAACCCTACTTGGACTCCCGTCTCGTAACCCAACCTGCACCTCGTCCGAAACCCGACTTCAACCCCAACCCTCATGTGGAAACCCGACCTTAAACCTGAAACCTAATGCTAAAACCTAAACTCGACCATTGTCCCGAAATGCAACCTTGACCCCATTCCAAAATCCAACCTCGACACTTGTCCCGAAATCAAACCCTGACACCATCTTGTAATTAGACATCGACCTTCATCCAGAATCTTGACCCTGACCTCCGACCCTGAAACCCAAACCCAACCTCGTCCCAAAACCTAATCCTGACCCTAACTATTGTCCAGTAACCCGACCTCGACTCCCGTCCCATCACCCGACCCCGGCCTCAAAACTAGTCCCTATCTCCTATCTCAAAACCTAACCCAATCCCGAAACTCGACCCTGACTCTCGTTATGAAACCCGTCCAGAAACCCGTCTCGAAATCTGACCTTGAAACTTGACCTTGACTCCTGAACTCCTATCGAAACCCAACCTCGACTCTTGTCCAAAAACCCGACACAGCATCTATATTGAAATCTATTATATTTTATTTTTTGATATAATAATTTAGATTAAATTATATAATACAGTCTAATACATATATTTTTTATTATATAAGATATCACAGTCTGTATTGTAATAATTTTTATTTCGTATCAAATTATACAATACAAAGAAGTCACTAGACATTGTATTATTTAAAATAATATAATATGAAGTGCTAATATGGTGTACCAATTATACTCGGAAGGTATTCTTTATTCTATACATGTCTATATTAAAATCAAGACAAACACACGTTTGAATATGTATGGAACTGTATTTGGCTTTCTTTTCTTCCTTTTCTTTTTAATTCTTCTTCTTGAAAGTGACTTCTGGGAAAGTATAATATTATACCAAAAAAAAAAAAAAAAAAAAAAAACAGAACAAAGTTGTTTAATTAACGGAAAAAAAAAAAAAGAAGAATATGCCGTAATTGTTTGGATGCTAGACAGAGAAAAGTTGGAGGCTAGATGGTTCTAAAGAGGCGGCCTGAATGTTTGAAAGTTTTTGAAACCGAATGAAAATAAAAACAAATTAAAAAAATGAAAATAGAAACTTTTATATAACGTTGGTAAAGACTTATCGAGGGCTACAGATAGTGTCGTACCTCAAAAAAAAAAAAAAAAAAGGTTATTGTCGGCGAGTTCTTAGCCACGTGGTCAATTGTCTAACAGAAACGAGCACAAGTTCATGACAAAGGAGGTTAGTACTACCTTACTGGCCAACCACCGATAGAATTTCGAAACGTGTCACCGTCCTCAATCTATTAGCCATCTACTATCTCTCTTCACCTTTTTCGTTTTCTTTTTCTGTTTCTTTTAAATTATTTTAATAATTCTTTTTGCTCAACTTTTTTCTGATAATTGATACTGTCTTTCAATCTCTCTCCTTCGGTTTTTTTTTTTTTTTTTTTGAATTAATACTTCTCCTCTTACTTTTAAACTTGAATATCAGATAGATTCAAATCATGTATTTTATAACTACATTAGATATAAAATTATCATTAGATTATATTTATAATTATATACAATATCTTCTTATTTATTATCAATTATTTTTTCTTGAAAAATATATAATTTATTTTATACCTCTTTAATTATATATCAGAATATTTTAGATGTGTCATAAGATGGTAAATATTCATGTTTGTTAGTATAAAAATGAAAATACCCAAAAAAAAAAAACTTAGGGGACAAAATAATCCAATTTAGAAAATTACAACAACACGAAAAAGGGTTTTTCTTAAAAAAAAAAAAAGGGTTTTTTTTCTAGAAAAATTTTTTATTTTGGGTTAATTAAAAAAAAAGTTTTTTTTTTTGGCAAGAAAAAGATTTTTCGTGGTTGTATGCATAATTTAGTGATAACTCCATGCCTGACACAATCATAAATTGTAGAGTTTGAATCCTCTATGTCAAGTTAAAAAAAAAAAAAAAAGAAACTTTTCTTTGTTTTAGGTTTTCTTTTTGAAAATAAATAGTTGGTCTACTTTTGTTTTTAAGGTATTTTTGCCACGATAATGGTCCAAATTATAGAGTATTTTTGTACAATTTTAATTTGTCATGCATTTAAAATGGCTTGATCTATATAATTGATGAGAGATAACAAATGGGCAACCCTATTAGCAGATTGTCGTACCTGAACAACAGGAGGTTGACCTACTTTCCCTGCATCTTCTAAACCGTATTTAATGTTAAGATTTGAATTGTAAAATTTAGATTTAAATTAATTCTGTATTTATTAAGGTGTTTGAATTGTTAGAGGCAAACAATTAAAACTTGAAATGTATTCAGAAAAAAATCAATATGAAGTTTGTTTCATTCGTCTCGAAATTTTATATAATTTAAAAAATATATCTCGTTTAAATTTATCGATAACAAAATTATAAATTTTTAAAATTTGAGTTACAAAATTACGTGAATATTAAAATTAAAAATTGAGAGAAAAATATAAAAATTATATTATAATTTTAAGGTTTGGAGTATCGATACAAACACATACCAGGATAAGATCATTAGTAGCGAGGTGGGGTCCGCATAAAAAGCTTCAACCACATTAGTTGCATCGCAGTCTATAGAGTCTGGCGCCAGTCCCGACTCCTCTGCCGACTCTGCCAAAATCAGACCGTCTCTTAGAGCAATGCACTCTCCAGTAAATGGGTATACTTTTCGAATAGATTTAAGGGTCTGTTTGGCACCATAGTTTAACTCAAGTTAAACTGTATTTTTTTTTTGTTTTTTTTCTGAAAAAGTTTTTTGTCTGTTCTGAAAAGTCAACAAAAATTACTATTGAAACTTAAAAATCTTAACTCAAACTCATTCACCAAACACCTCATTAAAATTAGTACATTGCGTTAGTTTAAATTTTCCATTTTTTTTTTAACTTGGAGAATTTGAACTCTGAAGCTTACGAAAGACTAAGTTGTAAAATTATTATTAATTATAATTGCAACAACCCTTTTTGCCCTTTCTTTTCATCATACTTATTAGTTTATGATTTAATTAATTTTAAAATCAAAGCTGATAACCATGTGTCAAAAACATGTAATTTTCTCACATGTTTGCAATAGAATGTAAAATAATACACCAATGGCAACACTTTTTTTTTTCTTTTTTCTTTTTTAATTATGAGGAATAGAAATTCGATTGTACTTGGAACTTTAATTAATATTAAGATATATATGACATTGTGCTAAGTTAAGCTTAATATTATGTTCTAATGATATTTCAAGAAACAAAATCATACTCTTATGCTATATTTAGGACAATAATGAATAAAGGAAAAAAAAAACTTTAATTTTTAATGGCATGGGATCTATGAATGCTGACGAAGAAAAATAAAAACGCTTCAAATTTCAAAACTTATGAGCTCCTACTCAAATTATTTTCCCTCTACCTGCTGAGTTGAATAAGGAATAAAACTTGCGTAGGACAGTTGTACTATAAAACTACTTATTTATTTGAAACTGGGAAAAGAGAGTTGTTAAACAGATATAGGGTAACCAATCTTGTAGGGTCTAACAGTTTTTAAATTCAATATTAATAATAATGATAAGAAGGCAGCCACCACTAGTGAAAGTTTGCCATTTGATCAAAACAAACACAACCTTAATAAATTAGTTAAATCTTGTAGTTTTCTTCTGTTTGTTTGTTTGTTGTTGTTGTTTTTTTTTTTTTTTTTAATATCATTTACTTCTTTTTTTTTTTTTTTTTTTGGGGTAAAAAGTTAATTGATATTGAACTAATATATAATATCCATTACTCTGATTGTCTTAGGCAACATCTCACTTTTATCCTACATATTTAGTTACACGGGATATCACTTAATTAACGATGGTGATTTATGTTATCAAAAATCTTATTCTTCCTAAATAATTTACTATGTGGACAATTGATATAGTACACCTTTCATTGTCAATACTTTACTCAATTACATAAAAGAAAGTTCAAGTTGATAATATAGCTGGGAAGGAAAGCACACAACAACTTGACAAATTAAGTAATTAACTGACATAATAAATATGAAAGTATACAAACATTATGTATATACACGTACATTCAAACGTAACAAACTGAGGAGCTAAAATACTCATAAAATAAACAAAATTTAAGTAAAAAGTGTAGAAAACCAAAAAACTAATTTGAAAATAAGAAAAAATTAGAGTTTCTTATTCTAATTAATGAATCAAAATAATACATTAAAAAGATTTATATAAACTAAATAAACAATATAGAAAAGACTAATATATCTTTAACTGTTTAAAAAGAAGAAAACATAATAATAATAATAAGAAATAAACAATAAATCATAAAATAAATATAAAATTATATTATCTAACAAAAAATAGCAGTGACATGTGTGTGTAGCATCACGTGTCGGTGAATTAATTAATTTATTTTCGTTTGCAACGGACAAATTCGCTCCCCCCCCACTCATCATATTATTTATTTATTTATTTCTTTTCATTAATTCATTCAAAGTCTAAAATAGACAGCACTTGCTTTGAGCTGCCAACAAACAACCCTTCTTCTCTTGCCTTCCCCTTTCCCTTTCCCTTTCCCTTGAATGGATACTGAATTTCTTTCCAAGAAAATTAAATAACAATCGCTTTTCAGGTACGACGGATTGATATTGATTTTCTTTCCGAGGGGTTGATCAGAGAAGAGATAGTAGGTCTGGCCGGGTTAAAGACTATAGCGGTTCGATTGTGGAGAAGAAGGAAAAGTAGAAGGAAAGTGAAGAAGGTGAGAGATAGTTTGATGGATTTTTGGAACAAGATGGCATTCCCTGTCCGTCGAGTCTGGCTTGCTATCTCTGCTCGCGTTAAGTCTCCTAAATCAGGTACCTATTCTTTTCTTTTCTTTTCTTTTCTGCCAAACAGTTTTTAGTACGGATGCCAGTGGGGACCTTTACCTAAATCATCCAACTGTAGAAACTACTTGATACATAGTTTTAATTTAAGATCTATTATCAAAGAAAACAGAGCTAAATTTAGAATTCTAGTATGGAAGCATTTAATTTTTTATTTTTCGCTTCCTCTGTTTCTGCCTAGTATTATAGTACAAATACAATTATGTTGATAAGTTTTTATGGTCATTAATTCCACAGTTCTTGTATTCTTGAATCTTGATATCACTATTTTATTCTATATATAGATTTTAATAAATTTGCATTTTTTATTATGATTGAGGACTTGCATGTTTTCAAAGTAATGTGCCATTTTATCTGTTAGAATATATATATATATATATATATATTTCAAATTTACTCTCACAAGTTTTTTTTTTTTTTTTTTTTTTTAATGTTCTCACAAGTTTTCAAATCCATGATCTTTTAAAATAATTGTACTTGTACTTCTAAATTCTAGTTATCAAAGTATGCTGTGGCTAACAATTAAAACAAAGACAATGAAAAGAAATCAAGAAAGCTCACAAGCAATTATAGTTTTTCGTCATTACAAAAATAATAATATGTTGATCAAAATTTTTCTCAATTGTATGCGTTTGAAGTTTGTTAACTTCTACACTTTTATTAACATATATATATATATATATACATACATACATACATACATACATATGGTCAAACGGTTGTAGTTATATAGCAAATCTGATTTTTTATTTAGATATATGTAATTACTTGTTGATATAACATATTATTTGAAGCTATTAATGTAACAATAGAAACGTTACATTTTAATGATAATATTAGTATTATAAGTCATTAATCATACATTACAGGTGCCGTGTACGTGAATGTTGGATCTTTCCACCTATTAAAAAGTAAATAAAATAAAATAAAAACTTAGCATCTTTTTAATAGAATTAAATTAAATATTATTTATTCTAAATGAGAATCTTCTCTTGCCACGAACAGTACACAAAAATTATTACAAAATCATATATTTTTTTTGTGAGTGCATTAGTGAGTCGACCTCATATTGGTCTTGTACTATAATCATCCATTTGTGCATATAAATCAAAAAAAAAAAAAAAAATCTGAAATATTCTTAACGATACTACAATTAATTAATGTCAATCCGCACTGAAAAAGCTATTGACCGACATATTCTGATATATTTCTGTTATATTGAACCAAACATTCCCTTTCAAAAAAGAAAAAAAGAAAAAGAAAAGAAAAAGAAACAAACGTTGAGGGTATAAGTATTAAATTACTCCAACAGATTGGAGAGATATGTGCTAATTGCTATGTCCACTAGACTAAATCCACTTTAACAATGTCCATTTCAAAAAAAAAAAAAAAAAAAAAAAAAAAATCCGCTTTAATAATGACCACACAATATCTGTGTTTGTAAGTTCTCCAAATCACCAAGACTTAGTTCAAGGACTATTCACAAGAGAATTTTTCATTAGCCATAATTTTAAACCTTTAAATTTCATTATAATTATACTAAATTAATTTAAAAAAAAATACGATATTCGTATAAAAATATGATATTCTAACGGATATAGGAAAATCTTAAGATTTAAAACTCTTGTTAATTGATAATTTTTTTGTTCCTTATCTAATTAGAGAATTCCCCATCTTCTTTTATTTTAGATTTATTAATTTAATTTTTTGAGACGATACTTTACTCTGTCATCGCGCCGAAAGACGATGTGATCAACATCTTTTTTAGTGCAACTTTATGCCCAAGTCACTTTAGTAAATGGCCTGACGAAAGCCTTTGAAAATAGGCATTATTCCTAACCCCCGCTTTATGCACACAAAAAATGGCCAACAAACAACCGGGTCTCCTGCTTGATCTACGTGTTTAGGACCATTAGAATTAAAGTCACACAATAACTGAGATGAACTTTTATCTATCTCTAGTAATTATTAATAATTTCAAGAATTCTATTGCCCAATGTAGGAAAGAGTTCCAAACCATAAGATATTTTCGTTTCGTTATAATACCTTTTTAGTCTATTACTGATTTGTTGGCTCCACTTAGGAATTGTGTGCTACTCTATCAAAGAATTCTCCTAATTTGATTAGAAATATAATCACGTGGAAATTGGTCGCTTACAAATTGATACTTGTGTGGGGATATTGCAGGCGCTGGGCTTTTGAAGTTGCACGATGATGTACAGACGTGTGGATATCAGGACGTTCAGGTGATGTGGGAAATGCTGCAAAGATCGGAATCGGAGCTCCTACGGCATCATCATGACCATCCCAAGCGCAAGCAGCGACCGTTTTGGAGAGTTTTTGTGTGGTCTAACCATCGTACAAACCCATCTTTCTCTAATCATCCGTAGATTATACGAAAGGGTAAAAATAATCTTGATGCTAATAATGGGGTAAACATGACATGTGGGCATCACATAGTCATAATGACTTGGTACAGAGCTCCTGCATTGAAGGTGTGCAGAAATGGATAGGAAATGAAAAATTAAAATAAAATGAAAGTGTCCAAATATTACTTTGCTCTTTTTTTTCTTTGGTTTTGTCTACGGACACTTTTAAGAATATTTGAACTGAAGAACCCCACTGGGCTCTGTAGAGCAATGGACCTTAATTACCGGTGTCCCCTGACTACATGCCAGGTGGGGAAAAAGTTTTGTAAATAAAATAAATAATAGTTTCAACAAATCAAAAGAATCGAAAAATTGCCCCACCACTCGCTCGCTCTCTCTCTTTCTGTCTCACTCTCTCTAGTCTCTAGAGGTGACTGCGCCGAGGTTATGACAGTCTGCCCAGGCCCGACCTCACAGTTGATGTGTTTGGTGCCAAAGAAATACTGCCACATAAAACAACCTTGGATCGACATTTGCCACATAAAAAAAGTTAATCAGATTTAATGCCAAAATTTATTGACAACATCATACCAAAAACAATTGTCTGGTCTATTTTACCCTTCCAATTAGGTTTTCACTCTCTTTATCTTGTGTTTTCTTGTTCTCTATCTTTCCTACTTCTTTTCCATGACACTGCAAACACTGATCGACCAAGGATGCCAATTTGTGCGTCTCCCATCAGCACAAGGAAAATCCTCTCCTCCTCGTCGCCATCTATCTCCTTTGGGTCTAACACCAAATATTTTCCCCTTGGCCCTTCCTCGATGCCGATTCCTCAGGACAACCAAGGTCATGGATAGATCATGAGCTTGACAATGCTGCAATGAGGTGGAGAGCATATCTGCAATCCCTTGTTGTAATACTCTAAAATTTATAAGCTTGATTAATGAATTAGTATTATGGATTTTCTTCATTAATATGCTTTTAATGAATTATTTTGATGAATATCAAATTTCAAGATCATGACTGATAATATATGTATCATCGGTGTGATGATGTCGATGATTTAACAATGTTGAGTTTCTCTATTTAAATGAGAAATTTTAAATACATAAAATATGAAATAAAACGACATAAAAATTTATACGAAAAATTAATTATGTCGTATTAGAGGGATAACGATAATTTTTTGGAAGGACCCCGATTTTTATTAGTAGGTCGATTTAATGATCTTAGTATTTATTTTGATAATATTAATAGTCAAGCTTTGAGAGCATGATTGGGAATTAATGTGTCACATGGATAGAAAATGAATTATTAGTATTTATTCTTAGGAAATCCAAAGGTGGAAGATTTATTAAAAATTATGCTTGATTTGAAATAAATGGTGTAGATTTGATGCTAAAGAATCCTAGGCAAATCAATGGCCAAACCTTGGATGATAAGTGACCAATGAGAACTTAGGGTAAGGATTGGTGTGATGGAAGATCCAATGGATAAGAATAAAGATGACAACTTTGGATTAAGGGTGGAAATTGAAAGAAAGGAAAAAAAAAAAAAAAAAAGGGAAGCCAAGGGGGGATCCGGATTTTTGGTTCAAGAACAAGAAGAAAATTGAACAAATGAGTGAAAAGGAAAGTGGTGCATCCATGCAACCACATGTAAGAGATGGTATGGTTTATTTTGGCAAGTTGACCCAAGGAAGAGACAAGTGAAAGTGACTTCTTATCTCCACCTTGTTGAATCAAAATTTTCACTCCAAACCTTCCCAAAAGTGCCGGCCATACAAGGGCTGATTCAGCCAAATATTTTTCAATTTCACCCCTCAAAAAACAGCTCTCCTTAAGGTAAAAGTTGGCTAAAAAAAAGCCTCTAACTTTTTATTTTGTTCTCACACAAGTTAAGCTCAAAAACCCTAGCTCTCTAGCCATCACAAGCTCAAAACAAAAAGAAGAAAGACCAACACTACTCTCCATCTCCAACACTCCTCAAGCACCCTCCCCATCCATTTTCAAGCTCTAAGGAACCCCGTCACCAAGATGAAGAAGTGTGAGACGGTGTTAGAGGACGTTCTACAAAAGGTAACTTAGTGGTATTCTTCGTGTTTTAGTCATTTTTAGAGAACTAAAGCATATGTTTAGTTATGATCTTAATGTTAGACTTTTCTTACCTAGGAAAAAGTTTTGAGAAGAACTTGGGAGGTTCGAGATCTTGAAGGATCCCCGGAGCATTTAGGTAAGATTTATGAACTTTGTTGAAGGTTGTAGTTGTTGTGGTGATATAGCATGTATTAGAAGCTTTGGTATGAAAAATAAATTATATATTAAGATTCTACAGAGGATAAGCTTCATTTTAGGCTTTGGAATCACTTGATTTGCTTTTATATGTCTAAATTTATGTGCCCTTGAAGTTGTGACACAAAACTAAAGAGAAAATGAACCTCCGAGACACAGCATAGCCACGGGTTTATTGTACTCCGAACCCTTTAGACTCAAAATTCTGGATTATAAGTTAGAGAAATAAAAACTAGATTCTTTAATCTTTCTAACAAGGTATCATATGCCTTGAACGGATATATGTGCAATTTTTGGTGAATTTTACAAGTTTGGTCTACGAATCGAAAATCCTTATTGGAACCCGGTACTAGCCACGGGTTTTGTTGGTTTTGAGTTGGAAAATCATAACATTTTATAAAACTGTTTTTATCATACAAAATAGACATTATAAGCTTTTCAATGACATATTTTTTGTCTTATTTGGACTTGTAAGTAAAATGTTATGATTTTTCTAATCTTACCCATAAATCTAGACTTATGGTACAAATGTGGGACCAACAGTGACAAAACCTAAGTTTATGGTATGAAATGCTTAAGCACTAAAGAAATAACCTTACTACTATAAAGTAGACATCTCAAGCTTCAAAATGAGATATTATGTGTTTAAAACGGATATGTACATGAATTTTAATAAATCCATTAAAATTGTATTGGAATATGAAAATCCGAGATTTTACCATAAGACACTTAGGAAAACGTCTACATTAATGTTTGAAATACTTGAAATCTTGGAAAACAAATTATAAAGATAGAAACTATATGTTTCAAGCTTTCCAACAATTCATCAAGTGTCCAAAACGGAATTATACTCGAAATCAAATAAATCTTATAAGTTCAAATCCTACACCGATAAAATGATTAAACATTAAAATATGACATAAGGGTAAGTCATAACATATGAATATATTTAGTTACGAAATTAGTTGATTTTAAATGTATGATCTAATGATTTGAAAAACCCTAACTTTATAAAGTTGAATCACAAGTTTTAATGGGCTAAGATAAAATACACTAGAGGGTTACTGGGCCTATACCAGGAGACTACCTTGGCCCAACTAAATGAATATAACTAAGGGGATTGGACTAGCCCAATAACAAAAGAGAGGTATACCCTTAGGTGACTCCTTATTACCTTGATTGATTTATTAATTAATTACTTAATTAATTAATTAATACATGTAGATGCTAGATTACTATAGTCAAAAATTTAACAGACAAGTCAGTTTGATGAAAATAAAAATTGATTGTATGGGCCCTTGGACACCGTCGTGAAATTCATAAAACAATATAGAGAACAGAAATGCTTATATCAGAAAATAAAAAGAAAGTAAATGATTGAATCTGAAATAAACAAGAAATAAATGAATACCAATATTTATAGAGGTTCGCCCAATCAAGATGCTACGTCCTCTGAGAGAGTGATTTTATTACTGTATATGGAGATTTTTACAATACTGAATATTGTAAGATTTCTGGAAGAATTTTGACAGCGTAAGAGTATGTTCAGGTAAAGGATTTTCGATCCTCTGTGACGGAGGGGTCTTCCTCTATTTATAGAGGAAGGAGCATGGTCTGAAACCGAAATCTTAGTGAACAGTTATAGTTCATGTCTGCTGGGACACGTGTCAGAAGGTCAGTCGTGCAGTTGAATAGACAGTTACCAGATAAAATTGTGGGCTTAGCGGTTGAAATGTAATACTCATAGATCGTCAGTTATTGTAAATAATCTGACATGTCATCAATAAGCATGAGTCTGACGGTTAAGGGGAGTTTTCCCTTGAAAAGCCTTTCGTAAGGTCGAATGATGAACGATGGGTAGAAAGCGAACGTTCTATTATGATTCATATATTATCCATCATTCGTTGCATATTTAATGTTCGTATGATGAGTCTAGTTCGACGTTCGATTATGTATCACAATTTAAACGATAACAAGTAAAGGACAAATTGGGTTCGGCCCAATTAATCAAACGATGGACGGTTACTAAGGAGCAAGCCCGTAACTTGGGTTTGGCCCAAAGATAATTCATCGAAGAATCGAACGTCCGTTTAATGTACGTTCAAAGATTAACGGCACAGTAGGAAGACGAAGTCTAACCTCAACAGATAGCCCCCCACTCTATCAAGCGATGGATCCTCGATAGAGTGTTCGAGTAATGTTGATATAATGATGTCAGTTTCTGATGTTTTCAGATTTTTGAAATCTGAAAAAGCTGTCATCATTTAATGAAACGCATTGATTCTAGTAAAGAGGGAATCATGTGATACACGTGGCGCGTACTGAATGGGTGTCTTGAAACGACATCTCCATTCTTCGGAATTCGAATCGTTGTAATGGTACGAATCGTTACGATGGTTCTCACGAGAGAGAGAATGCGAACGGTTTCGAAATTTGCGCCGTTTGATTAGACATCATCAGGAGATCAGGACCGTCTGATGAGCTCCTTGAAGTTATATAACTCTTCGCATTCTCTCTTTTGCCTATAACTCGCACTTGGAGTATTTCGACTTTTTAGAACCGAGTTTCAAGAACTTCGTATCCAGGCAAGATTTCTTCTTTCTTCTCCTCCTCTTTATGTAATTTTGGTTTTAGTAAAGTGTTCCCTGTTCTGTTTTCGAATCTTTTGGGTTGTTTTTCTGTATTTCCTTGAGTGACTCGTTGAGAGATTCTGGGAGAGGTTTTCTGGGTTCTTCTTCGGGTTTTTAGTCTACTGTTCTTCGTGTTCATCTTTAGAATCGAAAGATTTTTCGACTGGATAGGACTGTAGATCCAAAATTTTCCTTTGTTCGTCCAAAACTCTGTTTGAGAATCAATGGACAAAGAAAAGCAAGTCATCGAAGATGTCGATGTGGAGTGGACGAGCACTGACTCAAGCGATAGCAGTTCCGACGACGAAGAATTGGCCGAAGCTCGTCGCCATTCGAAGTTCGATGATGAATTTTCCCAAAACCGAAACGGTGCTGGGACGAGTGGTACAGGACAAGATAGGAACTGGCCAGCGGCGATGTCAGGAGCTGGAGTTTTATCCATCCCCCCTATCGCTCGATTAACCCAAGCGCCGCGACGTTTAAGTTCGGAATCATTTCTTTGAACATCGAACCCTCGATCGGTTCTGACAGAGGATGACTTGTCAGAAATCAGAGGCAGATATGGCTTTCCAAACGAAGTTCAGCTTCGTTTGCCTTTACCAAACGAGCGAGCAGACACCGTGTCTGAAGGGTGGATCTGCATGTACACCATTTACTTCGAGTGCGGCTTCGACTTCCGCTTCCCCCACTCCTTATTCAGACGATGCACCACTAGCAATTGGAAATTCCTTAGTTAATGCCAAATGGTATGAGGGTCTTCCTAGGATTAATAGTGTTAGCCGATGAATCGAAATTCGAACTATCAGTAGACAACTTTCTTGCTATGTACTATCCTCAGGAAAACGTGAAGGATATGGAAGGTTCTCTATGTATCCGAGGAGGAAAAAGCAGGTAGTGGGCGAGATGAAGAACGCCGATCGTTATTGGCAAGACCATTACTTTTTCATGCACGTGAACGAGCGGTCGATGGGGGGACTCGCCAATGCTTTCTACCCTTTATGGGGGACTCTTCGTAAGTATCGAACGAAGAACAAAAAGGCCGAAAGTATTTTGACTTATATCAGAGTTTAATGTTTGTTTGTCTTTTTTTTTGCAGGCAAAGAACTAAAGAAACCTCTACCGAAAGCCCTATTTTCGAAGAAAAGCTCGAGCGACTACTTGCTCTGCCAAACCAAGAGTGGGACGAAATCAACACTCCCAGTAGATTTCGAGCGTCGAGCCTCTGGAAGGAATTTGTTGAAATTCCAACAGGTAAGATTCAGAGCCTCCCTTCCTGGGTCGATTGGCCGTTCGTGATCAGGGGAGCTTTAAGGAGACTCTTTGGAACTCCACTTTTCATCGAACGCTAACTGACGAAGAAACTTTGATTGCAGAGTCTGCTTTAGATAGGATGGACGTAAAGCTACCAACTTCGAAGGAGATATTTGCCAAGAGAAGGGCTGCGATAAAGGCTGCGAAGAAAGCTGATGAGGCAGCTGCAGCCAAAAAGGCAAAGCAGGGCAACGAACCCACCCCCTTCCCAATTTTGGAATCATCCCTAGAACCTCCATCGAAGCCTGAGGAACCTCCTGCCAAGAAAAGAAAGGTGGTCGAGAAAGTGAAGAGGAAGGTTCCGGCTAAAAGAAGCCAGTCGTCAAAGGTCGCGACCCCAGAACCAGAAGTCACAACTGTGGCTGCTTCGAAGGGGAAAGAGCAAGTCGAACCAAGGGCTAGTTCTGGGGAAAAAGAGCGAATAGGATTAGATCTACCTCCTGATGTGAGCTTCCTTGATGACAAAAAGGCGAGCGTTATGTTCATGCTTCGGCTTCTTTCTGAAGCAGATGCAGATAAAATGAACAGAGGTCGAGTTCGGAACCATCTCGATGATCTGCTCTGGGATGGTCTTAAGGTAAAAATTTCGAACTCGTGAGTGTCAAATGTGCGAACGTTAACCTTTGTCAATTTTTGACTCGGTTTTTGTTTTGCAGACCAACATTCGAGCGATGGGATTGTTTTATCGTACAACTGATAAAGTTGTTGAACAGCAATCCCAGATTAAAGAGCTCGAGAAGCAAAATCAGGAATACGAAGAGCGATTGCAGAATATTGAGCGCAAATATGAAGATAGATTGCTGGCAATCGAGCGTGATTTCTAGAGCGTAAAAGCGAGCGCCGAAGGCTTGATAGCTAATCTTCAGAATACAGTAAAGACGTCGAAAGAAGGGTTGGAGATGACACAAGTCATCGTGAACCGATTTGACGAGGCTCAAGCCAAGATCAAGGTTCTCGAGTCCAAGAAAGCTGCTCTCGAGTCTGAAAAAGTTGCTCTTTCTGATGAAAAGGCTTCGCTCGTTGAGAAGGTAATAAGCATTCACAAAGAATCAACTGTCAAGGCTCGATATGAGCTTTTAAAGGAGTATAAGCAAGGTATGCTTGTCGAAGCTGAGGTTGATGAGGAAATCGAGGTGTTTGAGATACTCGAAGGAGCTGGAACATCGAAATCAGTTCCAGAATCAACCTTGAATCAAGGTGAAGCTCCAAGCAACGAACCTCCTGCTCAAGCTGATGTTGAAGTCGAGCCCCCAGTCATGGAGAATTCTACTCAAGACCGCGATGTGCGGGAGTAGTTTTTTGTAATTTTTATACTTTGCATCTTTGTTCACAATTTTGGAACATCATTTGAAGATATCATTAATTTCATCAATGGAAACTTGTATATATATATTTTAAATGTTTTCAGTATTTGATAATGATATAATGTGTGGATGACAAATAGTGTGAATATTCGAATAATGACTCGAGCATCAAAGTATCGAACGATCGCATATCGAATGCTGAATTATGATTCGAGCGTTGAGCGGCAGATTGAATTGTCGAACGATCATGAATTGCTGTAAACAAAACAATCATTGATCATAGATAATTTATTCTAGAAAAATTCCAAGTATAAGTAATATTTTGAATAACATCCATAGCTGAACTCATTCAAGTGTGATGAGCTGCCTACGTACCCCACGATTAGGGATCAAGCCATTTGTAGTTCGATCGAACAAAGTAGTTGTATGATTTTATGACTGGACTCGTATAAACGTACACGAGCTGCCTACGTACCCAATGTTTAGGGATCAAGTCGAACGTAGTTCAGGCCTCAGAAGGCAAAGCAAAGAATTGACGTAGGCTCAGACCTGTAGATCGAACGCTCACTACAAAGGATCTGGCCTTTACAAGGGACTTGTTCAAGAATTTGCAAAAATAAAAGATTACAACAATTTGTCAAAGTCTGAAAAAGAAAATGATGGTTAAAAATTTTCACAAGTAATACTTGCGAAGGTGATGAGAGTTCCAACTGCGAAGGACTTCTACTCCATTGGACGTTTCGAGGCGATAGACGCCTGGTCGAATAACCTTCAAGATCCTATAAGGACCTTCCCAGTTTGCTCCCAGCTTTCCAGCGTTTGGTCCGCAGTGTTCTGGAACACTTTGCGAAGAACAAGATCTCCTTCGTTAAAGGTCCTAGGTCGAACCTTTGAATTATAGTACTTGGCTACTGACTGTTGATAGTTCGCCATACGAATCAGAGCCTGATCTCGTCGTTCGTCAAGGATATCCAGACTGTCGTTGAGCATCTCTTGATTCTGACTTTCATTCTCGAGGGCCAATTGACGCCGAAGTGTAGGGACTCCAATCTCTGCTGAGACAACAGCTTCTGCACCGAAGGTTAACGAAAAAGGCGATTCACCATTCGCTCTTCTTGGGGTGGTCCTGTACGCCCAAAGAACACCATGGAGTTCGTCTGTCCATCTGTCCTTTCGAGCTTCGAGCTTCTTCTTCAAATTCTGAACGATCGTCTTGTTAGTCGCTTCAGCTTGTCCATTTCCTTATAGATACCTCAGGGTGGAAAAGCTAAGCTTGATGTTCCAGTTATGGCAGAATCTTCTGAAGTTGCCCGAAATGAACTGAGATCCATTGTCTGTTATGATCTCTTGGGTCCTACCAAACCTGCAAATGATGTTCTTTTAGACAAATCCTTCAACGTCTGAATCTTTGACATCAGCAAATGCCTCTGCTTCCACCCACTTAGTGAAATAATCAGCGAGCACAAACAGGTATTTGCATTGACCACTTGCTCTTGGTAATGGGCCCACAATATCCATTGAGTACTTCATGAACGGATTAGGTGCTGCGATGCTCGATAGTCGTTCTGTGGGCTGATGGAATACTGGTTAATGTTTTTGGCATTTATCGCACCGTTTGACAAAGTCTTCGCTGTCTTGAAGCATGGTGGGCGAGTAGTAGCCCTGTCGTTTGACTTTGTTGCATAAAGACCGTCCCCTAGAGTGGTTTTCACATTCGCCTTCATGAACTTCTTTCAGAACGTAAGTAGCCTCTTTATCATCAAGGCATCGAGCATAAGGGCCATTGAATGAACGTCTGTAAAGGATGTCATTGATTAATGAAAATCTCACAGCTTTAGTCTTGAGCTTCCGAGCTTCCTGCTTGTCGTCCGGTAGAATCCCATCCTTCAAGTATCCTGTGATCGGCGTTCGCCAGTCTCTAGTGGCTTCTACTTCAACGATTGGGGATTCAATCTGAATGCTTGGTTCTTCGATGTATCTGATTGGGATGCTCCGACATATGTTGGGTTCTGACGTTGATTCGAAAGAAGCCAAGGCGTCCGCTTGCGTGTTATGATTTCTCGACACTTGTTGTATCGAGAATTCTTCAAACTGCTACAAAAGCGAACGAACCACGTTCAAATAAGCTTCCATCCTCGTATCCTTGGCTGTGTATTCTCCCAACACTTGGTTCACAACGAGTTGTGAGTCGCTATGAATCTTCAAACGTCGAGCCCCCAGTGCTCCGGCTAATCGTAGCCCAGCAATTAAAGCTTCGTACTCAGCTTCATTGTTCGAAAGCTTTGAATCCCAATCTGAATGATTGCTCGATCATCTCGCCATCAGGGGACTGGCAAATTACTCCCACTCCTGATCCTTTAACATTTGATGCTCCGTCCACCATGAGCGTCCAGCAGCATTCTACTTGAGTTTTTGGCGTGAAGGATCCGGAGTGAGTTCAGCTACGAAGTCAGCAAGTACTTGTGATTTAAGACTAGTTCGAACTCGGTATTCGATGTCAAATTCGCTCAACTCTACCGACCATTTTGTTAATCGTCCAGATAAATTCGGACTATGAAGGATGGCTCGCAAGGGATAGGTTGATAAAACGACGATCGAATGTGATTGGAAATATGGTCTCAACTTCCTTGCAGTGGTAACGAGAGCAAGGGCTAATTTTTCAACCACCGGATATCTAGTCTCTGCATCAAGTAATGTCTTGCTAACATAGTAGATTGGCTGTTCACCGTTCGAGTCTCGTACGAGAACGGCACTGACTGCAACTTCTGTGACTGAAAGGTAGAGAAACAAACTTTCTCCTGTCTGGGGTTTGGATAAAACTGGAGGGGTAGACAGATACCTTTTTAGCTCCTCGAAGGCCTGTTGGCATTGCTCGTTCCACTCGAACTTCTTGTTACCTTTGAGAAGCTTGAAAAAGGGCTGGCATTTATCGGTTGAGCGAGAGATGAATCTGTTTAGAGCAGCTATTCTTCCAGTCAACTTCTGAATCTCTCGCTTGTTCTTCGGTGGAGGCATGTTCATTATTGCTCGTATCTGGTCAGGATTTGCTTCTATTCCTCGCTGCGTCACAATGTAACCCAAGAATTTACCAGACGAAACACCAAACGAGCATTTGGAGGGATTCAAACGCATGTTGTGTTGTCTAAGTACTGAAAAACATTCTGACAGGTGTTCAATGTGATCGGCAGCCTTCAATGATTTGACCAGCATATCATCTATGTATACCTCCATCGTTCGACCTAGTTGATCAGCGAACATTGCGTTGACAAGCCTCTGGTAAGTGGCGCCTGCATTTTTTAGCCCGAAAGGCATGACTTTGTAGCAGTAAATTCCCCTTTCTGTAATGAAAGCCGTCTTCTCCTGATCGTCGGGATGCATGAGGATCTGGTTATATCCAGAGAATGCGTCCATGAATGAGAGCAATTCATGTCCCGCGGTTGCGTCAACTAGACGATCGATGTATGGAAGGGGAAAACTGTCTTTTGGGCAGGCCTTATTCAAATCTGTGAAGTCAATGCAGACTCTCCACTTTCCGTTCTTCTTCTTAACTATTACAATGTTCGCTAGCCAGTCTGGGTACTGTACCTCCTTGATGAAAGCTTCGATCAACTTTCGTACTTCATCATTGATTATCTTATTCCGCTCGATACCAAGTTTCCTTCGTTTCTGCTTGACGGGCTTGTGACTTGAATTGACGTTAAGTCGATGTGTTATTACTTTCGGGTCAATGCCTGGCATGTCCTTGTGCGACCATGCAAAGCAGTCTTGGTTGTTACGAAGAAAACTTAGTAGTTGGTTGCAAAAAGTGTCTTCGAGCAGAGAGCCAATGTTGATGACTCGATCTGGTTGAGCTGGGTCTATCTGGATCTCATCCAGTTTTTCCATATCGGGCTGTACTTGACCGTTTGATTTATCTTCCTCTTCTAATTGCTATAATCGATCGGTCCTCTTCATCTTCAAAGAATGAAGGTAACAAGTTCTTGCTATCTCCTGGTTCCCCTTTATCTCTTTCACTCCTCTCTTGGTGGGAAACCTAATGTGTTGGTGGTACATAGATGGTACAGCCTTTATATCGTGAATCCATGACCTACCAAGAATGATATTGTAAGCCGATGGACAATCCAAAACCAAAAAGGTGGTTAACTTGTTCACTCCTGCTGCAAAAACAGGAAGTTTGATTTTGCCGACAGCCGTGGTTGATTCCCCATTGAATCCTGTCAGAACGGATGTCGAACTTTCAATTTTTGCCTCCGAAAGTTCCATTTCTCTCAATGTTGAGAGGAAAAGGACATCTGCCGAACTTCCGTTGTCGACAAGAATTCGACCAACTTCGCAGTTCGACACGTTCAATGTTAGAACCAACGCGTCATCATGGGGTCGGCTTAGACTCGTGGCTTCACTGCTGTGGAAGCTGATAGAGTGTTCGTCTGGGTCATCAGGAAGAATATCTACAACTGGCTGGGTGGCTTTCCTTCGGTGGGACTTGATCGCTGTTATAGTCTCACCGCTATAAACTGATCCTCCGCAAATAACTCCGATTGTTTTCCGAACTGGCGGTGGCGAAGGTGAGTCTTTGACCTGCTGAACGATCCTTCGTTCTTTGGGCTCGTTTCCAAGTCCATAGGTCTCCCTCCCCTTTTCAATCAGAAACTCTCGTAAGTGACCCTTCTTCAACAGTTCGGCCACTTCTGCTCTCAGTGCTCGACAATCGACGGTATGGTGACCGTGATCTCTGTGAAATTCGCAGTATTTGCTTGTGTCTCTGGCTGGGTTCTCGGGTAGCTTCTTTGGCCAAGTAACAAAATCTTGGCGCTTGAGATGAGCTATGATTTCTGAAGGACTGATGCCAAGGGCATACTTTGGTGGTGAGAGGGGACACTTGTGATCATGCCGTGTTGCTCGTTCGGTACGGCATTCTGTTCGTCGTGATGGTCCTAGTCGTTCTCGTCTGAAGGTTTTCTCTCGATCCTCGCGTGCCTTTGCCACCTCTTCCCTCGTTCGAGCCAAGTCTCGCTCGATTCGTTCGTTTTCTTCCTCCAGTTCAATGAAACCTTTCGCTCGATGTAAGGCGTCTTGGATCGATGGAGGGTACCTGGCACAGATCTCGTTTTAAATAATGATCTATGCCTTAATCTTTCTTTAGAGCCTCCCTTGCTGTTCCATCATCTAGTTCGGAGATCTCAGAAATGGCTTTGCTAAAGCGCTTGATGTAAGCGCGGAGTGACTCTTGTGGACCTTGGACGACGCTCCATAGGTCCTTTGTTGTCTTTCCGGACCTTATATGGACAGAGTAACTTTTCATGAATTCGAGCGACAGTTCATCGAACGAATCGATGGACTCAGGAGGAAGATTGCAAAACCATCTTAATGCTGCTCCCTTCAAGCTTTGAGCAAATAATTTGCACATCATATCGTCGAGCATCCCTGTTGGAATGTTCGTCGACTGTACAATGTGCTTATATTGCAGAAGATGGTCGTGTGGGTCTGACATTCCGTCAAATTTCGGAAACGAAATGCTGCTGAACTTCGGTGTAATGGTGTTGGTGATACGGCTGGAGAGTGGCGTCTCTCTGACTCCACGAGCAAGGTCATCGAACCCTGGAGTAAACGTAGTGGCTCGGTGTATTTGTGAAGAAAAACATTGCTCCATCTGGGCTTCCAACGTTCTTAATTCTTCGGCCATGATGCTTTTCATCATGTCTTCAACGTCCATTGTCCCTTGTGGCATGGGACCTTCTGGGGATGGCGGTAGATCGGGCGTCGAACGCCGGATAGGAGTGTTACGCTGTCTGAGATCGAACTCTCTCGTTGGATGTTGCTGTTACTGCTGTTGTTGGTACTGCTGGTACTGGTACTGGTACTGGTGTTGCGGGTGCTGATACGGCTGATGCTGCTGTGGCCGCTGTGCTTGCCTTTCATCTGCTGTGGTTGTATTCCTTGGCGTGGTCAAAGGCTGCATTGGAGCTACGGGACTGTGTGCAATATTCCCCGTCCCTTGAGGATAGTGTGGGGTGGTTTGTTGCCAACCCCCACTGTTTAGACCTCGAGGGAACTGGGATGTGGATGTTTGCCAGCCCTAGTGTTCGCCCCTGTCGAGTATCCGTAGTATGGGTAGTAATACGAATAGGCGGCCTGAGAGTTGACAGACATCAACTAGTTCTTGAGAATCTGGTTCTCTGTAGCAATACTCTCCATTTGACTTTGCTGGTTGTCATGTTTCTTGGTTAACTCCTCAACCAATCGCGTCAGATTGGCAATCTGGGAATTTGCATTTTAGGTTGAAGTATCCTGATGACCAAGTGGGCTTCCCTAGGGAAGTTCCTCTTGGTGTTCATGTTCTGCTACCATTGTCGTTTTACAAATTTCCGAAGTAAGATGGCCAAGGCCCCACGGTGGGCGCCAAACTGTAGATGCTGGATAACTACAGTCAAAAATTTAACAGACAAGTCAGTTTGATGAAAATAAAAATTGATTGTATGGGCCCTTGGACACCGTCGTGAAATTCATAAAACAATATAGAGAATAGAAATGCTTATATCAGAAAATAAAAAGAAAGTAAATGATTGAATCTGAAATAAATAAGAAATAAATGAACACCAATATTTATAGAGGTTCGCCCAATCAAGATGCTACGTCCTCTGAGAGAGTGATTTATTACTGTATATGGAGATTTTTACAGTACTGAATATTGTAAGATTTCTGGAAGAATTTTGACAGCGTAAGAGTATGTTCAGGTAAAGGATTTTCGATCCTCTGTGACGGAGGGGTCTTCCTCTATTTATAGAGGAAGGAGCATGGTCTGAACCCGAAATCTTAGTGAACAGTTATAGTTCCTGTCTGCTGGGACACGTGTTAGAAGGTTAGTCGTGCAGTTGAATAGACAGTTACCAGATAAAATCGTGGGCTCAGCGGTTGAAATGCAATACTTATAGATCGTCAGTTATTGTAAATAATCTGACATGTCATCGATGAGCATGAGTCTGACGGTTAAAGGGAGTTTTCCCTTGAAAAGCCTTTCGTAAGGTCGAACGATGAACGGTGGGTAGAAAGCGAACGTTCTATTATGATTCATGTATTATCCATCATTCGTTGCATATTTAATGTTCGTATGATCGAGTCTAGTTCGACGTTCGATTATGTATCAAAATTTAAACGATAACAAGTAAAGGACAGATTAAGTCCGGCCAGTTAATCGAATGATGGACGGTTACTAAGGAGCAAGTCCGTAACTTGGGTTTGGCCCAAAGATAATTCATCGAAGAATCGAACGTCCGTTTAATGTACGTTCAAAGATTAACGGCACAGTAGGAAGACGAAGTCTAACCCCAACATACATAACCAAATGTAATTTCATAAAGGAATTAATTAATTACAAGAGTTAATATATGATAATCAAGATTATTATGTTAAATAATTACATAATTATAATACATGATTAATTATAAATTAATTAATTATTAATCATTGATATAATCATCAAAATAATTAGGGATGATTAACTAGAGATTAATCAAATATTAATTATTAGATTAATCAAATTATTAATTATTAATATTAGAATTAATAATTATTAATTATTATATGAGAAAGAATATTTTAGTAATATAATTAAATTATTAACAATTTAATTATTATCAAGTCAACTAAAATTATTTAATTATAATTACTCAATTAAATAAAGTAATAATTAACTATTAACTAATTAATTAGTTAATTAATTAATTAAATTAATTAATTAAATTAAATTAATTAAATAATAATTAGTAGAAATTTATTTTAACACTTAATAATTAATAAGAATTAATTGTTAAGGTTAATTATGATATAAGTAAATTAAGTTCACTATAGTTTATAAAATAAATGAATAATTGAATAAAGTAATATAACAATGATTTTATCTAATAATGAGATATTGTTAAATCAGGACAATTTTTCAAATTTGCACAGTAGGAGATACAACTCGGAAGTTTAAGCACATAAGATAAGTAAGTAAAAACCTCACCTACAGCATGAAACAAAATGTTTTCTTTGTTGATGCTCTACGTTTGCTATGACTTGACTTGATGATGTGATGAGTATATAAATTATACGTATTGCTTTGATTAAGTATTTGATGTGCATAAATTCTCTCGCACTGATATGATTGACATGTCTCACAGATATGTATGCCGTAATAATAGATGCATAGTGACATGTAAACCTATACATTGTCACAAATAATAAGAATAATGCTAATGAAATATAGGATTAATTATTGTACCAATCTCCAATTAGTGAGAGGATATGATAAGAACGAAAGTTATAAGATATGAGCTTGGAGGCTGTTAGAGGGTCGCTCCCCTAACTCCCCATTGGTTGCTCGCATATGGGTACAACATAGGGGCCCTTAAGTAGACAAGATATGTATATAATGAAGCATAATTGAACACACATGATCACATGCATTTCGAACATTCTTGATATCATGTGTGATGATATGACTTTATGAAAATGTTTTGTGAGATATTATCTGTATTTGCTGAGTGAAAGCTCATACGTGTATGTTCGTGCTGTAGGTAACGCGGGTAAACAGCCCACTACTTAGATATTTCATGGACGGGCGGAGCTGTGCGGAGGCGATGAAGGAAGGGAGTAGGATACCACCACGAATTTAATTTCCGCATTTAGACTTCCTAAATTATTTTGTAACGACTAAATTTATAGTTATGTTCAATGTTTTGGTACTACTAAATTAGTATGAGTACTTTACGAGGAAAAGACTTTAGACTCTGTCGTTTTAATCAACATGAAGTTATAACTTTTTAAATATTATTTAAACATGAATTTAAATAGGATAATTAATTACTAGAGGTTTTTAACTTCTACAGTTAAAAATTTTAGTAATTCTAATTTTTATAGTATGAATATGATTCAAGAAAAAAATTTTATGTATTTTTTAGAACCGAACATAAATAAGTATTAAGATTAAATTAGATAAGAATAAGTAAGTTAGTTAACGGTCTGAAAAGTTGGGACGTTACACTTGTTGTGCGAGACATCCACCATGCCACTTAATAGAAGATTTTTGGTGAAGCTCCTCCACTGTGCCCAACATGCCACCAACATCTCAACAAGCCTAAGCCAAGTTTGACTCTGAAGAGCTACAATCTCCCTGAGATGGTAGTGCCTGTGTCCATGGGGCCTAGTAGAGGAGATATTCCTCCTTGATAGGGAGATCACTAGCGTGCGAGGTTTGAAAATTTTGAAAAAAACCTTACTATTTCAATCCATTGTAAGTATAATATCACTCGTCCACCGAGTTAGTCCCATTACCGAAGATCTCTTATATTTTTCCAATTCCGAACAATATTGTTGACTCTTTATTTAAGAGCCATGAATTCAATGTTGGGATATGTGCCCATAAACAAATGAGATGTATTATTTTGCTAATTTAATTTGATGATTTTTTCAATATTATTTTTGCATGCATGTTTAGATGCTTTATAAATATCGAAAATCCTAGATTATTTAAATGTAACTTTAAATATTGTATATAAGTGTTATATACAGGAGGATAATATTTAAAGTAAAATAATCTAGATCTGTCCGTAATTAAAAATTAAAGTTGGGATCTTTAATTTAAAATTACTAGCGCAGTTCATTATATTCTGAATGAAATGATCTTATCTGGATTGTTAATAATGAGATTATTGGAATGAAAGCGCTTCATGTAATTTGATTATATAGGACTGGAACACGATTAATTATGAATCTCTAATAATTTCCGTTGTCATATAGAGCATTCAAAATTAATCAATGATGGTCATATATAAATCGATCTTAATTCTGAGTAATTAATATACTCCTATTTATTGTATCATATTTTTTGACATATCGAGTAATGACACAAATGAATAGTGTCAAATTCTTGGTATATTGGAAATATAATATGATAAGTAGCCGGGAATATTAATATACAAGATGAAATCCATTCCTTCGTAAAGAAGTTAGATGGACGGTTCCCTTAAGTGTTGATTCGGGACTTGAATAATAAGAGCGTTCAATTTATGATTAGATCATAAATATATTATTCATTAGAGAATCAATGGTACTTAAAGAGAAAGATATAATTAAAGAGGTTAACGGAAAATACCTAGCTTTAATTATGAACCGTTTATGGAGGATTGATTTATATATAGTGACTATATCAATGGGCAATTCAAATATTTGAATATAATTAGTTTTATAATTTTAAGAGTGTAATTCCAAATTTTTAGTGGAATAATTTGGAATTAATAATTTTGATATTTTAATTAAGGTATTAATTAATTGTCAAAATTATTGGAGCTTAAAATTATAAAGTCCATAGTTCCTCTCAACGGCTCCATTAAATCATGTGAACATTATTTTATGTTGGGTTAATATATTAATTTAGAATTAAGAATTCTGTATTAATATTCACACAACAAATTAATTAGATTAATTTGTATTTTAAATAATATGATTATTTAAAATAAATTTAAAATAGTTTTAAATTTAAAGATTATACAGTGTG
This sequence comes from Ficus microcarpa, assembly GCA_025413485.1. Lineage (NCBI taxonomy): Eukaryota > Viridiplantae > Streptophyta > Magnoliopsida > Rosales > Moraceae > Ficus > Ficus microcarpa. The sequence goes on along the minus strand of CM046385.1, from coordinate 19,584,143 downwards.
GTAAGGACCACATTGTAGTTGTGCACCACAGGGTGGTTCACATAATATCCACAGAGTGTATGTGGAATTTTGAATCTTAAATTTTGAATTTTGATATATGTAGAAGAGAATATATCAGTTATTTTATTTTGAATAGTTCAAAATAAAATTAAAAAAAAAGTAACTGATATATGTTGGGAAAGAGATTTTCTCTCTCCCATATCATAATACACGCCCACTATAGAAAGATAGTGGGCGTGCAATTAGTTCCACAAAAGGAGTAATATATGGTTGAATTAATTAATTAATTAATTAATTAATTTAAAAATATAAAAGAGGAGTGTCAGTTGTTTCTCTGCAATACCAAAAAGAGGATACATTCGATGTATCTAAAGAAAAGGAAGATATATTTAATTCCTTTTTGACAGAGAAAAAGAGATACGTAACTTTTCCTTCAGAGAGTTTCTTCTCCTCTTCTCCTTCACTTTGCCTCATGAGTTGAGAACACAAAGTGAATCAAAAATTCAAGTGTGTGATCAAACCCAAATTCAGAAACGCCCACTCGTTTCCTGTTCATCGTGATCTGGAGAACGTTGAGAAAGAATCTTTGGTGTTTCGAAGGATTTGAAGTTCTCAAGAAGATTGGTGTTTTCGAAGGATTTGGAGTACTTAAGAAGGTCTTGAAGAAGATCAAGAGTTTCGACCTAATCGGACAACAGTCATTCTCTAAACTTTCTTATTAATTTATTTTATTAAATTAATATAAGTATTGTCACCGGAAAATTTTTCTCAAAAATTTTTATATGTGCGATTTGATCCATACCATGCTTCCGCTAAAATTTTTAAAAACTGGTTTTCGAAACCAACAATTGGTATCAGAGCCGGCAATACCTTATATTAATTTAATGAATGATTATATGATAATCTTTGTATGATTTTGGGTAGGCACTTATGCATATTGATGTATGTTTCTATTTATGATCATGATGATGAATGTTTGTGCGAATGGATTGGTCGTACATTTTTCCGGTTTCATGGAAATTAGTTTGCATTTTTCCTTTTGATTAGATCAATTGTAAATAGGAATCATGATATATTTTTCTTTTTGATTAGATCAATTGTAAATAGGAATCATGATGTAATTTTCTTTTGATTAGATCAATTGTAAATAGGATTTACGTTGTAACTTTTCCATTGATGAAGAATTGTTCTTCATATTTTTTTTAAAGAAAAGTTCTTAATTTTTTTTATTAAAAAAAAAAAAAAGTGGAGACGGGACCGTACGACGAGACGTACGGATCAGTACGGACCGATCCATACAGATGGAGCCGGTGACCGTACGAACGCTGCCGGCGGGCTGCGGTGGTCGATCGTCGGCCATGGTCGCCGCCCGACAGTGCTGACTGGGGTTGACAGCGCTGCAGCCAACCCACATGGGCTGGGTTCGTACCTAGCTGGCCCAATAGTTGAGCCACCCAGTGATTGCTGGGCTTGGTGCACTTGCTGCTTGGAGACAGTCGGGCTGGGCCTGCTTCAATCTTGCTGGGCTGGAGCTGAAGCAGGCTGGGCCTCCACCATTTGGCTGGGCAGGAACATTGGCAGACTGGGCAGGAACATTGGCAGCCGAGCAAAAAAAAAAAAAAAAAATTTTTTTTAGATTTTTGAAATCTATTTTTTTTGAATTTGAGAAATTCAAGAAGGACCACCACCACTTACAAGAAGACTCGAAGTTAGAGAATTACAAGAAGACCCTTTTTATTTATTATATTATTTTTTTTATTTGGGTTGTAATTTTAGGTTTCCATGGAACCCGGTCAAGTTTTTCCATTTCGCTTATGTTTGAATGTTTTTATTATGTTAATGATAAGTACATTGTCATGCATATCACATGTTATCTAAGATAGAAAAGTGCCTACCAATTTTAAATGTCATGCATCTTTGCGCATTTTTTTTCTAAAATTGTTTTAGTAATTAAATTAATGCGTTTAGTCATAAATTTAATAAGATTAAATTTGAAATTAATTTAGCAAACGGATTTGCAAAATTAGTAGGTCAAATGTGAAATTTATAAAATTTAAGTGTTAAATTTTAAAAATATCACAATTGATTTAATTTATAATTTTAAATTGTTTAAAATTATAAAGGCTTAGTAATTTAAAGTGTTTAAATTTACTAAGGTTTATGAAACAAGAGTTGTTTTATAAATAAAATACACTTTTACAAAATAATGAGTGGGAGTGGGTAATATGACAATATAAACCCAAGGTCTCCACCGTTAGTACAACACCGTGAGTTTTTAATATGTCTAGAGATGCATTGATTTCATCCTCCCTATGGAAGGTGTCTATTAAATACAATACCAAGGTTGTCTTCCATGAGATAGGATTTTAAGATGTATTTTAGAATTGACCTACCCTACGGCGGCAATTTCTAAGTTAAGTCTAAAAAATCTGATACGGTGGGTTACACTCATAAAGAGATAATTAAATTAGTTAATTATTTTCTTGACCAAAAATTAAAGGAAATTAATAAGTATTAGAAATATGAGATATTTCGGATAATATTTATTAATTGAGAATGTCTCATTTTAATTAGCAATTATTTGACCTACCCTACGGCGGCACTTAGTTGTGGTGATTAAAATTCCTTAGGCTTTTAAAGTAAACATGTTTTGTGTATTTTAACATGTACATTCATGCATCATATTTATTTTACCTTAAATTTTGTTACGATATTTATGCAATTATTTATTGAAAAATATTTCTTAATTATTTTCAGCAAATATGTCAAACCCGATTTTCTCACTACTCGCATCTCAAGTTTTAACTGGTGAAAACTTTGTCAAATGGAAAAGCAACATGAACATTCTCTTGATAATTGAAAACTACCATTTTGTCCTTAAGGAGGATTGTCCTCCAGTGCCTCCGGCCAATGCCTCTAAGACTGTTTTAGACAAATACGACCGTTGGGTTGTCGCAAACAACAAGGCCCACTGCTACTTGTTAGCGGCAATGAATGAAGTGCTTAGAGCTAAGCACGAGGCCTTTGAGACTGCTAGCGAGATTATGGAATATTTGCAAAACATGTTTGGACGCCCCTCCGATCAAGCCCGTCACGAAGCTGTGAAAGCCGTTATGAATGGCAAAATGAAGAATGGTTCTTCAGTTCGTGAACACGTCCTTAAAATGATTCATCATTTTAACGAGGCTGAAATCAATGGTGCGAACATTAATGAAAAGACCCCAGTTGGCATGATCTTGGAGACACTATCTCCCGCTTTTCTCCAATTCAGAACCAACTACGTCCTGAACCATAAAATGTGTAATCTGACGGAACTTCTGAACGAGCTGCAGACCTATGAGAACCTTATCGATGATAAGGGTGGCAAGGCAAATGTTGCTGAAGCCAATGCAGTTGAGGGGAAGGCTTTTTCTTCAAAGAATAAAAAGAAGAAGAAAAATGTGGGAAAGCAAAATGCCAAAAAGAAGATCCAAAAGAAGAAGGGAAAGGCTGCTGAACCTAAACCTAAGGGAAAATGTTTCCATTGTGATCAAGACGGCCATTGGAAAAGGAACTGTAAGAAGTACCTTGATGAGCTGAAAACAAGAAGAAACAAGGTAAATCAGATTTACTAGTCATGGAAACATGCTTAGTTGAGAATGATTTCTCAAACTGGATTATTGATTCAGGGGCATTTAACTATGTTTGTGTTTCTTTGCAGATGCTTGAGTCATCTAAGGATCTTGAAGATGGAGTTTTCACGATGAAAGTTGGCAGTGGGGAAAGACTATCAGCGACAGCAGTAGGAACAGTGCGACTGTCATTTAATAATAATAAATATTTGTTTTTGAACAATGTTTATTTCATTCCGGATTTCAAACGGAATTTGATTTCGGTTTCAAAGTTGGTTGAACAATTTATTTCAGTTTTTTTTAAAGTTGACTCTATTTCAATTTATAAGAATGGTATGAATATTTGTTCTGGTTATGTGGATAATAGTCTATATTTTGTTAAACCAATTTCTAATAACTTACTTCAAACCGAAATGTTTAAAGTCGCTGAACCAACCCCTAAAAGAAGAAAGATTTCTAATGACAAAGATGACACATATTTGTGGCATTTAAGGCTTGGTCATATTAACATAGATATGATACAAAGATTAGCAAAGGATGGTCCTTTAAGAGAGCTAAAAGTTAGCACTCTACCAGTTTGTGAATCCTGTCTAGAAGGTAAAATGACAAAAAGGCCTTTTTCGGCTAAAGGTGAAAGAGCAAAAACACCTCTAGAAATCATACATACTGATGTATGTGGCCCTTTGAATGTTAAAGCTAGAGGGGGTTATGAATACTTTGTCACATTTATTGATGATTATTCAAGATACGGATATGCATACCTGATGCAAAGAAAATCCGAGACCTTTGAAAAGTTCAAAGAATTCCGTGCTGAAGTTGAAAAGCAACTCAGCAAATCAATCAAAACTCTTCGATCAGATCGAGGAGGAGAGTACCTAGATTATGAATTCAAGGACCACTTGATTGAGAATGGGATATTGTCACAGCTCACGGTACCTGGAACACCACAACAAAATGGTGTAGCTGAAAGAAGAAATCGTACATTGCTTGACATGATAAGATAAATGTTGAGCTATTCTTCTTTGCCTACCTCATTTTGGGGATATGCGCTACAAACAGCTGTATATATTCTGAATTTAGTTCCATCTAAGTCAATCTCTAAGACTCCTCTAGAGTTGTGGAACGGTCGCAAACCTAGTTTGAGACACATCCGCATATGGGGGTGCCCAGCACATATGCTAAAGGGAAAGACTGGGAAGTTGGAACCTCGCTCGGAGGTATGCATGTTTGTGGGCTACCCTAAAGGAACGAGAGGAAATCTGTTTTATAGCACTCAAGATAACAAAGTATTTGTGTCGACAAATGCTACGTTTCTCGAGCATAACTATATGGCAGATTTCAAACCAAAGAGTAAAGTGGTTTTGGAAGAGTTGCTGGCTGATAAGATCGGCCCTACACCAACAACAGTTGTTGAACGACAAAGAGAAGAGATCACTACTCAAGATCAAACACCACAGCCACCACGACGTAGTGGGAGGGAAATAAGATTGCCCATTTGCTATCGTGAAAATGGAGAAGCACAAGTTGCAGTCACCGATGGCAGTGATGATGATCCATTGACATATAAGATGGCAATGGATGATGTTGATCAAGAGAAATGGCAAGAAGCCATGAAACTCAAAATAGAGTCTATGTACTCCAATTCTGTCTGGGAGCTTGTAGATCTACCAGAAGGCGTTAAGCCTATTGGTTGCAAATGGATCTATAAGAGAAAGAGAGGAGCCGATGGGAAAGTGGAGAATTCAAAGCTAGGCTGGTGGCAAAGGGTTTTACCCAAAAAGAAGGAGTAGACTATGAGGATACTTTTTCTCCAGTGGCCATGCTAAAATCCATCCGGATTCTCTTGTCTATTGCTGCTTATTATGATTATGAGATATGGCAAATGGATGTCAAGACGGCGTTCTTGAACGGTTATCTTGAAGAGACCATTCATATGGTACAACCAGAAGGTTTTATGGTTAAAGGCCAAGAGCAGAAAGTCTGCAAACTGCAAAGGTCCATTTATGGACTTAAGCAGGCTTCTAGATCTTGGAACATTGATTTAACGAAGCCATAAAGTCTTATGGTTTTGAACAAAATCTGGATGAACCTTGTGTTTATAAGCAGATAAAAGGGGATAAAGTGGTCTTTTTGGTTCTTTATGTAGATGATATTCTACTTATTGGGAATGATGTAGAATCTCTATCAAAGGTAAAGAACTGGCTAGCCAGCCAATTCCAAATGAAGGATTTGGGAGAAGCAAGCTACATTCTTGGTATCCAGATTATACGGGATCGCAAGAATAGGCTTCTGGCATTGTCTTAAGCTTCGTACATTGATAAGGTGCTTATCAGATTTGCGATGTAGAACTCTAAGAAAGGGAACTTGCCTTCTCGACATGGAGTTCATCTCTCTAAAGAGCAGTGTCCTAAAACACTGCAAGAAGAGGAGAATATGAGACGAATTCCATATGCATCGGCAGTTGGTAGTCTAATGTATGCAATGTTATGTACAAGACCTGACATATGCTTTGTAGTGGGAGTGGTTAGTCGATACCAATCAAACCCAGGATTAGATCATTGGGTGGCAGTCAAGCATATTCTCAAATATTTGAGAAGGAAGAGAAACTATATGCTTGTATATTCTAGTAGGGATTTGATTCCTATTGGATATACAGATTCTGATTTCCAATCAGATAGAGACTCTCGGAAGTCTACCTCTGGGGCGGTGTTCACTTTGGGAAGTTGAGCCATTATATGGAGGAGTATCAAGCAAACTTGTATTACTGATTCAACCATGGAGGCTGAATATGTAGCAGCTTGTGAAACAGCTAAAGAGGTAGTCTGACTTCGCAAATTCTTGAGAGATCTGGAAGTTGTTCCAGATATGCATGAGCCAATTAGACTCTATTGTGATAACAGTGGAGCAGTGGCCAACGCCAAAAACCCAGATATCATCGCAAAGGAAAGCATATAGAGAGAAAATTTCACTTGGTGAGAGAGATTGTCAGTAGAGGAGACGTTTCAATTGAGAAGATTGCATCTGCGAATAACATAGCTGATCCGTTTACCAAGACATTACCAGCTCAGAATTTTGAACTACATCTTGAAGGGATGGGACTTAAAGACATGTCACATTTGCTTTTGGGTAAGTGGGAGATTGTTGGGATATGTGCCCATAGACAAATGAGATGTATTATTTTGCTAATTTAATTTGAGGATTTTTTCAATATTATTTTTGCATGCATGTTTAGATACTTTATAAATATCGAAAATCCTAAATTATTTAAATGTAACTTTAAATATTGTATATAAGTGTTATATACAGGAGGATAATATTTAAAGTAAAATAATCTAAATCTGTCCATAATTAAAAATTAAAGTTGGGATCTTTAATTTAAAATTACTAGCGCAGTTCATTACATTCTAAATAAAATGATCTTATCCGAATTGTTAATAATGAGATTATTGGAATGAAAGCGCTTTATATAATTTGATTATATAGGACTGGAACACGATTAATTATGAATCTCTAATAATTTCCGTTGTCATATGAGCATTCAAAATTAATCAATGATGGTCATATATAAATCGATCTTAATTCTGAGTAATTAATAGACTCCTATTTATTGTATCATATTTTTTGACATATCGAGTAATGACACAAATGAATAGTGTCAAATTCTTGGTATATTGGAAATATAATATGATAAGTAGTCGGGAATATTAATAAACAAGATGAAATCCATTCCTTCGTAAAAAAGTTAGATGGACGGTTCCCTTAAGTGTTGATTCGGGACTTGAATAATAAGAGCGCTCAATTTATGATTAGATCATAAATATATTATTCATTAGAGAATCAATGGTACTTAAGGAGAAATATATAATTAAAGAGGTTAACGGAAAATACCTAGCTTTAATTATGAACCGTTTATGGAGGATTAATTTATATGTAGTGACTATATTAATGGGCAATTCAAATATTTGAATATAATTAGTTTTATAATTTTAAGAGTGCAATTCAAATTTTTAGTGGAATAATTTGGAATTAATAATTTTGATATTTTAATTAAGGTGTTAATTAATTGTCAAAATTATTGGAGCTTAAAATTATAAAGTCCATAGTTCCTCTCAACGGCTCCATTAAATCATGTGAATATTATTTTATGTTGGGTTAATATATTAATTTAGAATTGAGAATTCTGTATTAATATTCACACAACAAATTAATTAGATTAATTTATATTTTAAATAATATGATTATTTAAAATAAATTTAAAATAGTTTTAAATTTAAAGATTATACAGTGTGGTAAGGACCACATTGTAGTTGTGCACCACAGGGTGGTTCACATAATATCCACAGAGTGTATGTGGAATTTTGAATCTTAAATTTTGAATTTTGATATATGTGGAAGAGAATATATCAGTTATTTTATTTTAAATAGTTCAAAATAAAATTAAAAAAAAATAACTGATATATGTTGGGAGAGAGATTTTCTCTCTCCCATATCATAATACACGCCCACTATAGAAAGATAGTGGGCGTGCAATTAGTTCCACAAAAGGAGTAATTTATGGTTGAATTAATTAATTAATTTAAAAAATATAAAAGATGAGTGTCAGTTATTTCTCTGCAATACCAAAAAGAGGATACATTCGATGTATCTAAAGAAAAGGAAGATATATTTAATTCCTTTTTGACAGAGAAAAAGAGATACGTAACTTTTCCTTCAGAGAGTTTCTTCTCCTCTTCTCCTTCACTTTGTCTCATGAGTTGAGAACACAAAGTGAATCAAAAATTCAAGTGTGTGATCAAACCCAAATTCAGAAACGCCCACTCGTTTCCTGTTCATCGTGATCTGGAGAACGTTGAGAAAGAATCTTTGGTGTTTCGAAGGATTTGAAGTTCTCAAGAAAATTGGTGTTTCCAAAGGATTTGGAGTACTTAAGAAGGTCTTGAAGGAGATCAAGAGTTTCGACCTAATTGGACAACGGTTATTCTCTAAACTTTCTTCTTAATTTATTTTATTAAATTAATATAAGTATTGTCGCCGGAAAAATTTTTGAGAAAAATTTTTATATGTGCGATTTGATCCATACCATGTTTCTGCTAAAATTTTTAAAAACTGGTTTTCAAAACCAACATTCAAATATAGGAACAAAGCCTCTATCATTTATGAATTATGATTCCAACGTACCAGTATGAGAATCCGGCAAAACTATCAAACTATCCCCTTTATTTATTCTCATTCTGCAGCTTGGAAACTTTTTCTTCAATAACTTTATTCTTCACAACTAATTTCTTCCGGGAAGCAAACATTTCATCATAGGCATCTTGCAGACCCTCAAACAACTTACTTTCATTTTTCTCATTTTGATACTTTATCAACTTCATCGTTCAAACAACAAAAGCAATAAACGGCATACTTTCATTTTTCTCACTCTCATCCTTATCAACTTCATCGTTCAAACAACAAAAGCAATAAAATATCTTACATGTTCTTCTTCTTCATCTGCATGTTCATCTTCATCATTGCACTTAGTGGCATAAATTCCCTTGTTGTTTCTCTTGTTCAGTTGTGAATGTATCCCTTGGTGCAAAGAATGTGGGAAATAGCCTGGCAAAGGCATCTTCAATGGATGGGTAGAAAGTGAAAGTGGTTAATGGACTTCACCCGCACCAATTGCAATTAACGATGCTTCTTGTTTTGTGTTTACTAACACAACCAGCCCAACGGGAACCTCTAAAAAAGAGGAATTTTTACAGTAAGTAGAGCAATCAAGGGCTCTTAGAGGATATCTATTTCAATCTGATCTAGGTATCGGAAGTAAGAATGTGCTAAAGCACCTTTCCGGCGAGAAATCCGCTGAATGAGCTTGTGAAGGAGACTCAGCTGCTAGCTCAGATCTTCTCGTTTCGGCTTTCTTGCTGGTTAATGGGTGGGCTAAATCTTGTAGCGTTAGCAAGAAAACTACGTATTTCAAAGTAGGATCCGGACCGATAAATTTGTTCTATAGCAAAGGATCTGAAGGGTTTGAAAGCGTGTAAATAGCTTCTAAGAGGATCCATTCTTATTGTCATTTCTTGGTGCTTAAGATAAAAATATGTTGGATGTATTTATTGTTGGTTTTAAAAATTGATATTGGTGAAAATATGCGGAAGCGTTGTAATGACCAAAATTCTCATGTACTTGTTGGTCAATGAATTGCATCTTTTCATGATAATATTGTGATGCCCAAAATTTTCAACTGCGTTGTATGATTCCATGACATTTTTTTTTATGATATGTTGAGACTTGATCATTTGATATGCATTCACATGTGTTAATGATATACAATGTGTCCTCAAAATGAATTTTGTGCCATTTGTTCTTATTGTATAATTAAATGAGTAAGGCAGATCTGGTAAGTGGAACAAAGGAAAAGAAAAGAGTGTCGGTGATTTTCATGTGTATATGGGCGAGTAAGTGTAATGAGGAGCCAAAGTGAGGATTTAAAGTAAGTTTCGATCAAAATGTACACTTTATTGTTAAACAGGGACGAGAATTTTATGTAGATTAGACACGCTTTATTAAGGTAAGAATTTCTTGGAATTGGATCAAGAATGAAATAAGATCACACATAAGACGATCACATGTGTTTTGAATTGAGATTGAGATTGAAAGAGTTTTAGAATGATTTGTCAAGTTTCAATAAAAAATAAAAAAGATTACACAATTAGCATTTTAGGTGTATTGGAGTTTCGGTGCGATCAAGTACGCCTAATGAAGTAAGCCAAATAAGTGGATATGACCTAGCTTATATTTTGAGATTTTGTGTGAATGTTTAATATACAATTAAGAAGGAGAATATGCTGTTACCATGCCACTTAGCAAAAGAAGAGCAACGAACTTTAAGGCGAAGTAAGGTGGGCGGTGTGTGCTTACCTCTTTAATTTATATTAAGCAAAAAGGTGAACATTTTCAGCCACACCTCAAAACTCCTTTACCATCTAGATTTCAAGGAAAACAAACAAGCCTTTGGTGGTTTAAAGAAGTTTTGGGTGGTGAAACACAAGAAAATCGAATTAAGAGCAAGTTAGGTTCGATTTTGTTGTCTTGGTTTTCTAATTTTCAAAACAGGGGTTGAGCTTGGATTCTGACCTTTTGGGTGTTTTGTAAGGCTGGTTTCAGGAGCTTAAAAAGGGTTTTAGGACTTGGTTTCACCTATATGGAAGTGAAAAATTGGATTTGGAGGTTGAAGAATGATTAGTTTCAATTAAGGTGAGGAAATTACTGTATCAGATTTTATATACGTTTGTACATCAAATGATCTATGATTAAGCTGGCTTTTGGATATGTTATTCACATATAAGATGGGAGTATTCATTAAAAAATGACATGGCTGGAAACTTATTCTGAAGTTACAACAGCTTGCTCCGTAGCTAAGATTAGTTAGGTACCATTTCTGGTTTATACAAGATTTCCATAGTAAACGGCCTCTGTTTGATGTGAAATTTTTATATGTTATGAATACAGGTGTTGTTCATAAGTCTACAAAACAATTTTACGAAATTCAAAGTATTCCTTAGCCTGTGGTGATTTCATTTCAAGCCGTCCTAAGGTAGTGTCAAATCGAAAGTTTTCCTAAAAGATGAAATTGGTGTCTAACCCTCCCAGCTGTATTTTCATGTAAAACTTTGTACATAATACTTACGTTGCATGTTTGGTATGCCATTTTGTATTGTATTGTATTGTATAATATGTATTATACTGTATTGTTGTTATACTATACGATTTTTGGTTTTGCACTGTATTACAATATTATACTATACAACATGATGCTTGTTTGCCACCTTATTGTATTATATTAAAAATTGAGCTTTCAAAAATAAAATTTTGGTCATGACCCCAGCGTCGAAATTAGGTTTCGGGATGGGGGCTGAAGTTGTGTTTCGTGACTTGGGTTGGGGATTGGGAATCATAATTAAGTTTTGGCATAGGGTTTTGAATTAAGGATATGGCTCGGGTTTAGATTGTGGTTGGGATCGGGGTTCAGGATTGAGGTTGGGATTGTGTTTTGGGACCGACGTTAGGGTGGAGTTTCGAGGTTGGATTTCGAGACAAGGTTTGGGTTTAGGTTTCGAAATCGATTTAGGTTTAGGGACGATGGTCGGGATCAGTGTCAGGTGTAACGACTCAACTTTTCAGACCATTAACTAGCTTACTTATTCTTATTTAATTTAGTCTTAACACTTATTTATATTCGGTTTTAAAAAAAAGTACATAATTTTTTTTAAATCATATTCGTACTACAAAAGTTAGAATTACTAAAAATTTTTAACTGAGAAAATTAAAAACCTATAGCAAATAATTACCCTGTTCAAATTAGTATTTGGATAATAATTAAAAAGCTAATATTTCATGTTGATTAAAACGAAACAGTCTAAAGTCTTTTTCTCATAAAGGACTCATACTAATTTAGTAGTACCAAAACATTGGAACATAACTATAAATATAATCGCACAAAATAATTTAGGAAGTCTAAATGTAAAAATTAAATTCGTGGTGGTATTCCACTCCCTTCTTTCACCGCCTCCGCATAGCTTCGTCTGTCCATAAGAACATTTAAATAATGGGCTGCTTACCCTTGTTACTTACAGCACGAACACACATACGTATGAGCTTTCGCTCAGCAAATACAAACAATATCTCACAAAATATTTTATAAAGTCATATCATTACATTTAACATCAAGAATGTTTGAAAGTGCATATGATCATATGTGTTCATTTATGCTTTATTATATACATGTCTTGTCTACTTAAGAGTTTCTATGTCATACCCATATGTACGCAACCAATGAGGAGTTAGGGGAGCCACCCTCTAACAGCCTCCAAGATCATATATTATAACTTTCGTTCTTATCATATTCTCTCACTAATTAGAGGTTGGTACGACACTTAATCATATCTTTTGTTTGCCTAATTTTTATTAATTGTGACAATGTGTAGATTTATATGTCACTATACATCTATCATTATGGTACACATATCTGTGAGGCATGCCATCATGTCGATGCAAGAGGAATTATGCACATCAATTACTTAATCAAAACAATACGTATAATTTATATGCTCATCATATCATCAAGTCAAGTCATAGCGAACGTAGAACATCAATAAAGAAAACATTTTGTTCCATGTTATAGGTGAGATTTGTACTTACTTGTCTTATGTGCTTAAACTTCCGGAGTTGTATCTCTTACTATGCAAATTTGAGAAATTGTCCTGATTTAACAATGTCTCATTATTAGATAGAATCATAGTTATATTACTTTATTTAATTATTCAATTATTTTATAAACTATAGTGAACTTAATTTACTTATATCATAATTAACATTAATAATTAATTCTTATTAATTATTAAGTATTAAAATAATTTTCTATTATTATTTAATTTAATTAATTATTTTTATTAATCAATTGATTAATTAATTGATTAACTACTTAATTAAGTAATAGTAAATTATTACTTAATTTAATTGAGTAATTATAATTAAATTACATAATTTTAATTGACTTATTATCTTGTTAATAATTTAATTATGTTATTTAAATATTTTATCTCATGTACTAATTATTAATTATTAATTCTAATATTAATAATTAATAATTTAATTAATCTAATGATTAATGTTTGATTAATTTCTAATTAATCATGTATTATAATTATGTAGTTATTTAACATAATAATTTGATTATCATTCACTAACTCTTATAATTAATTAATTAATTATTAATCAATTAATTATTTAATTACTTTATTAATCACATTTGGTTATGTATTAATTAATTAATTAATTAATTAAAAAGTCAATCAAGGTGACAAGGAGTCACCTAAAGGTATGCCCCTCTTTTATTATTGGGTTAGTTCAATTCCCTTAATTATGTTCATTTAGTTGGGCTAAAGTAATCCCTTGGTATATGCAAAGTAACCCTTTAGTATACTCTATCTTAGCCCATTAAAACTTGTGATTTAATTATATGAAATTAGGGTTTTTCACATTATTTGGTCATACACTTAAAATCAACTCATTTCATAACTAGATATATTCATATGTTATGACTTACCCTTATGTCATATTTTAATGTTTAATCGTTTTATCGGTGTAGGATTTTAACTTGTAAGATTTATTTAGATTTGAGTATGATTCCGTTTTAGACACTTGATGACTTGTTGGAAAGCTTGAAACATCTAATTTCTGTCTTTATAATTTGTTTCCTTAGATTTCAAGTATTTCAAATATTAATGTGAACGTTTTCTTAAGTGTCTTATGGTAAAATTTCAGATTACCAGATTATAATACAATCTTAAGGGATTTATTAAAATTTATGTACATATCTGTTTTAAACACATGATATCTCATTTTGAAGCTTAAGATGTCTACTTTACAGTGGTAAAGTTATTTCCTTTAGTACTTGAGCATTTCATATCATAAACTTAGGTTTTGTCACTATTGGTCCCAAGTTTGTACCACAAGTCCAGATTCATGGGTAAGATTAGAAAATCCATAACAATTTACTTACAAGTCCAAATAAGATAAAAGATATGTCATTGGAAAGCTTATAATGTCTATTTTGTATGATAAAAACATTTTTATAAAAAGGTATGATTTATTAACTCAAAATCTACAAAACCCGTGGCTAATACATTTTTATAAGGATTTTTGGTTCGTAGCCCAAATTTGTAAAATTCATCAAAAATTATAAATTTATCCATTCAAGGCGTATGATACCTTGTTGGAAAGCTCAAAGAATATAGTTTTTAGTTTTTTAACTTATAATCCAAAATTTTGAGTCTAAATAGTTCGGAGTATAATAAACCCGTGGCTGGTCTGTGCCCCAGAGATCCATTTTTTCCCTAGTTTTGTGTCACAACTTCAAATGCACATAACTTTAGATATATAAAAGCAAATCAAGTGATTCCAAAGCCTAAAATGAAGCTTATCCTCTGTAGAATCTTAATATATAATTTATTTTTCATACCAAAGTTTCTAATGCATGCTATATCACCACAACATCTGTAAAATAAGGTTCATAGATCTTACGAAATGCTCTGGGGATCCTTTAAGATCTCAAACCTCCAAAATTCTTCCCAAAACTTTTTCCTAGATAAGAAAAAGTCTAACATTAAGATCATAACTAAAAATCATGCTTTAGTTCTCCAAAAAAGACTAAAACACGAAGAACACGACTAGGTTACCTCTAGTAAAATGTCCTCTAACTCCGTTCACACTTCTTCGAACTTGGTAATGGGGTTGCTTAAGCTTGAAAATGGAGGGAGGAGGGTGCTTGAGGGGTGTTGGAGATGGAGAATATAGTGGTGATTCTTCTTTTTGTTTTGAGGTTGCTGGTGGCTAGAGAGTTGGGTTTGTGAGCTTAACTTGTGTGAGAGCAAAATGAAGCGTTAGGGCTAATTTTCAGCCAACTTTTACCTTAAGGGGAGCTGCCTTTTGAGGGGTAAAATGGGGAATTTTTGGCTGAATCAACCCTTGTATTGCTGCCACCTTTGGGAGGGTTTGGAGGGAAATTTTGGTTCAACAAGGTGGAGACAATGTGTCATATTCACTTGTTTCTTTCTTGGTCAACTTGCCAAAATAAATCATGCCATCTCTTACATGTAGTTGCATGCATGCACACTTTCTTATTTTTTCATTTGTTCACATTTCCCCTTGCTTTGAGACTCAAAATCGATCCCCCTTGCTCTAGTCAATTTTATTTTGTTTTTCTTTTTTTAATTCCCACCATTAATCCAAAGTTGTCATCTTTATTCTCATCTATTGAATCTTCCATCACACCTATCCTTACCCTAAGTTCTCATTGGTCATTTATTATCCAAGGTTTGGTTATTGATTTACCTAGATTCTCTAGCAACAAATCTACACCATTGATTTCAAATCAAGCACAATTCTTGATCAATCTTCCACTTTGGATTTCCTAAGAGTAAATACTAATAATTCATCTTCTATCTATGTGACACATTAATTCCCAATTATGCTCACAAAGCTTAACTATTGGTATTGTCAAAATAAATACTAATATCATTAAATTGACCTACTAATAAAAATTGGGATCCTTCCAAAAAATTAACATTATCCCTCTAATACGACATAATAAATTTTTCGTATAAATTTATATGTCGTTTAACTCATCTTTTATGTATTTAAAATTTCTCCTTTAAATAGAGAAATTCAACATTGTTAAATTATCGACATCATCACATCGATGATACATATACTATCATTCATGATCTCGAATTTTAATATTTATTAAAATAATTCATTAAAAATATACTAGTAAAGAAAATCCATAATAATAATTCATCAATCAAGCTTATGAATTTCTAGGGCATTACATCAGAGTCAGGATTGGGATCTAGTTTCAGGATTGAGGTCGAGCTCGGATTTTAGGATGGGGATAGGGCAAGGTTTCGGGATCGGGTCGAGGTTGGTCGGGTTTCGGGACAGGGATGAGGTTCCAAAACTAGACTCTAAAAGACCATATTAGGGATAATTATTAAATAATAATATATGAACTATTATATTATATTATATAATTATAATATAACATGGTCCATTTATAAATAATATGTGTCTCGAGCCATTCTATTAGGTTGTTTGTTAGGAGGTCCATCTACACGAGAAGCTCGAATCCGACCCCTACCCCTATCCTAAAACATGATCCTTATTTTGGATCCTGACCTGGATCCTGAAACCCGACCTAAATCCCGAAACCTGAAACCTGAAACCCAACCAGACCCCATCCCAAAACCTAACCTTAATCTTAAAACTTGACACCGACCCCTGTCCTAAAACCTGATCTTGATCCCAAAACTCTACCTCGACCTTACCCCTATTCTGAAACTCACCCCAACCCTGACTTTGACCCCAAAATCATACCTGACCCCAGTCTCGAAACTAGATTCCAACCACCGTCCTAAAACTCAACTCTGCCCTCATCTAGAAACCTGATTCGATCCCAAAACCTAACCCCGACCCTGGTTTCAAAACCCAACCACAACTCTTGTCCTCTAACCTGACCCTGAACCCCGTCCTCAAATCTGACCCTAAATTCGGACCCTAACCCCTTCACAAAACCCAACCCTAACTTCAGTCTTCAAACCCGATCCTGACCTCGATTCTGAAATCCAAGCCATATCCTCATTCTGGAACCTGACCCTGACTCTCATCCTGCATCCCATTATATTATGTGTTTTCATTATTCATTTATTTTAATTTACATAATACGGCCTAATATAGATTTTTTTTTATTGTATTAGATATTACATTTCTTATTTTATTAATTTTTGATTTTGCATTAAATTATACAATACATTGATGCTACCAAACAATGTGTTATTTTAAATAATATAATATGGAGTGCTAATATAGTGTACCAAACATGCTCATATAATGTCTTATTTTAGAGCTTCTAAGCTGGTTCTGAAGAATGGATAGGTTATCGAATTGAGCCATCAATTTCAAACTTCTCTAGAAAATACAAATAAGGTCAAATATGTTCATTTCTTTTAAGTGTCTATGCTTCCCGATGGAATTTTGAATTAGATTTTCATATTTATAGTTTATTATAAAAGTACAAAACAAAGCTAAAACGGGTTTTCTAATGGACTTATATTGATAAGAATTTTGAATAAGGTAGTTTTACATACGATATGTGGGAATTGTATCTTATATTGTGGTAGGTTATATAGCAATTAGGGAAGCTAAGATTATAGGGGGACTGTCAAAATTTTCTAAAAATCCACTCTATAGGCAAAAAAAAAAGTCTCAAGTTATTCCTAATTTAAATTATTTCTCACTATTCAGGTTTGGTTGCCCGAATAATCAAATTTTTGCCCGAATAATCAAATTTTCAGAGGTTTAAACACCGAATCTACAGAGAGGAACCCCAATGGTATTTTATACAATATTTTAGTACAAGGTAAGTATAATTTCACCTGTATTACCAGAAAAATCGTGCATATATATATTAAATGTATTAGTGAATTGGACACATGAGCACGTGATTAACATGCTATTGTTGTGATCATAAGCATGCATGCAAGTCCTGATAAAAAGGTATACTAATGGCATTATTATGAAGTAAATGAAATGAAATAGACTTAGTTGATCTTTTGGTTACTTGAGATGGGTTAATGACAAGTAATGTTGAGAGTGTCTTGATGCAAATGTCCGGACCTTTTTGTCTCAATGGAGACTTGCGGTGTGGAATGCTTCCTTGATGATCACAAGGAAGAATAGGATATTGTTGATGTGTTATTACCCCCACACGATGGCATTTGATATATTTAATTATTTTGTGGCCATAAGGTCCGATGAGGTGTCTAGGACACCACTCCATCCAAGAAACCCTAAATGCGTGTATAAGATAATAGAAAAAAATGAAAAGCAAAAAAAATGATAATAAGTGGAAATTTCAAGTCATGAGCTTTTGCATATATTCATTATGTAACGACCCCTCACAAATCGTTACAATTGACTTCTTATTAATATTCATCTCTTATAAAATTGCGGAAAATATTAAGCTTGAAATAAAAATATTTACATAACAGAAAACTTTACTTAGATAATTTTGGAAAACTCTAGAATTTTTTTTAAAACTATATCAAAATCAACCTTCATAATTATATATATATATATATATTTTTAAAACCCAATTCATTAAATAAAATTTAAGTCCATATGAATCATCCAATCAAATAATAATAAACTAAAGTCTCAAAACTTTATTTGAAATTAAAAATGTCCATCTCATGATCGTTCGTCCTGTTTTCCTATCACATATCGTCCCGCCATCCGCTCCAAGCTCTTCCAACACTATATCTTACATTTTCCTTTATCTGCAACATGAATTAATTTATATAAGTAAAGCTTAGTAAGACACTTAAATCTCACAATGTAAATAAATATTTTTCTTTTATCATCATAAATATAAACACATTTAAAAACTTTTAACTTTTAAAACCGTCATATATTGGGCCCGGTATTGTACCATCGTAGTATGCTAGTCATGGAAGGGTTGGGATAGCAAATCCCAAATCAACGGTGACAAAAGTCCGCTCACTGGATATCATCATCATCATCATTATCAAGGGTATACAACGTCATTTTAAAACATAAAATACATATACATACCAATATATACTTTTCATCAAAATATCATCATAGGAGAAGTGTTATTTAAGAACATCATAATATCATCATCAACATCAAAACATATACTTCTCAAATCTTTAATTCATATTGCAAGTGATAATGTATTTACCTAAACGCCTTACTTAACATTTTTAAATTTTCCGATGGTGACGCGCGATTAAGGTCTCAGGTGCTCGCCTTTAGAACCATTCATGCCATGAATAATAAATATAATAAAATCAACAAAAGCTCATAATAATTCATCAAACACATCCATTATATCATAGCAATTCCTAAAAAGCCTATTTCATCATTTAATAACATCACAACACAAATATTGAACAATTTCAAGAAATTTCAAATCTTTACAGAACCTACCAGTCAGACCTTTATCCCTTCAAAAATTCATAAAAATTCATACAAGGCTCCAAATCATCTGAAATAATTTATACAAAAGTAGACATCCATATCTTTCTAATGGTACCTAATTCGTAAAAAATGAACACCGTTTGGACCCTCAAAAAATAGTTTTGAATTTTATTTATAAAATTTTACCGAAATTGGCAGCCGGACCTCTGCCTATTTGAAAAATCTCAAAAATTCACATATGTCTCCAAATGATCTAAAACTGATTCCAAATAAAAATAGACATCTAGATTTTTCTAACAATATCAAATTTGTTAAAAACGGAGACTGTTTAGATCCTCAAAAATAGTTATGAATACGGATCGCTAAAATTATATAAAAGCTAGCAGCCATACCTCTGCCTCTTTGAAAAATCATAAAAATTCACATATATCTCCAAATAATATAAAACTAATTTCAATGAAAATATACATCAAGGGCTTTCCAACAATACTAAATTCATAAAAAATGGAGGCTGTTTGCATTCTTAAAAGCAATTTTAGAAATTTATCATAAAATCTAAAAATTCCAGTAATAGTGGTCAAATCTAAAAATCATTAAAAAAAAATATTATCATCAGAATACATACACACACATGAAACAGCCCAAGACATGTTTCTAACATATGAAATTATTCAATCACCACACTAATGAAATCATAAATCAAGAAATCAAAAACCCTAAATTTGTCTTGTTCACAAAATCAACCATAAAGTCATTCTTTCGATCATCATTCGACAAATATTTCTTATCATCTCCTTAAACTCACATGAAGACACTCATCGAGAAAATCATCGAACCCCTCGAAGGATCCCAACCCAAAACAAACAATAATATCATCATCATCAAATAATAACAAATCATACCTCCATGAATCTTTATTTTGGCTCCAAAGATTAGGAAAAATCAAGAGATTGATGATGGAGTTTTGGTGACTAGTTGATGAAGGGCGTATAGGTGGAGGTGAAGTAGACAGAATAAGGCATAGAGGGATTGGAAGAGAATGTACATGGAAAAAGCAACTAGTAAACAATTATGGACTTTATTGAGAATTAATTAAAAATAAATTTTCTGATATAATATTTGGTTATGGGCTGTCATTTTGGGCAAACAAGGTCGTCATGCAATTAGCAGATTAAGTGGGATGCAAAAATCTCTCCTTTTCACTTTCTTTCTTTTTTTTTTTTTTTTACACATCCCTTCCACTCCCCCTTTTTTTGGCTGCAATTACTTTCCTCTTTTCTTCTGATTATCTTCTTTCCATTTTTTTTTTCTTCCTGCTCATTTTTTAATTGATATCTCATCCCCCCTCTCTTCTTCTTCTTTTTTTTTTTTTTTTTTTTAAAACTCATTCCCTTCATATTCACCTTTAGATTTCCGATTATACACACACATATATATATATATGTACATTGACTAACCAATAACTTAACATATAAATATAGATATAAAGACGTATATACAATTGTGACGCCTCTTTCTACGTAAGGTCGCCACTTTACTTACTTAACTTAACTTTACTTAAAATTTGGGAATATTTTTTTTTTTGAAACATACTTATAAAAAGCATTTGTCTTTAACAATAGATCATCGGTACTGAAGTAGAAAGTTTACTTAAAGTCTTTAGTATCAAAATACAATATAACATAAGTGGTTTTCATCACATATACTTATATACAAAAACTTCTTGTCATATCAAAAGATTGCGGAATCTATACGTAGTGGTATCCATACCGCCCTTTGTCTGCTGCCGCATCATCCACACAACGCCCACCATTTAAGCCGCAGGTTTCTTACCTACAGTATGAAATATAACTTGATGAGCTTTCGCCCAGTAAGCACATACGCGATTTCACAAAACATTTTCATATTCAAAACATCTTGAAAACATAGCATTCATCATATACGTATGCGTGAACCAGTTATGTTCATTTATGCAATCCTTTTTAACTTGAACTTATCTTCCTTATGGGCCCCATAGTGTACGTACCATCATTTATTTAGCGCGCCTCCAGATACAGTTAGGGGTTGCAAGGTCCCTAACTGCTCTGAGAAAACATAATTGATTACACCCTCCCGCATCAACGAGAGGGCGATAATCCATAACTTTAACATGAAAAACCCTCCACCTGATGGGAGGTCGGTACGACACTTTACTTGTGATATCTTACCATGTTGTTTATCCTTAGTGAACATACCTTATGATGTCACTATATGATAACATACTTTCATCTCATTCATAACATGGCATGTCATCTTTTCATTCATGGCATTTGTAATTATGACACTTTTATAAACATGACATTTTGCAAATATAGCACTTTTGTAAAACATAGCAGTTTGCAAATATAACACTTTTCATAAATATAGCATTTTACAAATATAGCACTTTTCATAAACATAGCGTTTTGCAAATATAGCACTTTCATGAACATAGCACAACATTTTGCAGCATAATTGAAAATAGCATACTTGAAAATATTTTACTAACTTTCATACTGCAGGTGAGGTTTGTACTTACCTCTCGTGTCGTATCCTTAACGTTGCGTCCTTAAATTTGTCGGCAACAGCTGTAAGACCCGGAATTTTGTAGACTTGTAATCTCCTTGTTCATAAGGAATTAAAGTCTAATTTATGTGTTTATGATGTGTTATATGAAAAATTATGAATAATAATGAGAAATTCATAATTTTATTTAAACAATGTTCGAGTCCTCATTTAATTACTATGAGACTCAATTAATGATTTATGAGCCAAGTATGAGGTTTTTAAAGGAAAAATAACGAATAGGATGAAATTTTACGAAAGTAAAAGGTTTGACCAAAAAGTCAAAAGGTTTGATCGAGGAAGTCAAAGTTTGACCAAGATAGGTCACAACGTTGACTTCACAAGTATGATGAAGGAATATGGAAAGAATTCCGAAAATGAAGTTTTATAATCAAGAAAGCACAAATAAGCCATAAATCCACCATAGAAAAATCAAGCACACCGAAATCGAATTAAGGGCAAAAAGGTCCCCGAAAAATTTGAGAAAGAGAGTTTTCGGTCCAAATTTACATGGAAGAATTTTTGGACCAAAATATAAAATGAGAATGCTCATCACAGTATTGGAAATAACCGTGGAGCGCGAAATAAGCTGTGAAAAAGCTAAATGGCCAAACAAGACCTTGGTAGAGCTAGTGGAAGATGACCTCACCTCAATGACATTACCTTCTACTAACTCAAGTGGCACATGTGGATTTCCCCTCTCCCACAAAATTCGGCCAGCCATGGGAAGCAAAAAAAAAATAATAAATAAATAAATGAAAAAGCCCTAACTTAATGAATGATGTCTTCCTAAAAATCTAACTAGATGTGAACTAAGTTGGTGAGGTGTGGAGCCTTCTCCACCACTCAAAGGATGCCACTTGGCTCTCCCATTTTCAGCCCATACTCCCCCTTCTTCTCATGAATTTCGGCTGCACCAAGGGACAAGAAAAAAAAGGAATGCAAAAGCCATAAATCAAGGAAAAGGTACAACCACTCTTGTCCATCAAGTCCTCTCACTTCCTAGTCACTTTTGTTTAAAAAAATGAACCAAAACCCTTACCTTTCTCCCCCATAAATCCGGCTGCAGCCCAAGGAAAAAGAAAGAAAAAAAAAAGGGGAACAAGACATGACATAAAGTCATGATTTAAGGGCCAAAAGGGTGAGCTAAGTAGGGGAAATTTCTAGAGATCTCTAGGGCCATACAAGGGCTGCCACATGTCCCTCCTTTCTTCTAAATTTTTGGCAGCACAACCCCCATTCTCTCCCTTGGATTCGGCTGCAGCTAAGGAAAAGAAAGCATGAGGAAAAGCCACAAAATAAGGCAAGTTATCAACTACTCCAAGCTCCCTTGTTTCTATCAAAAACCTTTCCCATCTCTCTAGTCATTTCATTTGAAAAACCAAGAGAAACTCTAGCACTTTTCTCTCTAGAGAGTCGGCAGCAAGAGAGGAAGAGAAGGAGGAGAGAGTGAGAGCAAGAGAAATTCTTGAAGTGTTCATTCCTTGGAGCACGGTTTTGCAAGAGAGTGAGCAAGAGAAAAAGTGAGAAAATTTTGTGGGTTTTTCCAAGAGTTGGCCGAACAAAGAAGAGAAGAAAAAGGTAAGAGAAACTTGGATTTTTCTTATTGTGATGTTCGGTTTTGGTAAAGCAACAAAAGCTAACAAAAATTTCTTGGATCCCATTTCTTGGAAAACCCGTGGGACTAGAAGGCACCAAAGGAAGGAGATTTGGAAATTTCCAAACCCTAACTTGGGTTTGAGGTAAAACTCTTAAAACCATCTTGAAATTAAGTTCCATTTAAGCATTTTGATGGTGATTCAAGTTGGTTGTAAGGACATAAGTCCAATCTATTTTGCAGCCCTCATTTGTTGGTGTGTACGCTTGATTTGGAGTGGCTTGATTGGTTATTTATATGCTTGATTTATGCTTGCTTGATGATGGATTTTTATGCTAGAAATTAGGTTATATGTCCCCCCAAGATGTGGCCAAAAATCTACCAAGGCAGCCCCCTTTGATGCATGCTAGCTTAGGGTGAAATGTTATACTTGGATGTGTTGTATGGAAAAGCTAGAACCAAGCAACCCTAGGTTTTTGGTTTTGAATTTTGGGTTGCATGGAATGTATGAGATGGACTTATGGGTTTTAATGAGACGTTAGAAGTGCTGCTTGTTGATGTATAAGCTCCCGATATGATCGGTTGAGGTAGAATCCACGAACTAGGACGTAAACCGAACTAAGCAACTGAAACTGCCAATTCGGATTCGAATCTGGCCAGTTTCGGAAAAGTGAAATTTCAAGACCCTTAGAGGCCGAATGAGGTAAAACTCAAAACACAAAAGTTGCTCGGAACAACTTTTACTAGAGAGCAATGCAGGCAGAATCTCAAAATAAGGCTCCAACGGCCTCCGTTTTCCTCAAAACCCGTGGCTGATCCTTGGGGCGGTCTTCACCCAGTTTTTCAGGGTCAGCCAGTTTTCAAACAAAAACTGGTACTAATCTAGGCTGAACTGGATTTTTCATAAAACGTGAAAGTTTTAGCATTTTTCGAGGGCTACAACTTTGATGAAGAAAAGTTTTTCAAATTATAAGCCGATTTTTAAACTAGGATTGTTTTATGAAGAGTGCGCAAGGAATCCGAAAATTTCCAGCACTTTAGTTTTACTAATTCTTTCTAAAATTTGTAAAGTTGTTTTTAAACCGTTGTTTTGACTACGGAAACTGTTCCAAAGACAGTTTCCGGCCCCAAATGATTTTATAAAAGATCTGTTTCGAAAACCATGAATTTTAAGAGTTCGGGTTTGAAATTCCACATTTTCCACGAAGTGAAGAAAAAGAGGGTTTCAAACCAAGTGTTTACAAATCAAGGAAAAATGATGATTTTAAGCCAAAATAATTTCAAGATAAAGAAGCAAGAATTTTTACAAATGAATAAAGGATTTTTGGAAAATGATTACACAAGATTTTCAAAAAATAAGGAAGATGGATTTTAAAGTAAAATTGGTAAGCAAGCCGACTACGAACGATAGCCGGATGTTATATCCGAGTTACAATTCCAAGGTTGACCCAAGGTTTAATTAAGGCTAACCCTAGGGGTTACCCAACATAACCCCAAGGGATACGCACATGTATAATTGGGCTAAGATTTAAAAGGTGAATGGAAATAACCCAATAACAAGGATGTTTGAGCAAAGTCCAAAAGTAGAATGGAACCTTAAACCCTAATGTTAAGATCAAGGGTTTAGTAATAAGAAGAAAAGAATTTATTCAAAGTAACCTCTTATGAATTAATCAAAGTTGGTTACCCTTAACGAAGAAGGATAATTGGGATGACCAAGATGGATTTTAAGTATAGGGGACATACAACCAAGAATAGGTGTGAGTGTTGGTAAGTCACCAACACCTTACGAAAGGATCCTGATCCTATGATTTTGGTATAGCAGGAAAGCGACCTGCTGTTGCCGATCAATTTAGGGACGCAACTTTAAGGATACGACACTAGAGGTAAGTACAAACCTCACCTACAGTATGAAAGCTAGTAAATTATGTTCAAGTATGTGGTTTTCAAACATGCTACAATATGTTGTGTGTTATATCTATGAAATGCCATGCTTTATAAAAAGTGCTATTTTTACAAAATGCTATGTTTATAAAAAGTGTTATTTATGCAAAATGCTATGTTTATAAAAAATGCTATAATTGCAAAATGTCATGTTTATAAAAATGTCATGATTGCAAATGTCAAGAATGAAAAGAATGCCATGCCATGTTATGAATGACATAAAAAGTATGTCATCATATAGTGACATCATAAGGTATGTTCACTAAGGATAAACAACATGGTAAGAAATCACAAGTAAAGTGTCGTACCGACCTCCCATAAGGTGGAGGATTTTTCATGTTCAAGTAAAGGATTTACCCTCTCGTTGATGCGGGAGAGTGTAATCACCCAATGTTCCCAGAGCAGTTAGGGACCTTGCAACCCCTAACTGTATCTGGAGGCGTGCTAAATAAATGATGGTACGTACACTATGGGGCCCATAAGAAAGATAAGTTCAAGTTAAAAAGGATTGCATAAATGGAACATAAATGGTTCACGCATATGCATATGATGATGTATGTTTATAAGATGTTTTAATTGTTTTGTGAGATTATGTTTGTGCTTACTAGGTGAAAACTCATCAAGATATATTTCATATTGTAGGTAAGAAACCTGCAGCCTGAATGGTGGGCATTGTGTGGGCGATGTGGCGGCGGATGAAGGTGGTATGGATATCACTACACATTATTTCCGCAATCTTTTGATAAGTTAAGAAGTTTTGTATATAAGTATATATATGATGAAGACAAGTTTTGTATTATGGTATTTTGGAACTAAAGACCTTAAGTAAACTTTTAATTCAGTAGTAATGATCTATTACTAATGACAAAGGCTTTTTATAAGTATGTTTGTAAAAAAAAAAAAAAAATTCCTAAATTTTAAGTAAAGTTAAGTAAAGTAAATCAGGTGGCGGCCCTACATAGTAAGGGGGCGTCACAACAGCAGGTCACTTTCCTGCTATATGAGAAATATAGGATTAGAATCCTATCGTAAGGTGTTGGTGACCAAACCAACACTCATGCCTAAACTTGGTTGTATGTCCCCTTTACTTATCTCACTTGATCTCCATAATCATCCTTCTTCATTAAGGATCATCAACTTTGATTAACCCTCAAGAGGTCACGTTGGACAACCTCTTAATTAAATCCTTGTTCTTTTGTTGGTTTCCTTAAAAACTTTGGGCTTCATTTATATATCCTCATTATTGGGTTATCTCCATCAACCCCTTAAATCCTAGCCCAAAAATACATATGGGTGTCCCTTAGGGTTACGTTGGGTAACCCTTAAGGTCAACTTTAGGTGGACATTGGGTCAACCCTTAGTCAACCCTTAGTCATCGTTGGGTTTGTAACTCGGATATACCATCCGGCTACAGTTCGTAATCGGCTTGCTTACCAATTTCTCCCTAAAACTCCATTTCTTTATTTTCGGAACACCTTGTGTAACCCTCTTCCAAAAATCCTTAGCTTGCTCGTAAAAATTCTTGCTTCTTTAACTTGAAAGTACTTTGGCTTAAAAATCCATTTCTCTTCTTAACTTGAAGGTACTTGACGTAAAATCATCATTTTTCATTAACTTGAAAACATTTGGTTTGAAACCCCTTTTTCTTTACTTCTTAGAAAAATGTGGAATTTCAATTCCGAACCCTTAAAATTCATGGTTTTAGAAACAGATATTTTATAAAATCATTTAAGGCTGGAAACTGCCTTTCGAACAGTTTCCGTAGCTAAAATAATAGTTTAAAAGCACTTCACAAATTTTTTTTTTGAAAGCATTTTTGAAAAACTAAGGTGCAAGATTTTCGGATCCCCTGCGTACCTTCTCTAAAACGTACTCAGTTTAAAAATCCATAGAAAATTTAAAAAACTTGAATTCATGAAAGTTGTAGCTCTCAAAAAATGCTAAAACTTTCGTGTTTTGCAAAAAATCCAGTTCAGCTTGTATTAGTACCAGTTTTAGTTTGAAACTGACTGATCCTGAAAAACGGAGTGAAAACTGGGTCCAGGGATCAGCCATGGGTTTTGGGGAAAACGGAGGCCGTTGGAGCCTTATTTTGAGATTCTAGTCGCTTAGCTCTCTAGTAAAAGTTGTTCCAAGCAACTTTCGTGTTTTGAGTTTTACCCCGTTCGGCCTCTAAAGGCCTTATATTTTCACTTTCCCGAAACTGGCCAGTTTCGGAACCGAAATGGCAGTTTCGATTGTTGATTCCGTTTTACGTCTTATTTCGCGGAATCTACCTCGACCGATCACATCGGGAGCTTATACATCAAACATGCAGTGTTTCTAATGTCCCGTTCATACAAGCATACAAATCCCATGGGTCCATGCAACCTCAAACCGAAAACCCTAATCCTTGGTTGCATGGTTCTACCTAGCATTCCACACCATCAAGCATCCATCATCTCCCCCTAAGCTAGCAGCCATACATCCACTGTCTTAGGGCAGATTTTTGACCAAATCTTAAGGGACATATTAACCACATCTAGCATGCTTCCTAACCATTTTTCAAGCACAAGATTTAAGCAAACAAGCATCATGATCAAGCCAATCAAACTCTAATCCCTAATCAAGCACACACACCAACCAAATAGGGCTGAAATATAAAATGGACTTATGTCCTTACAAACCAACTTGAATCACCATAAAAATGCTTAAATGGAACTTAATTTCAAGATGGTTTAAGAGTTTTACCTCAAACCCAAGTTAGGGTTTGGAAATTTCCAAATCTCCTTCCTTCCTTCTAGCTCACGGCTTCACCAAGAAAAATGGAATCCAAGAGAATTTTTGTTAGCTTTTTCTTGCTCCACCAAAACCGAACTTTACAAGAAAAAGCTCTAAGAAATTTCAAAGTTTCACTTACCTTTTCCTCCTTCTCCTCTTGTTCGGCCACCTTCCAAAAACTCACCAAAAATTTCTCAAACTCTCTCTAACTCTCTCCCTTGCAAACCGAGCTCCAAAGGAACAAAACCCCCAAGAAAAATTTCTGATTTCTCTTCTCCTTCTCTCCCTCTCTCCCACGGTTTGGCTGCTGAAATTTTGGCAGAGTTTGACTGCTTTTGGTGAATAAAAAGAATGGGTTTTGAGGGAGGTATTTATAGGCAAGAAGGGGAGGCTTTGGGTGTTCAACTTTTTCCTTAAATTTAGGTTTTATGTCATGCCTTGCTTGTCCCCTTTTGCTGCCGAATTTTTGTGGAGGAATGGGCAAGGGTTTTGACTCACTTTTTTAACAAAAGTGACTAAGGAATGAGAGGGCTTTTGATAGAAAAGAGTGGTTGCACCTTTTCTCCTTAATCTTTGGCTTTTCCCATGTTTTCTTTTCCCGTAATCTTTGGCTTTCTCCCATGCCTTTCTTTTCCTTAGTTTGCTGCCGAATTTATGGGGGAGGGGACAGCCCCACATGGCCTTGCTTGGGTGAGTGGATGGTGATCTCATGGGTATGGGCAAGTTGTCCTTCCTTGCTTAAGCTTTGTTTGGCTAGTTTACTCTCCAAAACTCATTTTTCTCTTTCTTTTGTGCTACACAGATAATTCTAATATTGTGATTTTCCAAAACACAATATTTTTGTATCATACAGGAGTACAAAATTTATCTGTGAGAATTTAGGGCCGAAAAATATTTTTCCTTAATCTTTCCGAACCCCATTTCGCCCTTAACTTAAACTTGGTGTGCTTAATTTTCTAGGGACGTTTTCAGGCTCATTCTTGCTATCTAGTTCACAAAACTTATTTTCGGAACTCTTTCCGGGTTGTACTTCAAAAATCCCGTAAAGTCAACCCTTTGACTTTTGGTTGGTCAAACTTTGACTTTTTCGGTCAAAGTTGGCTTTCGTAAAATTTCATCATTTTCCATTCTTTTTCCTTAAAAACCTCATACATGGCTCGTAAATCATTCATGGAGTCTCATAATTGATTTAATGAGGACTCAAATATTGATAAATAAAATTATGAATTTCTCATTATTATTCATAATTTTTAATGTAACACATCATAAACATATAAATTAGACTTTAATTCCTTATGAACAGGGAGATTACAAGTCTACAAAAATTTCGGTTCTTACAATAATACAATATGTACATATAAAAATAAAATATACTTAAACATATAGTGTATATATAT
Source organism: Ficus microcarpa (assembly GCA_025413485.1). NCBI lineage: Eukaryota > Viridiplantae > Streptophyta > Magnoliopsida > Rosales > Moraceae > Ficus > Ficus microcarpa. The sequence continues at coordinate 19,554,705 of CM046385.1, read as the reverse complement.
AAACATATAAGATAACCGTATAACAATATATGGTATATTTATGCTTTATATAACTTACAAAATAAATGCAATAATTATTTATTATATATAATTTTAAGCCATTACACAAAATTATCAAATCATCATAAAAAAATTCATCAATATGGCATGAATTTTGTTCTAGCACATGGAGTTCTCGTCGCGTCACTTGTGAAAATAACTCAACATAACATTAGAATTAAGAAGTTACTATCTCATCACATTATCCATATTAATTCTAATGTTAATTTCTTAATATTATTGTTAGTTAGCATTTAGGGTGTTACACATTATTGCCATGGTATGCATTATTCTACTTACTGGGCTTTAGCTCACTTATTTATGGTGATGCAGATGAAGGCACTTTCTAGCACTAGTTGAGGATTAGATGGTTGGCTGGCGTATTCCTGTTGCTTGTGGACTTGTGTATATGGACTAACTGAGGTCATAAAGAAACCAAGCGAGATTGATTCCATCATACGAATCATACTTGGGAGTTAGTGGACCTTCCTCGGGGAAGTAAACCACTAGGTTCTTAGTGGAGTTTCAAACGGAAAATGAAGGAAGATGGAATAATTGACAAGTATAAGGCCAGACTTATAATAAAAGGATGTAGACAATAAAAAGGCCTTAATTACTTTGACACCTATTCTCTTATGATGAGAATAACTTCTATTAGATTTCTTTTGATGATTGCCGCACCATGGAATCTTGAAGTCCATTAGATGGACATAAAGGTAACCTTTCTTAATGGAGATCTTGAGGAAGAAATTTACATGGAACAACTCGAGGGTTGTATAGCTCTAGGATAAGAAAAGAAAGTCTGCAAACTGGTGGAGTACTTGTACGGAAATAAGCAAACACTAGAACAATGGCACGAGAAATTTGACAGTGTCATAACGACAAATGGTTTTAAAATCAATGAATGTGATAAGTGCATTTATGTCAAAAATACCGAAGATGGATATTTCATTCTCTGTCGTATGTAAATGACATGCTAATCGTGGGTAGGAATAATTGAATGATCAAATCTACCAAAAACATGTTGAACTCAAGATTTGACATGAAAGACATGAGACTACCTGATGTAATATTGGGAATTAAAATCAAAAGGTCGCCTAATGGTCTGATATTGAGTCAATCACACTATGTGGACAAGATTCTTGAGAAATTCAACAAAGATGACTCTAACGTGGCCAAAACTCCGATTGATTTAAATCAACATCTATCCAACAATAAAGGAGAAAATGTTTCTCATGTGGAGTGTGCTAGAGTGATAGGTAGTCTAATGTACTTAATGAGTTGTACATGACTAGACATTGCTTTCGCTGTAAGTGATTTAAGCAGGTTCACTAATAATTTGGGAGCTAACTATTGGAAAATGATTGTTAGAGTACTTAAGTAGTTACGATATAGTCATGACTATGCGCTACACTATACTAGATTTTTTATTGTTCTTGAGGGATACTCTGATATCTGATACATAAGATTTTAAAGCAACCAATGAATATGTATTCACTTTGGCAGGTGCAGCAGTCTTATGGAAATCCTCTAAATAGATCACAAATCTACTATGAAATCTAAATTTTTGTAGCTTTGGATAATAGCAACGAAGTGGCTAAATGGCTATGACATTTCTTGGAGAATATTCCTGAATGGCCAAAACCTATGCCTACAATATGCATATACTGTGATAATCAACTTGCTATTAGTAGGGCATAGAATGTGAGGTACAACAGTAAGTCAAGACACAATCGTCATCGACATAATACTGTTAGACAACTGATCTCACCTAGAGTCATGACAATTGACTATGTAAGGTCAAAAGAGAACATTGTGGATCTATTAAACAAAGGTTTGAATAGAGATCTAGTTGATAAATCATTAAGGGAAATACGACATAAGCCCATGAAAGACTAGGTTGAAATAATGAAAACCCAACCTTGTTGACTGGAGAACCCAAGATCTAAGTTCAACAGGAAAACTAAATTGAATAGGCGAAGTAGTATCACTGTGGGTGTTACCTTCCAGCCTATTCCTTTGATGAAAACAGTAACATCTATCTGATATAGGTTAAGTTATGCTCTTAATGATTTTTAAGCATCGGGAATCCGAATGGAGTAATGTGGGTTACTTTTGGTTAAGAAATCACCTATGTGAGCTATGTTATTGAGCATTTTAATCTATTTTAAGTTAATTTAGTTCAGTTTTGCTTGATTTTAATTTAGATTAGTTTATATCAACTTATTTCATTTGTGTAATTTTATTTTTATTTAGGTTAGTATTAATTTTTAATGTTTTGTTATTTATTTACCCCTCTAAATAATTAATCTTTTCGTCATGTATGTTAGCAGAGAATGTACAAAAAGGGATTTTTGGACTCAAATTGGAGGCAAAACGGTCATCAAATAGCCTCTCACGACCCCAAATCGAGGGTAGTGACGTGGAGGGGTTTAATTAAAATTGGTAATTAAAATCATCAAGTATTCAAAACATATAATATTTCGACATTCACCCACGCTTTTAATAAAATTTATATTTATGCCATTTTGGAAAAAAAGAAAAAGAAAAAGAAAAAAAAACAACATATCAGAGTATTGGGCTGGATAACAATTTGACCTAACGTCTACCAATTTTAAATTTAAAGAAAACCATCAAGTATCTTTTTACTCAAATCAGTTGGCATTTCAAAATATTAAGTTTTTCACGTGAAAACAGATAGAAAATCCATCAACTGATATCATCACACAAACAAATGAAATAGGAAACAAAATTACAGACATCAAAAACCTAATCCCAAGAAAAAGTTAAGTTTACATGCCTTGGGAGAGTAAAAGACTGAAAATGAAATACGGAGTTTAGTTTCAAGGCACAACGACGCAATTATCAGGTGCACGCTTTACCACTGAGCTAATAGCCCATTATGCGGGCCTCCTACTACGAGTTCACAATGCCAAAACTGAAAGAAACCCTATCCCCTTCTTTCCTTTTTTACACCCTCACATCGCTATACGAGAGGGACATGAGAGTGTAAAAAAGGGATCCTATCAACTTGTTCTGGCCTAGGATAATAAGATCATGAGCTTAGTATTACTTCACTGTCGAGAAACAAAAGAAGACTTCCATCTCCAAGTTTAAGTCAGACGTAGCTTTCTTCTATTTGGGTGTGAAGCAATGTCGAACCAAAATACCCAACAAACATTAGCTATCCCTGACAAGGAGGTGATCCAGCCACACTGTGACACCCCGAACCACCCACCTGACACCCACGCGGGGCCGACCGCGCGGATGCGGGACGCCGGAACCGTCACATTCATACTTTATACTTACTTTACTTTAAAATACGGAATAAATTTTTTTTTTTTTTGAAACTTCTTTTGAACATCGTTTTAAAACTTTCTTTGAACTTCATAATTTGGATTTCATTTTAAAATCTCAACTTGAAATCCATGCACTAAAATTATGCATTATACCTTGAAACATTTCATACATACATAACATAACTTGACTTTTAACATACATGAAAACTTCATAACTTTAAACATATTGCGGAAATTATTGCGTAGTGGTATCCCACACCGCCCTTCACTTGTTGCATCATCTCCAAGCCCACCAAGTAAAGCTACAAGCTTTTTATCTCAACCTGCAGTATAGAATATATCTGATGAGCTGATACTCAGCAAGTACAAACGCGATCTCACAAAACATTTTCATTTAAACATCATGAAACATACTCATCATATGCATGAACCATTTATGTTCATTTATGCATTTCCTTTTTAACCTGTACTTATCTTTCATATGGGCCCCCTAGTGTGCGTATCCTTAGCATATAGCGCGCCTCTAGATACAGTTAGATGGGTTTGCAAGTCCTTAACTGCTCCAGGAAAATATAAGTGATTACACCCTCTTACATCAACGAGAGGGCGAATCCATAACTTTAACATAAAAATCCTCCACCTTGGGGGAGGTTGGTACGACACTTTACTTGTGTATTTTTACCAAGTTTCTTATCATTAGTGAGCATACTTTATGATGTCACTATATCATACATACTTAATATTTCGTTCATAAAACATAGCATGGCATCTTTAAAACATGACATTTTTAACACATGGCATCTTGAAAACATCTTCAAAACATGACATCTTTAAGCATTTTAACATATCATGAAACATAATATATTTGAACATACATATTATTTTTCCATACCACAGGTGAGGTTTGTACTTACCTTAGGTCCTACGCTCTTGGCGTAACATTCCTCGCGATATCTCAACAGGTTCATATTCCTATTTCAATCAAAGGAGGTGTAAGATAAGATTAACTTATCTTACCGTAAATCGCGACATACGATGTTGGTATCTTAACCAACATCTATGAGCAATCCTAGATGTGTGTATTATATGTCCCCTCTAATATCTCTTGTAAACCTGATTGGTTTCTTCCTTCATCTTGGGCTTATACTTTACTTTTTCTTGGTTCATAATTCATTGGGTTACTATCTCTTCAATAACCCTAGATCTTAGCCCATTTCATAAATCTTGGTATCCTTTAGGGTTATATTGGGTAACCCTAAAGTCAACTCTTGGTCAACCCAAGTCAACATATGCTCAACTAAGGTCAACCCCCCTTTGGGTTAAACGATGGGCTATGGGCTTAGCCCAGTAACTCGGATATAATTCCGGTTACCGTTCGTAATCGGCTTGATTACCCATTTTTACCTTAAAACTTCATTTCTTTATTTTTGAAAAACATTATATAGTTATCTTCCAAAAATCCATTTGTTTGCTTGTAAAAACTCTTACTTCATAAATCTTGAAAATACTTAGCTAAAATCATTCTTTTCTTTAATTCTTGGTAAAGTGTGGAATTTCAATTCTATCCCTTAAAAATCCCACTTTCTTTTTGAAAAATCTCATTTTCCTTTATCTTATGGAAAATCCCATTTTTCTTCTTAACTTGAACATTTTGGGTGAATAATCCCAAAAACTCTTTTCTTGTCTCATAAAAATTCATTTTCTTAAAACAGGACTTCATAAAATCATTTAGGGCCGGAAACCATCTTTGGAACCGTTTCCGTAGTTAAAACAATGGTCTAAAAACAATTTTACACTTTTTAGAAACCATTAGTAAAAATCAAGGTGCATACATTTTCGGATTCCCAGCGCACCCTTCACAAAACGCTCCCAGTTTAAAAATGGAATCCGAATCTGAAAAACTTTTCTTCACGAAAGTTGTAGCTATCAAAAAATGATAAAACTTTCGTGTTTTGCACAAAGTCCAGTTCTGGCTAGATCAGTACCAGTTTTCGTTTGAATGTGGGTTAACTCTGAAAAACTGGGTAAAGGATGTCCCAGGGTTCAGCCACGGGTTTTGGGTAAAACGGAGGCCTTTGGAGCCTTATTTTGAGATTACGTCCACGCTGTCCTCTAGTAAAAGTTGTTCCGAACAACTTTCATGTTTTGACTTTTACCCCGTTCGGCCTCTAAGGGCATCATATTTTCTCTTTCCCGAAACTGGCCAGTTTCGACTCCGAAATGGCAGTTTCGGTTGTTAATCCGGTTTTACGTCTTAGTTCGCGGATTCTAACTCGACCGATCGCATTGGGAGCTTAAAAATTAAACAAGCAATGTATCTAACGTCCCATGCATTCATTCTTTCCCATCCTTCCTGCCCATGCAGCCCACAAAACGTCCTTGGCTGCATGGTGTCTTGCTCTTGCATCATTCATCAACTAGCATCACATACATCTTAATCGATCATCCAAATCAGCCACTGCCTTAGGGCTGATTTGTGACCAAAATTTAGGGGACTTAAATAACACATCTAGCATGCATCCTAGTCATTTTCAAGCATCAAAAAATCATGCAAACAACATCATAAAATAAGCCAACCAAACCCTAATCCCTATCAAGCATTTACACTGAAAATAAGGGCTGAAAAATAACTTGGACTTATGTCCTTACAAATCCATCTTAAAGCACCATAAACATGCTTAACTTGAGCTTAATTTAAGCTTGGTTCAAGAGTTTTACCTTAACCCAAGTTAGGGTTTTGAAAATCCCATTTTCTTCTTGGCTTGCTCACCCACGGATTTGGCTCCTCTAAGGGATCCGAATCCTCCTCTTGGCTCACGGATTTTTGCAAGAAAAATAGAGATCCAAGAAACTTTTTGTTAGCTCTTTCTTGCTCATCAAAACCGAGCTTTACAAGATGAGAAATCCAAGTTTTTACTCACCTTTTTCCTTCTCCATGCTCACGGATTTTTGGCTCCAAGAAGCACCAAAAATCTTTCCTCTTGGCTCCATCACACCAAGCCGAACTTCATGCATGGCTTATCCCATAAAATTTTCCAGATTTCTCTCTTTCTTTCACTCCCCAAGCTCACGGATTTGTGCCCTAAAATGGGTCTCCATGACTCACAAATTTCTCTCCTTTCTCCCCTAGAACAGCCGAACATCACCAAGCATAAACCCTCTTGATTTTTTTCAGATTTCTCCTTCTCTTTCTCCCTTTCTCTCCCATGGTTTTCTTCTGAAAACTGGCAGCACTTGGTTGCTTGGGGAGTTGCCGAAAGTGATGGGAAAAGGAAGGGTTGATTGTCTTGCTTTTCTCCTCAAAAGATGGCTTTATGTCATGTTTCTTTTTCTTCCCTTAGCTGGCCGAAACTCCAAGGGGGAATGGACTGCTTGCTGCCGAAAGTGAAGGGAAAAGGAGGGGGGACATGCAGCAGATTTTGTGGGGAAAAGTGAGGGAGGTTAGCTTGCTTTGTTGACCAACTTTTCTCCTTAATTTAAGGCTTTCTCACATGCCTTCTTGTCCTTGAAGTGCAGCCGAATATGAAGGAGAATGGGGGGGCCTTGTGTCCGGATTTTTGGGGAAAATTAAATGGCTGATGGCTGGCTATGGGGAGGGCTGTTGGCAGCCGAAATTCTTGGAGAAACAAGGGGACAAGTGGCATGCAAATGGTGCACACTTTTTCCTCAAATAATGGCTTTATGCCATGTCTTTTCTTTTTGATTTTTCTTTCCTTTCTTTTCTCTTGGTGCAGCCGAAAATGAGGAAGGGCTAAGGGCTGCCTTGTGCCGGATTTTTGGGGGAGTATATGGCAGAAAATTAAATGAAAGAGGTGTGGTAGTTGGTCCTTAATTCATGGCTTTATGTCTTGTCTTGTTGTCCCCTTAATTTTTGGCTTTTGCTTTTGCTTTATTTCCTTGTGATTGCCGACCATCAAGGGGGAGGATGGGGGCTATTGGCTGCATTTTTGGAGAGCCAAGTGGCACTTAAATAGGTGATGGAGAGAACACCACACTTTACCCATTTAGTTCACATCTAATGAGATCATTGGGGGACATCATTCCTTAAATTATGGCTTCCTTTCATGCCTTTTCTTTTCCTTTTCCTTTCCTTGATGTCACACAGATATTAAAAATATTGTGCTCCATATTTTGGTCCAAAATTCTTCCTTGAAAAATTGAACCGAAAACTTTCTTTCTCTAATTTTTTGGAGACCTTTTTGCCCTTTAATCTTGATTCCGTGTGCTTGATTTCTAGGGTGGTTTTTACGGCTTATTTTTACTTTCTTGACCATAGAAAGTCTTTGCAGTCTCTTCTTATACTGCAAATCATCATTTTTCGAGGTCAACATTTTTGACCCGTCCTTGGTCAAACTTTGACTTTTTGGCCAACCCTTTGATTTTTTCGGTCAAAGTTGACTTTTTCGGTCAAACCTTTGACTTTCTTAAAATTTCATCCTTTTTCATTCTTTTTCTTTCATTTTCGTCCTTTTTGACTCAAAATGCCGTTTACCAACCTCGGCATTTTTTCCGAGTCTCATAGCCAATTTAAAAGAAAAATTCTAACATTGGCTAATAAAATTACGAATTTCACATGTGATTCATAATTTTCCATGAAATATCATAAAAACACATCATGTGGACTTCTAATTTCTAATATAAAGAGAAATCTTAAGTCTATGAAAATTCCGGGTATTACACACACCTTCCAGTAAGGGGTTTAAAAACAATAAAACATGAGCTACTAGCCCAGTAGGATACAATTGACTATATTTAAAATATTAGCTCGAAAACAATTGGTTGGGATATGATAAAATGAATAAGGCCAAATTGTACATAATAAATAAAATGCATAAATAATGATTCCTAAAAATCAATAAACTTACTAGTGCTAGCCTAAGAACCAACTGATCGGTAACATAACACTATCTCAACGTATGAGCAAGGCTTACAAGTAAAACTATAAACCACCGATGTCTAATCAGACAGCGTTCAAAATTCATTAAAAACACTCAAACGAAAACAATCCAAGTCTCAAAACATCTCACTTGAGTCTCTCAAAATAATGTATCTACATATATACTTTTGACCCCAAAAATATTTGATATCTATATATATAGATTGCATTCAAAAATTCATTAAACACACTCGGACTAAAATAGCTCAAGTCTCAAAACATCTTACTTGAGTCTTTCAAAATAATGTATCTACATATATACTTTTGACCCAAAATATTTGGTATATATATTCTCCACTTAAAAACACTGTATAAAATAATTTATTTTCAAAATGATTTCAAAATCAAGAATTCATATCAGCATTTATAAAAGTGGGTTTGGGTATCCTACCTTGATGGCAAAATAAATCTACCAACACTTCATGAATACCGAGGCTCCTCACTCCAGTCACCAAAATCTTAAATCAAACGACACAGATAACCTAAGTATCTGACATAACCCAAACTTAATTATACTAAGCATCTGGTTTACTTAGTGTGCTTTAAATAATACTGCATTAAAATATTATTATTTCTTGATTTATGTGTAAACTGTAAAAATTCAAATTAGAGTGTAAAACATCATTATTTGAGTTTAAAACATCATTTCATAGAAAGCTAGACTAAAATGAAGACCCTATAGGCTATCTACCTTTATCCAGTTGACCGGTCCCACAAGTCCATTAACGGGACAAGGACAGAGTGTCCTATTTTGTTTAGAGGGCATCCGGTTGACCAGATAAGGTGTCTTGTTGACTAGTCCATTGCTGAATTGAAGATTCCTAGCTCAACCCTGACTTGCAAACAACTCCAAATTCCATTCCAATAATTTCCAGATATCCAGGAAAAAAAAATTAAACAATTCCCAGAGCCTAGAGAACTAAAATCAAACTCAAATTCATCAAAATCAATCAAAATCTCATTTGAATTTCAAGTTTATAAAACTGTTGAAAATAGAGATTTCAAAAAAAATCAAGTTATTTGAAATGAAAATCGAGTTTAAAACGAACCTGTAAAGTTCAGAAGCTCGGGATTTAAGTTTATGTGAGTTTGGTTTTTGGTTTTTTAAGAATTTGAGTGAGGAGAGGGAGAGGGAGAGAGGCTTGGGTTCTTTGAGAGGAAATAGTGGGAGAGAGGGATAGTGTGACGGAAAAGGGGACAAAGCGAGGGTAATGGAAAACTTAAAAACGTAAGAGGCCTCAAGGGATTTATAGGTAAAGAAACCTTCTGGGAAGGGAATTTGGCATTACGGTTGTAGGAGAATCTCAACTGTAGGGCAATTTAATAGAGCTACAGGTGTCCGATCGACCAATAGGGGCAAAATGGTAATTTTTCAAAAGTTCAAGGGCAAAAATGTAATTCTCAAAAATACTTTTAAAACTTCGAAAACATTATTTGAAATCAATTTAATTATTTTAAACATAATTTAGCATACTAATTATGTGATGCCTTAGAAATTCATAAACTTGATTTATGAATTATTATCATGGATTTCTTTCATTAAGATACTTCTATCGAATTATTTTGATCAATATCAAATTTCAAGATCATGAATGATTGTAGATGTATCATCAGTATGATAATGTCGATGATATAATAATATTGAGTTTCTTTGTTTAAATGAGAAATTCTAAATATATAGAAGATAAGTTGAAGACATATAAATTTATACTAAAAATTTATTATGTCATATTGTAGGGATAAATGTTAATTTTTTAGAAATAACTCTGATTTTTATTAGTAGGTCAATTTGATGACCTTAGTATTTATTTTGGCCATATCAATATTTAAATTTTGACAGTATGATTGGGAAAATTAATGTGTCATATAGATAGAAGATGTATAATTAGGATTTACTCTTAAAAAAAACCCAAAGGTGGAATATTGATAAAAAATTGTGCTTAGATTTGAAATCAATGGTATAGATTTTATGTTAAAGGATCCTAAGCAAATCAATGGCCAAGTTTTGAATAGTAAGTGACCAATGAGAGCTTATGATTAGGACTGGTGTGATGGAAAATCAAATGGATAAGAATAAGGATGACAACCTTTGATCAATAGTGGAAAAATTGGAAGAAAGAAAAACAAAATAAAAACAAGAAAACCAAAAGGGAATCTGGATTTTATGGTCAAAAGCAAGAAGAAATTTGAACAAATGAGGGGGAAAAAAAAGGAAAAGAAAATGGTGCATGCAAGCAACCTCATGTAAGAAATGGCATGGCTCGTTTTGTTAATATGACACCAAGAAGAGACAAGTGAAAGTGACCACTTGTCTCCACTTTGTTAAACAAAATTTTCACATAAACTCCTTCCCTTAAATGACGATAATGCAAGGAGAGAATCAGCCAAAAATTTTCATTTTTACCCTTCAAAGTATAACTCTTTTAAAGAAAATGTTGACTGAAAAAAAAGCCCCAACATCGCATTTTATTCTTACACAAGTTAAGTTTAAAAACCTTTACTCTTCTTACCACTACCAAGCTCCAAAAAAAAAAAAAAAAAAAAATCACCAATGCCATTCTACATCTCTAACACCCTTCTAGCACCCTGTTCTCTCTATTTTCAAGCTCCAAGAGTTTGAAGAAGTGTGAAGCAGAGTTAGAGGACTTGTTACTAGAGGTAACCGTGTAGTATTCTTTGTGTTTGTCATTTTTGGATAACTAAATCATGATGCTTAGTTAGAATCTTAATGTTGGACTTCTTCTTACCTAGAAAAAGGTTGTCAGAAGAACTTTGGAGGTCCAAGATCTTAAAGGATCTACGGAACATTTCGTTAAGATCTACGAACTTTATTAGAGCTTATAGATGTTGTAGTAATATGGAAGGCATTAGAAACTTTGGTATGAAAAACAAATTAAATGATAAGATTTTGCAGAGGATAAGCTTCATTTTAGGCTTGGAATCACTTGGTTTGCTCTTGTATGTCTAAAGTTATGAGCATTTGATGTTGTGACACAAAATTAGAGAAAAAATGAATCTCTAGGGTACAGTTTAGCCACGGGTTTTATGTACTCCAAACCCTTTAGTCTAGAAAATTTGGATTATCTATTATATATATGAAAATTAGATTCTTTAAGCTTTGTAACAAGGTATAATATGCCTCAAATAGATAAATGTGTAGTTTTTGGCGAATTTTACAAATTTGGACCACGAACCAAGAGTTTTTGTTGGAACCCTATACTAGCCACGAGTTTTGTATATTTTGGGTTAGTAAATCATAATGTTTAACAAAACAGTTCTTATTGTATGAACTAGACACCATAAGCTTTCCAATGTCATATTTTTTTTTTTTTACCTTATTTGGACTTATAAGTGACTTGTTATGATTTTTCTAAATTTACCCATAAATCTAGACATATGGTACATACGTGGGACCAATAGTAACAAAACCTAAGTATACGATATGAAACACTTAAATACTAAAGGAAATAACTTTATAACTATAAAGTAGACATCTCAAGCTTTGAAATGATTTATCATGTATTTAAAATGGGTATGTACATAAATTTAATAAATCACATAATATTGTATTGTAATCTGGTAAACTGAGATTTTACCATAAGACACTTAGGAAAAACATCCACATTCATGTCTGAAATGCTTGAAATCTTGGAAAACAAATTATAAAGACAGAAATCAGATACTTCAAGCTTTCCAAAGAGCTATCAAATGTCCAAAATGGGATTATACTCAAATTTAAATAAATTTAATAAGTTAAAATCCCACATTGACAAAATGATTAAATATTAAAATGTGACATAATGGTACGTTATAATATATGGATATATTTATTTATGAAATGAGTTGGTATTAAGTGTATGCTCAAATAATGTGAAAAACCCTAACTTTATAAAGTTAAATTACAAGTTTTAAATGGACTAAGATAAAGTACACTAGAAGATCACTGGGTATATACCAAGAGACTACCTTAGCCCAACTAAATGATCATAACTAATGGCATTGGGCCTTACAAGTCCAATACTAGATGGATGGTATACACTTATATAACTCCTTGTCACCTTGATTCATTAATTGATTAAGAAATTGTGATGCCCTCATCTTACGTAGGGCCGTCACCTTCATACTTGACTATACTTTATTTGAAAAATTGGGAATATTTTTTTTTTTTGAAACATACTTATATATAAAAAGGTTTGCTCATAGAAACTTATCTTACGTGCATACTGAAATAAAAGGTTGTTTAAAGTTTTTACTACCAAATATACTATGTAACATAATTTGTCCTCATAATATATATACATACATACAAAAACTTCTTAACTTAAAAAGGGTTGCGGAATCTATGCGTAATGGTATCCATACCGCCCTTCGTCCGCCGCACCGTCCGCACATAGCTCATCATTTATGCTACAGGTTTCTTATCTATAGTATGAAATATAACTAATGAGCTTTCGCCCAGTAAGCACAAACATAATCTCACAAAATATTTTTTTTTTCTTTGAGACATCTTGAAAACAAACAATCATCATAAATATATGCGTGAACCATTTATGTTCATTTATGCATCCATTTTTAACTTGAACTTATTATCTTTCATATGGGCCCCATAGTGTACGTACCATAAGCGCGCCTCCAGATAGAGTTAGGGGTTGCAAGATCCCTAACAATTCAGGGAAACATAAACTTGAACATGAAAAATCCTCCACCTTTGGGAGGTTGATCCTCCACCTTTGGAAGGTTGGTACGACACTATACTCGTGTTCTCTTACCATGTTGTTTATCTTTAGTGAACATGCCTTATGATGTCACTATATCATAACCTAACTTTCATCTCATTCATAACATGGCATGGCATTTTTACAATCATAGTACTTTTGCAAACATAATAATTTTTTTACAAATATAGCACTTTTGAAATTATAACATTTTGCATATATAGCACTTTTGAAAGCATGGCACTTTGCAAATATAACACTTTTCAAAGCATAACACTTTGCAATTATAGCACTTTAGTAAACATAGCATTGCGTTGAACATGGCACAAAACATGTAATAACATTTTTCAAAATAGCATACTATTTTTCATACTGCAGGTGAGGTTTATACTTACCTCTTTTGCCGTGTTCTGGGTGTTGCGTCCTTAAATCGGTTTGCAACCGCAGGTCACCTCCTGCTATTTGAAAGAACATAGGATCAGGATCCTATCATGAAGTGTTGGTGACCTTACCAACTCTCATACCTAAACTTAATTGTATGTCCCCTATACTTGTTACCTTACTTGGTCACCATTAATCGTGTGACGCCCCCTTACTACGTAGGGCCGCCACCTTACTTACTTAACTTAACTTTACTTAAATTTTGGGAATATTTTTTTTTGAAACATACTTACAAAAAGCATTTGTCTTTGGCAATAGATCGTTGATACTGAAGTAGAAAGTTTACTTAAAGTCTTTAGTATCAAAATACCATATAACATAAGTGGTTTTCATCACATATACTTATACACAAAAATTTCTTGACATATCAAAAGGTTGCGGAATATATGCGTAGTGGTATCCATACCGCCCTTCATCTGCCGCCACATTATCCACATAACGCCCACCATTTAAGCCGCAGGTTTCTTACCTACAGTATGAAATATAACTAAATGAGCTTTCGCCCAGTAAGCACAAATATAATCTCACAAAACATTTTATTTAAAGCATCTCGAAAACATAACATTCATCATATGCATATGCGTGAACCATTTATGTTCATTTATGCATTCCCTTTTTATCTTGTACTTATCTTTCATATGGGCCCCATAGTATACGTACCATCATTTATTTAGCGCGCCTTCAGATACAGTCAGGGTTTACAAGGTCCCTAACTGCTCTGGGAAAACATAATTGATTACACTCTCCCGCATCAACGAGAGGGCGATAATCCATAACTTTAACATGAAAAACCCTCCACCTGATGGGAGGTCAGTACGACACTTTACTTGTGATATCTTACCATATTGTTTATCCTTAGTGAACATACCTTATGATGTCACTATATGATAACATACTTTCATCTCATTCATAATATGGTATGTCATCTTTACATTCATGGCATTTTTACAAACATAATATTTTTCTTTGCAAATATAGCCCTTTTGAAAGCATAGCACTTTACCAATATGGCACTTTGAAATCATGACATTTGGCAATTATAGCACATATAGTATTTTCGTAAAAATAGCATTTATGCACAAATAGCATCTTATATCATAACATTTATGCAAACATAGTATTTCGTAAAATATAACATTTAAACATGGCATCATGTAGAACATAGCACAAAACATCTCGCAGCATATTTGAAGATAGCATATTTTTAAATTAGGTTAATATCTTTCATACTGCAGGTGAGGTTTGTACTTACCTCTTGTGTCGTTTCCTTAATGTTGCGTCCTTAGATTTGTCGGCAACAGCAGGTCACTTTCCTGCTATATTAGAAATATAGGATCAGAATCCAATCATAAGGTGTTGGTGACCTAACCAACATTACACCTACTCTTGGTTGTACGTCCCCTATACTTGTTACCTCACTTGGTCTCCATATCATCCTTCTTTATTAAGGATAATCAAACTTTGATTAATCCTTAAGAGGTCACGTTGGATAACCTCTTGATTAGATCCTTGTTACTAAATCCTCAATCATACTCTTAAGGTTTAGGGTTCCATTTTGCCTTTGGGGTTTTACTCTTGCAACATAAACATTGGGTTATTTCCATTAACCCCTTAAATCTTAGCCCAATTAAATGTTTTGTGCATCCCTTAGGGTTACATTGGGTAACACTTAGGGTCAACCTTGACTCTACAATGGGGTTGACTAAAGTTACATCTGGTCAACTAATAGTCCACTCTTAGTCATCCCTGGCTTGACTCCGTAACTCGAATACAATATCCGGTTACTGTCCGTAGTTGGCTGGGTTACCAATTTTTCTTTAAAATCCCATTTCCTTTCTTTTGGAAAATCTTGTGTAATTATCTTCCAAAAATCCTTTAGTTTGCTTGTAAAAATTCTTGCTTCCTTAACTTGAAAGTACTTCGACTTAAAAATTCATTTATCTTCTTAACTTGAAAGCACTTGGCGTAAAATCACCATTTTTTCCTTAACTTGAAAACATTTGGTTTGAAACCCCTTTTTCTCTACTTCTTGGAAAAATATGGAATTTCAAATCCGAGTCCTTAAAATTCATGGTTTTAGAAACAGATCTTTTATAAAATCGTCTAAGGTTGGAAACTGCCTTTAGAATAGTTTCTGTAGCTAAAATAACAGTTTAAAAACACTTTACAGTTTTTAGAAAACATCTTTGAAAAACTAAGGTGCAGGAATTTTCGGATTCCCTACGCACCTTCCCTAAAACATGCCCAGTTTAAAAATCCATTGAGAATCTAGAAAACTTGTCTTCATGAAATTTGTAGCTCTCGAAAAATGCTAAAACTTTTGTATTTTGCGAAAAATCCAGTTTGGCTTGTATTAGTACCAGTTTTTGTTTGAAACTGGCTGACCTTGAAAAACCGAGTGAAAACTGGGTATAGGGATCAACCACGGATTTTGGGGAAAACAGAGGCCGTTGGAGCCTCATTTCGAGATTCTACTCATGAGACTTTCTAGTAAAAGTCGTTCCGAGCAACTTTCGTGTTTTGAGTTTTACCCCGTTCGGCCTCTAAGGGCCTTAAAATTTCACTTTCCCGAAACTGGCCAGATTCGAATCCGAATTGGCAATTTCGGTTGCTTAGTCCGGTTTACGTCCTAGTTCGCGAATTCTATCTCGACCGACCACTTCGGGAGCTTACTCATCAAACATACAGTGTTTCTAACGTCCCATTCATACAAGCACACAAATCCCATGGGTCCATGCAACCTCAAACCGAAAATCCTAATCCTTGGTTGCATGGGTTCTATCTAGCATTCCACACCAACAAGCATTCATCATCTCATCCCTAAGCTAGCAGCCGACCAGCCACTGCCTAGGGCAGATCTTGTGACCAAAAATTTATGGACATATCAACCACATCTAGCATGCTTCCTAACCACTTTTCAAGCACAAAAATCAAGCAAGCAAATATCAAATCAAGCCAACCAAACCCTAATCCCTAATCAAGCACACACACCAACAAATTAGGGCTGAAAATTTAAATGGACTTATGTCCTTACAAACCAACTTGAATCACCATAAAAATGCTAGATTTGAACTTAATTTCAAGATGGTTCAAGAATTTACCTCAAACCCAAGTTAGGGTTTGGAATTTCCAAGGTTTCCTTACTTGGTGGCTCACGGTTTTGGCCTCCCTAGAGCACCCGAACTTCTCCTCTTGGTGGATCACCCTAGAGCCGAACCTTCACACAAGTTTTCCCCTCAAAATTTCAGTTTTTCCTCACCCCAAACCCACGGCAGCTACTGTCCCAAAATGGGTCTCCAAGCCTCCAAAATTTTTCCTCATTTCTCCCTAGCAATCCGAACACCCTAAGGAAGAAAACCCCTAAAGAAATTTTCAGATTTCTCTTTTCTTTCTCTCCCTCTTACCCACGGTTTTGAGCAACAAAATTGCAAGAGGTTGGCTGCTTTTCTTGAATAAAAAGAATGGGTTTATGAGGGGGGTATTTATAAAGGAAGGGGGAGCTTGGGTGATTAACTTTTTTCCTCAAAAAATGGCTTTTTCCCATGCCTCCCATGTGGTTGCCGAAAATTGTGGGTGGAGGGGGAGCTCCACATGTGCAACTTGAGTTAGTGGAATGTGATGTCAAAAGGATGAGGTCATTTTCCACTAACTCCCACAATGCCTTGTTTGGCCATTTTTGTTCTCCAAAACTCATTTTTCTTTCCTTTGTGCTACACAGATAATTCTAATATTGTGATTCACCAAAACACAATATTTTTATTTCGTACCGAAGTACAAAATTTATCTGTGTGAATTTTGGATCGAAAAAATATTTTCCTCTCACTTTTTCGAGTCCTTTTTGCCCTTAAACTTAACTCGGTGTGCTTGATTTTTCTAGGGTGGTTTTTAAGGCTTATTCTATTTTGACCATAAAATATTAATCTCAGAACTCTTTTCGGATTGTACGTCAAAATCCCGTAAAGTCAACCCTTTGACTTTTTGTTGGTCAAACTTTGACTTTTTCGGTCAAAGTTGACTTTCGTAAAATTACATCCTTTCTCGTTCTTTTTCCTTCAAAAACCTCATACATGGCTCATAAATCATTCATTGAGTCTCATAAAAATTTTATTGAGAACTCGAACATTGTTTAAATAAAATTATGAATTTCTCATTATTATTCATAATTTTTCATGTAACACATCATAAACACATAAATTAGACTTTAATTCCTTATGAACAAGGAAATTACAGGTTTACAAAAATTCGGGTCTTACAAATCGTCTTACCTTATTAAGAATAATCAAACGTTGATTATTCCTTATGAGATCACGTTGGATAACCTCTTTTTCTTGGTGCTAAGCCCTTAATCCTTCCATTAGGGTTTAGGTTTATCATTCTACCTTTAGGCTCTACTCTTATATCATAATCATTGGGTTATCTCCATTAACCTTTAGATCCTAGCCCAATCATATATTTTGTGTATCCCTTATGGTTATATTGGGTAACCCTTAAGGTCAACCTTAATTCAATATCGGGTCAACCAAAGTCAACATCTAGTCAACTAAAGTCTGCCCTTGGTCATCCTTGGGCTTAATCCTATAACTCGGATATAATATCCGGTTACCGTTCGTAGTCGGCTTGATTATCCGTTTTACCTTAAAACCCCATTTCCTTATCTTTGGAAAACGTTGTGTAATTATCTTCCAAAAATCCTTTAGTTTGCTTGTAAAAATTCTTACTTCTTTGGGTAACACTTTTGTAAAACTATTTAGGACCGAAAATCGCCTGTTACCTTCATTTTGCTTTACCTTGGCCCAAAATTCCATTTTCCTTATCTTGAAGACATTTGGTTTAAAATCCCATTTTTCTTACTTTTGTAAACTTTGGAAATTTCAAATCCAAAACTTTAAAATTCGTGGTTTTTGAAATGGAGACTTATAAAAATTCATGTTTTCAAAACGGATCTTTATAAAAATCATTTAGGGCTGGAAACTGCCTTCGGAACAGTTTTCATAGTTAAAATAGTGGGTTTTAGAAGAAAACAGTTTTTCTGAACTAGTTTTAGAAAATCCTGTGCAGGAATTTTCGGTTTCCTGCACACCCTTCGTAAAATAGTGTCAGTTTAAAAATTGACTCCGAATTTGAAAAACTTGTCTTCACGAAAGTTGTAGTGCTCGAAAAATGATAAAACTTTCTTGTTTTGCGAAAAATCCAGTTCGGCTTGTATTAGTGCCAGTTTTTGTTTGAAACTGGCTGATCCTGAAAACTGGGTCTGGGCAGATTAGCCACGGGTTTTCGTAAAAAAAGAGGCCTTTGGAGCCTCATTTTGGGATTCTGGACACGAAGCCCCCTAGGAAAAACCCTTCTGAATAACTTTCGTGTTTTGAGTTTTACCCAGTTCGGCCTCTAAAGGCCTTAAATTTCTACTTTCCCGAAACTGGCCAGTTTTAAATCCGAACTGGCAGTTTCGGTTGCTTAGTCCGGTTTACGTCCTATTTCACGGAATCTATCTCGACCGACCACTTCGGGAGCTTACGTCACAAACACACAGCGTTTCTAACATCCCATAATCTCAATCATGTTAATCTAAATCCCATGTGCCCATGCAGCCCTAATCCGAAAGCTCTATTCCTTGGACTGCATGGTTTCTAGCCTAGCATCATGGTCAAGCATACACCATCACATTCATCGTTGAACTAGCAGCCACACAAGCACTGCCTAAGGCAGATTTTGTGACCAAAAAATCAGGGGACATACCAATCACATCTAGCATGCATCCTAACAATTTTTCAAGCACAAATCAAGCAAGCAAATATCATAAATAAGCAACCACATCCTAATCCCTAACCAAGCACACACTAACACATCTAGGACTGAAAATTAATTGTGGACTTATGTCCTTACAAACCATCTTGAACCATAATTAAAATGCTAGAATTGAACTTAATTGAAGGATTGATTCAAGAGTTTACCTTAAACTCAAGTTAGGGTTTGAAATCCCAAATCTCCTTTGGTCCTCCTTGCTCATGGTTTTGGCTCTAGGTGGGATACCTAAAATTTTTCTTGGCTCCTTGGTAGATCTACTCAAAACCGAACACTCACAAGCTTTTTCCCCTAAAATTTTTCAGTTTTTCCTCTCCTTTTTCTCCTCCCAAACCCACGGCCACAACAGCCAAAAATGGGTCTCCAACTTCTCAAATTTTTTTCTTGTTTCTCCCTAGCAAACCCGAGCAATCTACAAGCAAAAGCCCTCAAGAATTTTTGGTTTTTCTTTCCTCTTTCTCTCCCCCAAACCCACGGATTTTCAGCACAAAAATGGCAAGAGTTTGGCTATGTTTTGTGAATAAAAAATGGGTTTTTGGGGTATCTATTTATAGAGGTGGGGGAGGGGGGGAGGGGGGAGGGGTATGTGGCCGGCCAAGGGTGGGTGGAAGGTTCTAGAGTTCTCTAGAATTTTTTCCAAGTTTAGCTCACACTTATGATGTCATAACTTAAGAGCAAGATGACATCACCCTTAAGAAAACAAGGGCCTTGTTTGGCCAATTCCTCCAAAAATTCATTTTTTTGTGTCACATAGATATTTCTAACACTGTGCTCAGTATTTTCATACTGTACTTCGGTTCAAAAATTTTTCTGTGTAAAATCGGACCGTAAAAATATCTTTCTTATTTTTCGGAGACCTTTTTACCCTTAATCCTAACTCGGTGTGCTTGATTTTCTAGGGTGGTTTTACGGCCTATTCGTACTATCTTGATCATAAAGAAAGTGTTCGCAATCTCTTTTCTATACTACCTTTCATCATACTATAAAGTCAATTCTTTGACTTTTCTTAGTCAAGGTTGACTTTTTCGGTCGAACCTTTGACTTTCGTAAAATCACATCCTTTTTCGTTCTTTTCGACTCAAAAAGCCATTTGCTAATCTCGGCATTCTATTTTGAGTCTTTTAGTTGATTTAAAGAGAATTCAAACATTAAGAAATAAAATTATGAATTTCTCATTAATATTCATAATTTTTCATGAAACATCTTACAAACACATATTGTGGACTTTTAATTTCTTATGTATAAGGAAATCAGAAGTCCATGAAAATTCGGGTGTTACATAAATAAATAAATAAATAAACCAACTAATAAATATATAACAAAATGTAATTATACTAAAAAAGTTAATTGGTAATTAATAAAGTAATTAATTAATTAATTAATTATAAGGTTAGTAAGTAATAATTAACTGTGCAAATAACATTATTATGTTGAGTAACTACATAATTATAATATACGATTAACTAGAGATTAATTAATCATTAATCATTGATATAATTATTAATATAACTATGGATGATTAATTAGAGATTAATCAAACATTAATTATTAGGATAATCTAATTATTAATATGAGAATTAATAATTGAATAAGTATTATATGAGAAAGAATATTTAAGTAACATAATTAAATTATTAACGATGTAATTATTAATTAGTCAATTAAAATTATGTAATTTAATTATAATTACTCAATTAAATAAAGTAATAATTAACTACTACCTAATTAATTAATTAATTAATTAACTAATTAACAAAGTAATCAATTAAATTAAATTAAATTAAATTAAGAAAAATTAAATTAATTGAATAATAATTAGTAGAAATTTATTTAACACTTAATAATTAATTTGAATTAATTGTTAAAGTTAATTATGATATAAGTAAATTAAGCTCACTTTAATTTATGAAATAAATGAATAAAGTAATATAGTTATGATTCTATCTAATAATAAGATATTGTTAAATCAGGACAATTTCTCAAACTTGTGTAGCAATAGATACAACTCCGGAAGTTTAAGCACATAAGACAAGTATATACAAATCTTACTTATAACATGGAACAAA
This sequence comes from Ficus microcarpa, assembly GCA_025413485.1. Classification (NCBI taxonomy): domain Eukaryota; kingdom Viridiplantae; phylum Streptophyta; class Magnoliopsida; order Rosales; family Moraceae; genus Ficus; species Ficus microcarpa. Next base: position 19,533,407 of record CM046385.1, on the reverse strand, counting down.
ATGTTTTTCTTTGTTGATGCTCTACCTTTACTATGATTTGCCTAGATGATGTGATGGGTATATGAGTTATATGTATTGTTTTGATAAAATATTTGATGTACATAATTTTTTTTGCACTAATATGATCAACATGCCTCACAGATATTTACGTCATAATGATATATGCATAGTGATATGTAAATCTTCACATTATCACAATTAATAAGAAGGCTAACGAAATATAGGAATAAGTATCGTACCAACCTTCAATTAGTGAGAGGATATGATAAGAACGAAAGTTATAATTTATGACCTTGGAGGTGGTTGGAGGATCACTCCTCCAACTCCTCATTAGTTACATGTATAGGGGTATGACAGAGGGGCCTTTAAGTAGACAAGACATGTATATAATAAAGCATAATTGAACGCACATAGATTACATATATTTTTGAACATTTGTATTATTACATGTGATGATATAATTTTATGAAAATATTTTGTAAGATATTGTTTGTACTTGCTGAGTGAAAGCTCATACATGTATGTTCATGCTGTAGGTAACGCTGGTAGCCCACCACTTAGATGTTTGCTAGACTGACGAAGCTTTGCGGAGGTTATGAAGGAAGGGCATGGGATACTACCACGAACTTAATTTCTACATTTAGACTTCTTAAAGTATTTTGTATGAACTATATTTATAACTATGTTTTTAAATACTTTGGTACTACTAAACTAATATGAATATTTTACGAGAAAAAGACTTTAGAATCTTTTCTTTTTAACTCACATGACGTTATAGCTTTTTAAATATTTTCTAAGTATGAATTTGATTAGGATATTTATTATTTAGAAATTTCAATTTCCTTAGTTAAAATTTTAGTTTATTAAACGCTTCAAGGAAAAGTATAATCTATAGGTAAAAAAAAAAATGTATATTTGGAACCTAACATAAATAAGTGTTAAGACTAAATCAATTAAGAATAAATAAGTTAGTTAACAATTCAAAAAGTTAGGTCATTATAAATTAATCTAGTTTAGCACAATTAATTATGGTTAATTCTAACGGGCAATACAGCTCTACCCTCTTAAAAGAAAATTTCATCCTCAAAATTTAAATTTACCTCCATCAGCAAATAAACAAGGATAACACTCACGCATGTTAGATTCTAACTCCCAAGTCACTTCCTCAACACCATGGTGTTGCCACAACAAGTTAACTAAAGGAATATTATATCAACGTAAGCTCTTCATCTTGCGGTTGATAATCTGGATAGGGGCCTCCTCATAAGACATTTCCTCTTGGATAGGAACATCGTACCACTGAATGATGCTATTTGCTGACACTTATGCAGCATTGAAATGTGGAATACATCATGAACATGTGATAACTCAAGCGATAGGGCAAGACAATGAGCAACGAATCTAACACGCTGCACGATCTAAAATGGTCCAATGTATCGCATAACTAGTTTCCCCTTAATCCCAAAACGCATAATACCCTCGTGCAAAGATACCCTCAACAGAACATAATCGCCTTTCTTGAACTCTAGGGGTCTACTTCGCTAATTAGCATAACTTTTCTAATGATTCTAAGCTACTCGCATGCGTTCTTGGACAATAGGGATTTTCTCGTTATTATCAAGGATGTCATCGGATCTGGTAGAGAGTTGGTCCTTCGGCTCTAGCCAACAGACTGGTGATCAACACAGTTTCTAGTAAAGCGCTTCAAATGGTGCCATTTGGATACTAGATTGATAGATGCTTTTATAAGTGAACGCGGCTAAATGAAGATATTTCTTCCATTCCCACCAAAATTCAAGATGCAAGCATAAAGCACGTCCTTGAGAATCTGAATGACTTGCTCAAACTGACCATCAATCTATCACTGGAATGTAGTGCTTAAGTTCAACTCGGTATGGATGTAATACTCGGAAGCCTATTTGGGAGATATATGGATTATGACCCATTTATAGGCATATAGTACCCATATCGGGTAATATAATTATTAAATGGACTTATTATTAATCAGGACTCTAATAATTAAGGATAATCACTACTATAAAATACGGATTCCACAACCGTTTTTAAAAAAAAAAACCATCGTGAAAAATGCGGAAAAAACACAGAGTAGAACAGAGTTTCCGAAAACCATCGGGGAAGCCGAAGCTTCCACGACGGTTATAGAAAACTGTCATGGAAGACTATGCTTCCACGACGATTATAGAAAACCATAATGGAAGACTAAGCTTCCACAATGGTTTTATATAACCGTTGTGGAAGCTTCTAAAGCTTCCACAATGGTTTTCTAGAAACGGCCGTGGATGCCTTAAGCTTCTACGATGGTTTTTAAGAAATCATCGTGCAAAATTCGCGAAAAATTTAGACAAAACACCGAGTTTTGTTGCCCTCAATTTTTCACATTATTAACTCTGCATATCCCAAAATAAGATTAGATCGCTCCGAAAACAGTCAGTACACCATTGGACATCACTAGTTAAGCTCTATACTATATCCATCATTATAAGCTCTCTGTAAATGATAACTAATTAACGTCTTCTTGTTGTTGTTTTCCTTAGTAGTACTAATATTATTGATTTGTATGATTTTATAAGTTGTATATATATATATATGCTTTGAGATCAATTTAGAGTTAAATTGTGCAATTGGTGTTAAATTAAGTGTTTAAGAAATGTTATTTTTCCCCCGGTATTTAGACATAATTAATTATGTTCTTACATAGTTTTGTTATGTTCTTTCGATTTTTAATTGTTGATCAATTAATGGGCCTGTGTTAATTAATGAAAATGATATATATGCATGTTAAAATAGAGTACTTTGACTTCTAAGTATTTTAATTTTTTTATTTAGAATTTGCAAATCATTGATAGGAAATGGATGTGGTTTGATATATTGTCTAAAGCATATGAAGATGATATTGAAGAATTTTTGTAATTTGCCAAAGCTCACATACAAGATGATAAGATTCCGTGTCCGTATCAAATTTATGGCAATCATAGATCACATTCCATTAATGATGTTAGAGGACATTTGCACGCTTATGGGATTATTTGTTCTTACCAGACATGGTATTTACATGACAAAGATTTTTTCGATATTAAACATACATCGACAAGTACTAAAGGTAAAGAGCCTATTGTTGAGGAAGACGTTGGTGACAATATGTTCAATATGATGAATGATTTGGAAGAAAACTTTGAGCATCGTCTATAGTTATTTGAGGCAGTGATTAATGATGCCAAAACACCCTTGTATGTCGGGTGTACAAAATATACGAAATTAGGGGCATTAGTTAAATTATGGAATATGAAAGCGTCAGGAGGATAGAAGAATTCTAATTTCATAACTCTTTTAGAATTTCTAAAAGATGTTCAATCGGAGGATAACAAAATACCATCTAGTATGTAAGAGGCGGAGAAGACATTGAGCACTTTGGGAATGGAATATGAAAAGATATATCCTTGTCCAAATGACTGTGTCCTTTACCGAAAAGAATATGAAGATTTAGATGAATGTCCAGTTTGTAATGAGTCAAGATGGAAGAATGGCAAGATGCCATCGAATAGTAGAAAATGAGTACCGGTTAAGGTGTTATGGTACATTCCACCGGCTTTGCGTTTGGGTCATTTATTCTATAATGCCGAGCATGCTAAGAATTTGACATGGCACCATGATAAACGCGTTGATGATGGCAAAATTAGGCATCCAGCCGACACACCACAATGGAAGACGTTTAATGACAATCATCTAGATTTTAGTGCAGAACCAAGGAATTTACGTCTCGGTTTGTCGACAGACGGAATGAACCCACATAGTAACATAAGTCGTCGGCATAATACCTGACCAGTCATACTTGTCAACTATAATCTCCCTCCAGAATTGTGCATGAAACGGAAGTTCTTGATGTTGACATTATTGATCTCAAGCCCTCAACAACCGAGGAATGACATTGACGTGTACTTGGCACCATTAATCAATGACCTAAAAAGCTTGTGGGAAGATGGTACAAATTAGAGATTCTTACCATCAAGATACGTTCAATCTACATGCAATGTTGATTTGGTCAATTAATGACTTTCCTGCACTTAGCAACCTATCAGGTTATCCTGTGAAGAGTTCTATAGGTTGTCCAGTTTGTATGAAGGAAACATCTTCCATCCGATTGAAGAATGGTAAGAAAACCATTTTTCTTAGTCACAGGAGATTCTTGCTAAAAAAATCATCGATACTGCAAACAAAAGAAGGCTTTTAATGGTAATACCGAAGAAAGAACCGCTCCTCGGATTTTGAAATGGTTAAAGATGTGAAAGTAGTTTTGGGAAAGAGAAAACATAAGGCTCCAGTTGTCGATGGACTTTGGAAGAAGAAGTCAATCTTCTATGAACTTCCATATTGGAAGTCACTTTACGTCCGTCATTGCTTAGATGTTATGCATATTGAGAAAAACGTTTGTTAATCGATAATGGGCACGTTACTTGACATTCCAAACAAACTGAAGATGGTGAAAAGATGTAAGACCCGAATTTTCATAGACTCATGACTTCTTTATTTATAAGGAATTAAAGTCTATATTATGTGTTTTAATGTGTTTCATGAAAAATTATGAATAGCAATGGGAAATTCATAATTTTATTTGTTAATGTTTGATTCTCAATGATTTTGCTAAAGGACTCAAAATAGAATGCCGAGGTTAGCAACCGACTTTTGAGTCGAAAAGAACGAAGAAGTATGTGATTTTACGAAAGTCAAAGTTTGATCAAGACGGGTCACAACGTCAACTTCACAAGTATGATGAAGGAGTATAGAAAACGTTTTTTTTTTTTTTTTTTTTTTTTTTATGGTCAAGATAATAGGAATAAGCCGTAAAACCACCCTAGAAAATCAAGCACACTGAGTTAGAATTAAATGGCAAAAAGGTCTCCGAAAAATAAGGAAAAGGTTTTGACGATTCGATTTTATACAAAAATTTTGGACCGAAGTATAATAAGGAAATACGGGACACAGTATTAGAAATAACTGTGTAGCACAAAATTGGACAGTTTTTAGAGAGAAAAATGGATTAATTTGGAAAATGAGCCAAGAGCTAAACAAGACCCTTGTTTTTAAAGGGTGACCTCATGAAGATGACCTCATAAGGATGACGTAAGATTAGAGGATGTGGAGCCTCCCACACCACTTGTTGGAAGCCACCCAATGCATGCCACATACCCCCCCCCCCATGGCCGGCCAACACCCTCCCCCTCCCTCTATAAATACCCCCTTAAATCCCATTCTTTTAATCACAAAAGGCAGCCAAACTCTTGTAATTTTTCCACTCAAAAACCGTGGGTAAGGAGGAGAAAAAGAGGAGAGAAAATTAGAAATTTTCTTATGGTTTTTACTCCTTGGGTGTTCGGGTTTGCTAGAGAGAAAGAAAGAAAAATTTTGAGAACTTGGAGACCCATTTTTGGGTGTGAAGCCGTGGGTTTGGGGAGGTGAAAGGGGAAGTGAAAAAGCTGGAAAAATTTGGGGAAAACCTTATGGTTGTGTTCGGTGGTGAGTGGATCTAGCAAGGAATCAACCAAAAGAAAATTTTTGGTTACCTTACCTAGGTGAAGCCGTGAGCTAGGAGGGCCAAGGGGAGCAAAGGAGATCTTGGATTTTCAAACCCTAACTTCGGTTTAAGGTAAACTCTTGAACCAATCTTGAAATTAAGTTCAAGTTAAGCATTTTTATTGTGGTTCAAGTCGGATTTGTAAGGACATAACTCCATTTTATTTTTAGCCCTAGTTTTTGGATGTGTGTGCTTGGTTAGGGATTAGGGTTGGTTGGCTTGTTTATGTTATTTGCTTGCTTGATTTTGTGCTTGAAAAATTGCTAGGATGCATGCTAGATGTGGTTGGTATGTCTCTTAATTTTTGGTCACAAAATCTGCCCAAGGCAGTGGAATGTGGCTGCTAGTTCAATGGTGAATGTGATGATAAATGTTTGATCTTGATGCTAGGCTAGAAACCATACAACCCAAGTTTAGAGCTTTCGGTTTAAGGTTGCATGGGCACATGGGATTAGTTTGATTGAATGTATGGGATGTTAGACACGCTGCTTGATTGACGTATAAGCTCCCGATGTGATCGGTCGAGGTAGAATCCGTGAAATAGGACGTAAACCGAACTAAGCAACCGAAACTGCCAATTCGGATTCAAACTGGCCAGTTTCGGGAAAGTGAAATTTTAAGGCCTTTAGAGGCCGAACTGGATAAAACTCAAAACACAAAAGTTGTCTGGAAGGGTTTTTCCTAGGGGATAGAGTGGACATTTTTCTAAAATGAGACTCCAAAAGCTTCTTTTTTCATCAAAACCCGTGGCTGATTCCCCAGACCCAGTTTTTGAGGGTCAGCCAGTTTCAAACAAAAACTGGTACTGATACAAGCCGAACTGGAATTTTTGTAAAACATGAAAGTTTTAGGATTTTTCGATAGCTACGACTTTCATAAAGACAAGTTTTTCAAATTCGAAGTTGATTTTTAAATTGACACTGTTTTACGAAGGGTGTGCATTGTACCGAAAATTCCTGCACAGGATTCTCTAAAAACTAGCTCAGAAAAACTGTTTTCTTCTAAAACCCACTGTTTTGACTTCTCTAAAAACTAGCTCAGAAAAACTGTTTTCTTCTAAAACCCACTGTTTTAACTATGGAAACTGTTTTAAAGGCAGTTTTCAGTCCTAAATGATTTTTATAAAGATCGATTTCAAAAACATGAATTTTTATAAGTAAAACTAAGAGTTTTGGAATTTCCCTCACATCTTTTCAAGTTAAATAAGAAAAATGAGATTTTAAACCAAATGTCTTCAAGATAAGGAAAATGAAATTTTAAGCCAAGATAAAGCAAAATAAATGTAACAGGTGGTTTTCAACCCTAAATAATTTTATAAAAGTGTTACCTAAAAAAGTAAGGATTTTTATAAGGGAACTAAAGGATTTTGGAAGATAATTACACAATGTTTTCCAAAGGTAAGAAAATGAGATTTTAAGGTAAAAACTAGTAATCAAGCCGACTACGAACGGTAACCGGATATTATATCCGAGTTACAAGATCAAGCCCAAGGATAGCTAAGGGTGGACTATTAGTTGATCAAATGTTGACTTTAGTTGATCCACTGTTGAATTAAAGTTGACCTCAAGGGTTACCCAATGTAACCCTAAGGGATACACAAAAGATGAAATGGGCTAAGAATAAAGGGATGATGGAAATAACCCAATGTTTATGATGTAAGAGTAAAGCCCAAAGGATGAATGATAAAGGCTTAGCACTAAGGAGAGGTTATCCGACGTAACTTCCTAAGGAATAATCAATGATGAATTGTTCGTAAGCAGTAGGGTGACCAATAGGGACCAAGCAAGATATCAAGTATTGGGGACATACCACTAAGAGTAGGCATGATAGTTGGTTAGGTCACCAATACTTCATGATAGGATTCTGAAAGTGCTATATTTGCAAATGTCATGTTTTCAAAAAGTGTTATATTTGCAAATGTCATGTTTTCAAAAGTGCTATATTTACAAAGTGCTATATTTACAAAAGTGCTATATTTGTAAAATGTCATGTTTATAAAAGTACCATAATTGCAAAAATGCCATGAATGTAAAGATGCCATGCCATGTTATGAATGAGATAAAAGTATGTTATCATATAGTGACATCATAAGGTATGATCACTAAAGATAAACAACATGTTAAGAAATCACAAGTAAGGTGTCGTACCAACCTCCCATCAGGTGGAGGGTTTTCATGTTAAAATAAGGATTATCAACCTCACGTTGATGCAAGAGGGTATAATCAATCATGTTTCCCAGAACTGTTAGGGACCTTGCAACCCCTAACTTTATCTGGAGGCACGCTAAAAATTTTGATACGTACACAAGGGGCCCACATGTTAAAGGAAGATAATAAGATCAAGTTAAAATTGATGCATAAATGAACATAAATGGTTCATACACATGTTATATGATGATTGTATGTTTTCAGGATGTTTAAAATATAAATGTTTTGTGAGATTATGTTTGTGCTTACTAGGCGAAAGCTCATTCAATTATATTTCATACTGTAGGTAAGAAACATGCGGTCTAAATGATGAGCTATGTGCGGGCGGTGCGGCAGATGAAGGGCAGTATGGATACCACTACGCATAGATTCCGCAACCCTTTTTGAGTTAAGAAGTTTTTGTGTATATGTCTATATCGTGAAGACAAGTTATGTTACCAGTATTTTATTTTGGTATTAAAGACTTTAAACAACCTTTTCATTTCAGTATGTATGTAAGATAAGTTTCTATGAGCAAACTTTTTATATATAAGTATGTTTCAAAAAAATATATATATATTCCTAAATTTTCAAGTAAAGTAAGTTAAGTATAAGGTTAAGGATGAAGGTGATGGCCCTACGTAGGAAGGGGGCGTCACAAAAGACATGGTTGGATCTTAAAGAGATGAAGATTAGATCAAATTTGCTCCCCAACAAAAGATCGAATGGTATATACTTACCGCCGACAAAGCACACATTATCCAGACAAGAAAAGAGAAAGCTTTGTGAATGCCTTGCATTCGTGAAAATGCCAAGTGGGTACTCTTCCAACTTTAAAAGGTTGGTGTCGATGAAGGATTTGAGGCTCATTGGAATGAAAATACACGATTGTCATATCTTGATGCAACAATTATTACCTTTTGCATTGCATGGAGTTTTAACGAAAGATGTGAGATATGCAATCACGAATTTATGCTCATTTTTCAATTCAATATGCTCCAAGATAATCGATCCACTTATGCTAGATTCGCTACAATCAGAATTGGTGATGACTTTGTACATGCTTGAGAAGTATTTCCCATCAGCCTTTTCTGATATAATGATTCACCTAATGGTGCACTTAGTTCAGGAAATTAAGCTATGTGGACTGGTCCATTTGAGGTAGATATATACTTTCGAAAGGTACATGAAGGTTTTGAAGGGTTATGTGAAGAACTGAAATAGGCCGGAGGGATGTATAGTGGAAAACTACATAGCCGAGAAATCAGTTGAATTTTGCTCTGAGTATTTGTCCAATGCAGACCCAATTGCCAACGAGCGGGCTATTTACGTCAAAAAGACTATCTATGGGCATTCATTCACCAGCAAATCAAGATGAATGGGAAAAAACCTGTCTGTATGTTTTGCTCAATGCTAAGGAAGTGGAGCCTTTCATCGAGGTTCACATGACGGAATTAAGAGATGCGAATCCAAAAAAAACAAGATGTGAAAAGTGGATTCAAGATGAGTACAACCGGACATTTCAGGAGTGGATAAAAAAAGATTTACATATGAAGGCTAGCGTTTCCCAAGACTTAATGAAGCTAGCAAGAGAACCGTCATCGATAATCATAAGATATACATCGTACTTTGTCAATGGCTACTCCTTCTACACTTGCGAAAGAGATGAGAAGCATCCCGTCTAAAATAGTGGTGTGAGCCTTCATACCAAGTCTATGCATATTTCATCCGCAAACAATAAGAACCCGGTATACGGTTCCATAAACTACTTTGGGTTCATTGAAGATATTTGGGAACTTGATTATTGCGGCTTGCGGATAGCACTCTTTAAATGTAAGTGGGCTGACAATAATTTTGTTAAGATTGATAAGGACGGGGTGACAATGGTGGACTTTAGGTGATTGGGATACAAAAATGATCATTTCATTGTGGCGTCACAAGCGGTACAAGTCTTTTACACAACGGATCCTGACAATTTATAGTTATCTTTAGTTGTGCCAATGAAGCCAAAAATAATCCGGGATGGCGAAGAAGATGTTGAAAATTGCACCGACATTCCATCTTTCATAAATGGATTGCCACCGAGGGAGGAGATTGATGATTTGGACGATGATGCCTCACACTTGCTTCATTTAGATGTCGAGTGGACACGTGTTGAGAAGACAAAAAAAAAAAAAAAAAACTTACATGTTAATTATGCACATTATATTATTTATATATGCCTTTGTGTGAATGAATACAAGAACAGGAATTATTGATGGACTGGTTCATGCATAACACACAAGTGTGGTCGCTTGTGGGATTACAGCTGAAAAAAAAAAATTTTAAAACCTTTCTGGTCACAATACCACGATGGTTTTTTTTAAAAACCGTCGTGGTATCTGATAAACCACGACGGTTTTTAGACAAAACTGTCATGGTATCTAACCGGAAGTTTTTTAAAATTTAGTAAAAAATGGAATTTTGGAAAAATAAAAAATAAAATATCCGATACCACGATGGTTTTTTCAAAAAACCGTCGTGGTATCCTATATACCACGACGGTATTTTAAATAAACCGTCATTGTATCTTTTCCAGGTATTTTTAAAAAGTGTTAAGATTTTTAAAAAATTGAAAAGGATTTTTTTTTTTTTTAAATAAAAATATTTGGATACCACGACGGTTTTGCTAGAAAACCATTGTGGTATCAAAGCTACCATGACGATTTAAACAAAACCGTTGTGGTAACTAAGATACCACGACAGTTTTTTAAAAAATTATTGTGGTATCTTAAGCCATGGAATATTTAAATGTGTGTTAAAATATTGAAAGTAGTTTTCGTCTTTTTTAAAAAAATAAAAAAAAAATTGAATACCACGACGGTTTTTTAAAACCGTCGTGGTATCCTAGCCATCACGACGGTTTTTTAAAAAACCATCGTGGTAGCTATTCCGGAAAATTTTAAAAATTTTCCAAAAACCATGCACATGTGCATGTGTTGGAAATTTTGCTCCCTATATATAAAAACAAAATAAAAGCCTCGTTCCCTCCACTTCTTCTCTCTCATTTTCGGAACTCTCCCTCCATTCTCGTTCTTTGCTTGCCGTGCATCCTCCCTCCATTTTCTCTCTCTTTACTTGCCATGCATCCTCCCTCCATTGTCTCTCTTGGCTCCCATCTCCATTCTCTCTTGTCCTCGCCCTCGCTACCTCGTTTCCCTCTCTCTTTCCTCACCCTCGCTACCTAGTCTCCCTTTCTCTATCACCGTGCCTATGCTGTCGCCTACGCGGGTACCGATAGACCCACCTATACCCACACTCGAGTACTTGGTAAGTTTTTAGTATCTCTTTCACCGCACGGTTTATGGAAGTGAATTTGATTGATTGTAAACTTGATTTTAAATGATTGTTGATTGTTGTTGTGATTTTGGTGATTTTTTCCATGAAAATAAGTGGTGAGTTTGCATGTTAAACTTTTGCAAACTACATGTTCGACCAAATGCCTCTTTGAGTGAAACTTAGTTTTGGATAGTTGTACAATGGTTGGGTGAGGCGATGGTTTACCGAATTTTTGAAAAAACAGTGTTGATTTTGTTGATAGTTGATTTGGGAATTTTCCATCCAAAATCCGTCCCCTACATCTTTGGTGATTGTTGATTGTGGACGTGATTTAGATTGCTTAAAAATTGCTTAGGTAAGGCATGGATTCAACAATTTTCCAGAAAAAAATTGTTAATTTTGTGACTTATATGTTAACATTTGACATGTTCGATAAAATACTTTTTTGAGTTAGAAATAGTATATATTTTAATTAAATTGCTTGGATAAGGCACGGATTTGGGAATTTTCCGGAAAAAGGGTTGATTTTGTGACTTATATGTTAGCATATGACATGTTTGATAAAATGCCTATTTGATTAGGTTGTGTGTCATTTCCGTAATTAAGTAAGGTATATGTTTAGTTGCACAGATTTACAATGATTTAGTTAGTATGCTTTCGTTTGCTTTTTATTTGTTTGGGTGCCATGGTTTTATAATGATTTAATGACAAATATTTTTTGTTTTTTAACGTGTTTTGGTGTGAAGTTGCTTTAGATTGATTTAAAATGTCGCAAGATCACGTGGAGGAATACTTAACTCAAACTCAAATTGGAAAACCATGATGAACCAACTCACCTAGATTCAATCCCGATGAAGATAGTAAACGAAGAGCAACTCTTATGAGAAGAGTCCACCTTGTTAGGACAAAGGGAGAACAAATTGAAGTTTTGTTTGACGCGAAAGGGCAACCATTAGGGAAAGAAGGAGATGAATTACAGAGTTGGATTGGAGTGCTTGCTCGAGAGCACATACCTATTTGGATATCTGACTTTCGAAGTACCAATTTAGCCCCAACGAAAGAAAGAGCGTGGGTGGAAATCGTAACTTCTTTCACTATGGAGCTTTCATTAAAAACAAGTTTTAAAGTCATGTGCAGAGTCAATGAAAAATTTTAGACATGATCTTTGCCAAGCTTTTGTCAGGGATCATATTGATGAAGAAAATGTGTGGCAACGACCGCCAAAAGTGGTTCACAGTTACCCCACCATCAGCCAGGATAATTGGGAAAAATTCATTGATTATCATCGTACCCCGGAATTCAAAAGACTATCCAAACAAGGAAGTGAGATAAGAAATAAGAGCAAATACGAATCAACCGGGGGCCAAGACGGATATAAGAAACGTGATCAAGCTCATGTACATGAATTACTTGGACAAAATGTGTACATGGTATGTTGTACTTCCAATTTCTTCCTTTATGTTTACTAACGGTAATTATTAAACTGCAGTATGAGAAGACAGGAAAATGGGCAGAGCGACATGATAGGTGGCTGGACATGCACGTCCAACCTGATGGATCGTTCAAGAATGAAGTATTTAAAAATATTGCCGATACAATAGTAAGTTTTCGAATCCATTTAAAATATATTCATCCCATACACTCCTTTATGTTTACAAGTTCATAACATATTCTCTAATTTTTACAGGATGACCTCAGTGAACAAGAGACACAAGGAAGTTTCGAATCTGTGAGGACAAATGACATATTGACCAAGGCATTAGGCAATGCCGAGCATTCGGGTTGGATTCGAGTCAATCTAAGTTTGTCAAGTGGTCATAATACTTCAACCTTGTGCAAAGTTCAAGGGAAAATGCTAAAGTCTCGGATATGAAATAGCAGCTTGCCGCATTGGAAAGAACCGTACAGGAACTTTGTGTGAAGCACGGTATTAACCGAGAGACTATGGCAGAGGAGATGACGCACCGAATGTTGATCAACACAACAGCTTCAAGGCTAGTTGCACTCTGAATGAAAAAGAATATGGGATGTCGGATCCGAAGCCCTTGCCAAACGCAAGTAAGGAATGCCAGCTATTTCTTTCTGATTTAATTAACGAAGGAGATATGCTTGTTGCAAACGGCAGGGCATACGTGGATTATGTTCCAACCGACATAGTCCATGGGATTCCTTTAGGTGAGGAGAATGTACAAGTGACAATTATAGTCCTAAAACTAAAATGTGCACTCCTACCTATTCCAACGAACGAAGCCATATATATTGAAAAAGCTGTCGGTGGGTTTGTTGCTTGGCCGAAAAGATTAGTCGTCATTCAAACAAGTTTGAGCCAAGCAAGTCAAAGTCCCAGTCATGCTCCTAACCGAGAAACTAAGGCAAACGAACCAAAAAGAGAATAGGAAGGAAGAAAATACAATCACAACTGGAGGTACAATAACAACCGGCGCAATAAGAAATACTTTCGTTTGACTTTAAAGAAATTCCCTTCGAATTGAGACCTTTGGCTACACACAAAATTCCATGCGTGACGGTACCCAAATTGTGTGCCCACTACAACAGTTCGTCATTGGCGATGACATGCCTAAATAAATTGGGTTTGAAGATGTCTACAATTTCATAACATTTAAAGAAATTAGTACAAACAGTATAATGGTTTACATCAGGTAATACATTTATCCTTAAACAATTTAACTATTTATCCTTCTTAATCTTATATATGTTGTTTTTGCGTAACAAGTGTGCCTAATTATTCTACTGATACTTAGCAAATTATCGTGCAAGAGCAAGTATGGATCAACGGTTTGAGTTTATTTCTCCAGTCCTTGTCTCACCAGTTCAACAAAATGTAGATCGCGCTTAAGTTCGAGAGAGGGCCAATTATATTCTATGGATCTTAGGAAACGCACCAAAGGGAAAGCCGTTTCTCATGCCATATAACAGCTGCCAATATTAGATCTTGGCAGTTATTGATCCGTGGAATGACTCGGTCCTGTATTTTAATCCTCTAGGAAACAAACCGGGTGATGATTTTAAAGACCTAATTACGAAATAAGTATTCTATGTTCATATCTCTGATTAAACATAAAATAATTGTTGTTGTAATTGTTCTAAAATTTGTCAAATTGTTAGGGCACCTGATGATTGGAAATTGTTGATGGGAAGAAAAATAAGACAGCAACGTAACTGCCAGACATTGATTTATACTGTTCGATGTCCAATACAGGAAGATTATGTAAAATGCGGTTATTTTGTGTTAGCTTTCATGTGAGAAATAACCCTCACTGTTGATGAACTAGCCGTCCTTCAAACCAAGGATTTTTATACTGATGCTGACATGAGTTTGGTTAGGCAAGAGTGGGCTACATTTGTCATGCGGTTTATACAATATTGACTAAAAACAATATATCAATTTTGTACTATCGTTATATTAATTATTGTACATTGTGATCCAGGCAATTACAGATTATTTATCATTTTATTCTTGGCTGTGTAATAATGGATAACACACGGGATTTGCCACCTGTGGGAAATGAAATGAATTCACAATTTTTTTTTTCATTGTTTCCAACCATGACAGTTTCCAGGGGCACCGTCGTGGTAGCGTCGTGGTAGCGCTAGGTTACCACGACGGTTTTCCTAAGAAACAGTCATGGTAGGTTTCTTTTAACATTATTTTTTTTTTTTGTAAAACCGTCGTGGTATGTTCTTAAATGTCCACAGTTAAGTCCTATTTTTGCCCATTACACGACGGTTAAAAAACCATCGTGGAATCTGAAAAGATTCCACGATGATGGATTCTATGATGGTTAAGTGTTACCACGACGGTTAAAAACTGTCATGGAATCCGCATTCTGTAATAGTGAATATATTATCAAAACTCTAATAATCAGGAACTTATAATTCTAATGTATTTATATAATATATTAGGGATAATAATATATTATATAAATGGAGCTTTTATATTATAATTATATTAGGAACCGATCATTTAGAATTTGACCTTAATAATACACTGATGTCTTATACCAAGTATAACTGAAATCTTCTTCATTCTGCATTCTATTAGGATTCATGCAAGTAGGGTTAGGACGTAATACTCAGTATGGACTACCTCATGAAGTATCGAGCTTGAATTAACTATTACCGTAGGAGGGTGACGTTAGTCACTAAATTCGGGTCCGTAGTAGTTTATCAAGGCGATAAAGTGCGATTAATGCATACCAGATGTTACAATCATGTGTTGGTGGACAACGGAATCTTGCATTAATTTTCTCCCTAAAGAACTCTAAGGATGAGTTAGAATTGACCGACGAGAACATGACTATTCCTGTTGTTGACGAGTTTCCCAACGTGTTTCCCAACAAGTTACCTGGATTGCCACCCATATGTGCGATTGAATTCTACATCGACTTGATTCCTAGCACTACACCATTCTGCAATACTCCATACCAAATGGCACCGGCTGAATTGACAGAGTTGAGGAAACAACTGTAAGATTTGGCAAATAAGGGCAATATCCAGAACAGCACATCATCGTGTGATGCGCCAGTTTTGTTCACAAAGAAGCACGATGTATCGCTCCGACTCTGTATTGACTATCAACAGTTGAATATCATCACAATCAAGAACAAGTACCCATTACCAAGGATCGATGAGTTGGTCAGTCAATTAGAAGATTTTCACTACTTTTTGAAGATCATTTGAGATCCGGTTACCATCAACTTAGGGTTTGACAGGATGACATCCCTAAGACAGCATTTGGGACCCGATACAGACACTTTGAGTTTCTAGTTATGGCACTTGGATTGACGAGTGCTCTAGCAGCTTTCATGGATTTGATGAACTGTGACTTTCAACCTTATCTTGACTGGTTTGTGATTGTTTATATTGATGATATCCTGATTTATTCCAAGATTCATGAGGAAAATGAGCAATATCTTCACATCGTTTTGCAGACTCTCTGAGAGCATGAAATGTATGCAAAAAAGGATAAGTGTGACTTCTGGTTATCGGAGGTCGAGTTTTTTGGACACATTGTTTCCGACGAAGGTATTTTCGTGGACCCTGCCAAGGTTGAAGCAGTCTTGCAATTGGAGCAGCCTAAGAATTTAGCTGATATTCGGAGTTTCTTAGGATTAGCTAGATACTACCGATGTTTCATGAAGGACTTCTCGCGTATAGTCAAACCTCTGACCCACTTGAAGAAGAAGGACGCAGAGTTCGTATGGGATGCTAATTGCCAACATGCCTTTTAAGAACTAAAGATCCATCTAATTACTGCATCAGTTCTAACAGTTCCCAAAAGTAGTGAACCATGCGAGGTCTATACAGATTTGTCAGGCCGAGGCTTAGGCTGTGTACTGATGCAAGGTGGACGAGTAGTGGCATATGCATCACATCAACTGAAACCCCATGAGAAGAAATATCCTACCCATGACTTGGAATTAGCAACTATCAATTTCGTCTTGAAGATATGGAGATCACTACAAGAAATGTGATTTTAAGAGACCAAAGTTTTTGTTATTAAAAAAAATTTGGTAGCAGAAAATAGAGTTTCTGTTACCAAATTTTGGTGGCTGAAAGGTATAGACATTTTGTTATCAATTTTGGTAGCAAAAACTACATAATCCGCTACCAAATATTTTTGGTAACAGATGGCAGGGTGGGAATCGAATTTTAGTTCCCGCCTATAACATTTTGCTACCAAAACACTATTTGGTAACAGAATGCTAACATTTGCTACCAAAATTTGGTATCAAATTGTAATATTTTGCTACCAAAATTATTTGGTAGCAAAAAAAATTGGCGGTAGGCCAAATTTTTCCCAGGTAGTGTTATTTGCTACCAAATGAAATTTTGGTAGCAAATTATATATTTTCGCTACCACAATTTTGGTAGCGCAATCGTACAGTTTGCTACCAAACACATTTTGGTAGCAAAAATTTCCCCCTAATGTCATTTGTTACCAAAAATTTGGTAGCAAAATATGTTATTTCAAATCCAAAACCTTATTTTGGTATATATGTTTCAAATACACTACTGACTTGAATGTATATATCTCTCTCGCTCTGTCTCTAACTCCCTCTCTGATATATCTATTCCTAATTAACTCTTGATCACCTCTGTCTCTCTCTGCTAGCAGCTGGACGTCGCCTTCCTTCGCCCCACCGAAACCAGTTGGCGTCCTCCCTTCACCGCGCCGGCACCAGACCTTCGTCGCGCCGTCAGCAGGCCTTTGCCGTCCCATCGCTGCGCCGGCACCATCTCCACCGTCCCCTCTCCACGCCGTTGCCGGATTCACGGTTGCCAACCCTTTCCACTCGCTGGCGTCGAAAATGCAGTGACCAGCAACGGAAATCAGCTAAATCTGAGGAGGTAAAAAGCCAAACTGAAATCTTGACTGTTTTTATATAAAATCCCCTCACGAAGATTCAAATAATTTGGAGATACCCTAACTCTATATATCTCTGTCTCTAACTCTCTCTCTCTAACTCTCGACCTATGTCTCTCTCTAGCTAGGTCTGGACTTCGCAGCATCATCTCCACCGTCCCCTCTCACGCCGTTGCCGGATTCACTGTTGCCAGCCCTTTCTAGTCGCTGGCGTCGAAATTGCAATGACCATCAACGGAAATCAAAGGAATCTGACACGGTAAAAAGCCAAACTGAAAACCCCCAAGTTTTTATATGAAATCCCCTCACGAAAATCGATGATATTTCAAATGTTTGGACTTAGGAGAACAGCGAGGTTTTTAATCCTCACACGTTGTTGGTTTCGAGTATGTCAAGTTTTTGAGAGCAATAAGGCTTCAAATGTTTATATATATGTAGATTAATTGTTTGTTGGTCGATTATTCTGGCCATCGTCTGTTGTGGTTTTGAATCTGCCGCATCAGAATTTCTTCTATCTTTTCTATGGAGTCTAGTTTTGTGATTATTTATGATTACTTAGGACGAATAATTTCCTGCTACCCGCTCCAGGTTTGTGTGTGTGTGTGTGTACATGTTTAGTGTCTTCCCTCATGTTTCGTGGCACGTTTTGAGTGTTTTCCGCATGTTTACTGTTTGATAAGAGCCAGGCGCTTGTAGTGCCTAATGAAAGCCCATAGCAACCAAAAACTTATTTGAAACTCCAAGACGCTGTTCCTTCTTGCTAAAACCTCTCCCGTTCTTCTCTATGCAAGATTTTGCTTCAATCAAAAGCTCTTGTTGAAACATTTTAAATCATTAAGATACTTATCGTACCAGCAATGCTCGGAAAGTTTGAAGTTCTGGCCAAAAACTTGGTCTTAAAACTTGGACGGCAGAAGAAGGGGGTAATTTCCATTTTTTTTTTTTTTTTGAACTCATACTTTTTTATTTAGTTAAATACTCAACCAGTTGATACATGGCTAGGTTTAATTAGAATTGCAACCAAGTTTGGAACATGTTTCAGTTGGAAGGTGATGGTGTATTTATGGCTAAATTGAAAGGAAACTTGTTTGATTTTATCAAGCCTATTGTTTAAGTTGTTGCATTTGAGCTAATTTGTACAGCTGATAATTTGATTGATAATTGGGTTGAAGAACTATGCATGCTAGATGGAAACTTGCATTTTAAAGTTGCCCTTCTCTACTAGGGTCCTTTGTGCTACCTTTTTTTGAACTGTATATGTAAAGTATTATTCTGGTATGAATATTTTTGACTAAACGAATTGGTTGAACAGTTTGAGTTATGCTTCAAATTACTATTCTGTTTGTTCTTTTTAAGTTGAGGTTTCTGGTATGTGATCATTTTCCTCCCTTTTCTTGTTGTTTGTTTAGCTGTTTGATTTCAGTTATGGGTTTTGCGATTTTTCTGCCTTTCTGTTCTTTGGCTGCCCTTTTTTTTTTCCTGGGTTCAATTTCTTTCCTTTTTATTTTCTAGATTAATTTTGCAGATTTCTTTTTAGGCAGTAGTTCTTGGCAAAATCGTTGCATAGCTGGCATTTACCTTGAGTTTTGTCGTCTTGTCTATAGTGCCAATTTGACAACATCTGTTTTGTTTTGCATTTTCGAGTAATTTGCATTGTTGTTTGTATTTTTTCTTAATTTGCATCTTCTTAGACATTCCAAGCATTTTCATCATGTTCGTGTGTATAATTTCTTAGATCCTCTTTTCGCTGGAAGGCTTTTCTGTTTGAATTATGGTTTATTTTCTAGTGTATATTTGTTGCTAGAATCAATGAGAAGCATTAAGAAGTTGCTGCATCATTTCCATAATCATTGCGTATAGTCATAGATTCATAAACTGTTTCAAGCTGTTTGTGGTCAGTACCATGAATTTGTCAGTGAAGGAAGGACTCGTTTCTTTGTTATGTGACGGTTCTGTTTCAGAAAACATGCATCAGTTTTGAAATGTCTGGGCTTATTGATATTTTTATCTTCTCTTCTTGTGCTTTGATGGGAGCTAGGTTTTTTATTTTAGATTTCTGGATTTTGAAATTGTCTTCCCGTCTTTGGTATCATTCAACTCTCTCTGTACATGGTTGGTGGTTATTTCGAGTGGTCGCCATACTTTTGGAACTAGTTGCTTCACGCTATGGAGAATAGACCTTTCATCTATTTAATTCCTGTTATTTGTGTGGAGACTCCCTTTCTAAAATAATGGTCCACAAATTCAGAACAATTTGTTCTCGGTTTGCAGTTGCAGCACACGAAGCAGACAGATGCCATTCTTGGTTATTCTTTCTCCTTCTTTAAGCTTGCTTTTTCCTTGTTGCGTGCCTGGTCTTGTTCCCTTCATTATTCTCGGTTTTTCCGTATTTGTTTGTTTATCTGGCAGCTAAATTAGTTGTATCAAGGGGTATATGCATACACCAGATAGAGGTCTTGATTATAGCAGTAAGAGTCGTACACAATGTTTGAGTTGGTAATTATGTTGTTGGATGGTAAACACCGATTTGGGAAGCAACAGAATCCGCCTCTTTCCGATGGTTGGGTTAGCCACATCGATCGGCCAGCACTTGGGCGGCAATTAAACTCCTTTTAAGTTGCAAGCGGAGAAGTATGGTGGTTGCAAGATGGAAGTAATTTTGAGATCTAAATCAAATATAATTAGTATAGACTAATTATGAAAAAGATTGTGAGAGACAATAATATAACTTATTTTTTTGTTTTTTTATTAATTTTTTTGTTGTTGTTGGATTTCAGATTTATGGTTTGGTTTTAGATATGGATAAGAGTTGGATCTTTGTCACGAATCGACTTTCGGAGACGTATAGGAGTGGAGTGAAAAGATTTATTGAACAAGCACGTAGTCACCTAGATGAGGAAGGAAAGTGTCGTTGTCCTTGTAAAAAATGTTTGAATTGTTATTCCCATCGTATAGATATAGTCAAGCATCATATATTTCTTAAAGGATTTAGCTCGAATTATGTAAACTGGATTAATCATGGTGAAGAGGATCCCGATACTCTCAATGTACACGATGAAGAATATGATGCAGAAGGAGAAGGAAGTGACAATGACGATGACGAAGATGATATGGTCAATGCACTAAATGATGCATTTCCAGACATATTTCCATTTTCAGAAGCTGATGGTGCGGACGGACGTGATACCGAAGATTGCGGAGAAGAGACACCTGATTTGAATGATTTGTTCGTTGAAACAAGGAGAGAGTTATTTGAAGGATGCACAAAGTTCTCTGCATTGACTTTTTTAGTGAAGTTACTTCATATAAAAGTATTGAATAAATGGAGTAACAAGTCTTTCGATATGTTGTTGAAGTTACTTCACGAGGCATTTCCAGAAGGCTCGAGAATTCCCAAATCTTATTATTAGGCGAAGCGCATGATGCGCAAGCTTGGGCTGGGATACAAGACCATCCATGTCTGCAAGAATGATTGCGTGTTGTATTACAAAGAGTACAAAAATTTGAAAGAATGTCCGGTATGTGGTCATAAGAGGTATAAAAACAGTAATGCAAAGGGGAAAAAACTGCCACACAAAAAAATGCACTACTGTCCTCTCACTCCAAGATTGCAGCGTTTATTTATGTCTTGACATACTGCAGAAGATATGAGGTGGCATAAGGAAAAACATGTTGAGACGGAAGGAGTCCTTCGACACCCTGCAGATGCAGAAGTATGGAAGGAATTTGACAAACAATATCCGGAATTTGCAATTGAACCGCGTAATGTCAGATTAGGTCTTGCCTCCGATGGTTTCACTCCATTTGGAGATATGGGAAATCCATATAGTATGTGGCCAGTTTTTCTAGTGGCTTACAACATGCCATCTTGGAGATGTATGAAGCAGGCACAGATCATGATGTCAACATTAATTCCAGGACGAAAGGCACCGGGGAAAGACTTTGATGTTTATTTGAGACCTCTAATTGATGAACTTAAAGAGTTATGGGAAAACAGTGTTAGAACGTATGATGCTGTTGAAAAAAAACATTTTACTTTGCGTGCTGCAGTGTTATGGACAATTCATGATTTTCCTGCATATGGTACTTTATCCGGCTACTCGACCAAAGGTTATAAGGCATGTCCAGTGTGTATGGATGAGACCGCCTCATTTCGATTACGGAGTAAGATTTCGTACATGGGACATCGACGTTATTTGTCTCCGGATCATGCTTGGCGTTATGACTTAAATTTCGATGGTTCTGTTGAAACAAGGAGGTCTCCAAAATTGATGTCTGGTGATGAACTATTGTTAGAGCTCAACAAGCTGTGGGTGCCTATGCCGGGAAAGGATGCTTCAGTTCGTGAGGATGACAAGAAACAGCAGTTGGAAGCTGGATACACAAACGACAGCAATTGGGGACGGAAAAGTATATTTTGGGAGCTAGAGTATTGGTCGAAACTTAAGTTGCGGCATAATCTAGATGTAATGCATATAGAAAAAAATATATGCGACAACTTGGTGGGAACTATCTTGGGATTAGATGGCAAATCGAAGGACACCAAAAAAGCTTGCATGGACTTAGAAGATTTGAACATCCGAAAGGAGTTGCACTTGGATAGGAAGGGGAAGAAGCCTCACGCATGTTTTACATTGTCTAGTATGGAGCAGAAAGCTTTTTGTCAATTCTTAAAATCAGTCAAATTCCCGGATGGATATGCTGCAAATTTGTCCCGAAATGTCAACATTAAGGATGGTAAAATTATGGGATTGAAAAGTCATGATTGTCACGTGTTGTTGCAACGACTATTGGTGATAGGGTTCATTCTTCCCGAAGCTCTGTGCAAGGACATTGTCGGTAAAGGACTTAGATGCACTACAAGAAGGTATAGTCTACACCTTGTGTAGACTAGAGAGGATTTTTCCTCCTGCATTCTTTGATGTCATGATCCATCTAGCCTACCACTTACCAACGGAGGCAAAATTGGCTGGACCAGTTCACACTAGGTGGATGTACCCTTTTGAAAGGTAACACTTTTATTTTTACAAATATGTTTCCATACACAATATTGAAACGTTTTATTTTTTTTTCCCATTGTAAAAAGTTTTAGCAAAACTTGTATAACAATATATTAATTCCCTGAAGTGATTTCATAGGGCACTAGGAAATTTGAAGAAATATGTTAGAAATAAAGCTCGTCCGGAAGGCTCAATTGCAGAAGGCTATACTATTAATGAAGTGTTGACATATTGTTCAATGTACTTGCGTGACATTGAAACACAACATAATCGACCCGAACGTAATCCTGACTTTGTTGAAGCCCGACCATCCTCATCAATTTCAGTTTTCCAACAACTAGCAAGACCGTTTGGGAAAGCGACCGCCATTATGTTGACACACGATGAGCTTCAAAAAGTGCGTTGGTATATCCTAAACAATACCGAAAAGTTGCAACCTTATTTGGAGTAAGATGTTGATCCTTATCTTGGTGTGTACCTTGAATTTCCATTTTAGGATAGCGAGTACTAACTAACTGATAATCATTGACAGTGAACATGCTTCTTTATTGCGATCACAAGGCCTTGATGAGCTTAATATTCATCACACACAAGTTACTGAATTCCCGAATTGGTTCGGAAATAAGGTAACAACACGTGAACATTTATGTGAATTTTGATTATACGATATCTAATGACTATGTCTTCCTAAAATCTTATGTCAACCGTGTTGCAGATTAGAGTTAAGTTCGCAGAATCTGATTCAACAATCTCCGATGACTTGTATGCTCTAGCAAATGAACCTAACCTTATTGTTCATTCATATCCTGGTTGTATGGTGAATGGAGTGCGATACCAAACAAAAATGCGGGATGATAGGCGTACCACACAGAATTCTGGTGTTTACGTTGAGGCAGAGTATGATGGGACATCAAGTGCTTTCTTTGGTGTAATTGATGAGATTTGGGAGGTGTCGTTTTTATATTGGAATAAGGTGATCTTATTTAAGTGTTCATGGTTTGATACGGGCAGTGGTAGAGTGAAGAATGAGTATAACTTCACCATAATTAAAACTGATTCCTTGTGGTTTGAGGATGAACCGTACGTATTGGCAGATCAAGTTAAACAAGTCTATTATGTTGATGACAAAAAGAAATGTGACGCTTGGAAAGTAGTTCAAAAAGTTAGTCATCGTCATATATGGGAAAGTGTGCCGAAAGCAACAAATGAGGAACAACAAGAGGATGATATTGATGATGAGGCTTACCAAGAAGAGTTGTCAAATGAGATCGACATTTCTTTTGACATCACAAATGTTGTTGAAGCTCCCCTAAATCGTATGGATACTGCGCCACTAGAAATCGATGGTTTTACCATTGATATCCAAATCAATCCTAATGATGAAATCGATGAAGAAATTGATGGTGACCCCGAGGAAACTGATTCCCCAACTAATATCGAAACTTATAGTGATTCAAGTGATTGAGTATGTCAAATTATTTGAGTAAAAAAAAAACAAAACATCATTTGTGAAACTTTGAAGTAGTTGTTAAAAAGTTCTAATTTCTATTATATACCATTTGTTTAATCACTAACTACTCTATATGTGCCTTTTGTGTTGTTTCAGGATATCAGTTATGTCTACTCGTAAGAGAAAGTTATCATTTAGTTCCAGTTCAAAATCCAAATCAGGGCCAGCTACTCCGGTTATTGAGCCAACTCCAGAAAGGATTTCAGTTACTCCGGTTGTTGAGCCAACTCCAGAAAGGATTTCAGTTCCAGCAACTACTGAAATCCTTGAGCCATCTCCACCAACCACAGTAGGCTCAGCCACATCGACATCAACAAATGATGAGCCATCTCAAAATCAAGAACATGATGGGGATCGACGCTTGAGTGTGCACCAGTCAATTGTAGAGAACCAACAAGTCCTACCAACATGTAAAATCATTCTTATTACTAAGTGTTCAGTTTTTTTTTCTTTTACACTATTCTATAATTAACATATTATTTGTAAATAGCGCGGTCAACCAATGTTCGAGGACCCACTACATGTCAAGCAACCGATAGATTAGTGACCAAGAAAGGAAAGCTGGAGGTAATGTATAGGGATTCTGAGCTCCGAGTTCATGGGGAGAATGCGGGCCGATTTACAAGCAAAATTGGTTCTATAGTTCGCCATCATGCTCCATTACAAAATGGGTTGGGGCAAGATTCCTGAAAATCAACAAAATGAATGCATAAGACGTTTGAAGGTTTTTTTCTTTTCTTAATTACTTTTTATATCAGTATTGTGGATAGATTCTTCAACAAATACTTTGGAAACGGGAAGTAATATTATTAGACAATACTCTAAGAACTTGTGCATTACTCTTAACCTAATCACTTGGATCTTTTTCCTGTGGCTTTAAAACAGATATATTTATCAAATTTACCAAGTTTATTCTCGCAGGATGTATTTGATTTAGATTTTGAGGAACATCCGCATTTGAAAGACATTGTCCACCATTATTTCTTTGAGCGGTTTAAAGGATATCGATATCGGTGCCATCAAAAATACCAAGAACTTATCAAGGATGGCAAAGATCCATTGCAACATTTGCCGAATCAATACATTAAATTAGCTGATTGGGAGTGGATGTGCATCAACTGCTTTGGAAATGAAGAATGGCAGGTAAATAAACAACTTAACTAAATAATGGGACATTGGTTTGAGAATGTGCGTTTTTATACCAAATTTTTTTTCTATGAATTAACGTTGTGAAAGTATTTTATTACATTTAAAGTTCTCTTTTTGCATTTATGCAGAAAAAATCAAAAGTCTATTCAGAAAATCAGTCCAAAAACCCGGCAGGTTATTTGGGTGGCTCAAGATCTATAGTTCAACACTTGGAAGAAGTTCGTGTAATTAACTTTGACTCACTTAAGTATGTTACTACTTAAAACTATTAACTTTTGTTGATTAATCAACAAATAATTATTTCTATGTAGAACATACAATCGAGTTCTGATTCGAATACTTCGGGAGGGTACTTTGAGGTCTTCAAGAAAACTCATTGGAGCGAATCACGAGGATGGACAACTAAGAGAGCAAATGAAGATTATGTAAGAAACCAAACACTTAATCATTTAATTTGATTGTTTATTTTTTGAGTCTAACTTCTAAGTTTAACACTTCACCTAATGCAGGACCAAATAATCAAGATTCGCGATGCTCGCTTAGGTGAATTACCAGAGGGGTCAAATATTGACTCTGATGCGGAGGAAGAAATTTACTCTCAAGTTTTATCTAGCGCGAAGTATGAAAAATATGGTTTCAAGCGTGGCATAGGTCCTATACCAAGAAACACGTCACAAGCTCACAAATCGGGACAACCAAGATATGAAAGCCTATCAAACGAAGTTCGGGAAGGCAAACTTCGCATGGCAGAAATGGAAGACAATTTGAAACAACAAAGGGAGGTCATTCAGATGCTACTTCAGCGGCTTAATATGCCATCAAATCATCCTGAACCGAACCTCTCAGGCAATGAAGATCCGCCACCACCGCCAGCTCCAACCCCAGTTTGTTAGAGGTTTTTCTTCTTGCAAAATTAAGTGTTTACTAGTACAATATTTAGTAAGCCGTAATTGATGAATTTGCTTAAGTATTACTATTTTAGTATTTTGTTTGGATTCTAATATGTATCAAGATATTTAGAGAGATTTAGTATTTTGTTTTAATTAATATTTGATATTTTGTCTATTAAATTTGAATTTCATACATATATTTTGGGGAAAATTACAGGTACATAAATTTGTTTATATTTTGGTGGCCACAAAATTCGGCACCAAAAATTTAGAAATTTCTTTGCCCTTTTTGCTACCAAATATTTGGGTGCTAGAACACAAGAATTTGCTACCAAATACCTTTTGGTACCCAAATTTTGGTACCTAAATCTTGTATATTTTGCTATCAAAAATACATTATGTTACCAAAATTTTGGTTTCTACATCACAGGTTTTTCGCTACCAAATTCATTCTGCTACCAAAATATTCGGTAACTAAATCTCATGTATTCTGTTACCAAATATTTGGTAACAGAATCTTGTACAATTCGCTACCAAATAAATTTTGCTACCGAAAAATTTGGTAACTAAATCATATATTTTTTGCTACCAAATACCTTTTGTTACCAAAAATTAGGTAACTGAATCTCTTACTTTTGGCTACCAAAATACATTTTGTTACCAAAATTTTGGTACCTGAAATTATAGACATTTTGTTACCAAATATCTTTTGTTACCGAAATTTTTTGGTAACTGAATATCACATTTTTCGCTACCAAATTCATTTTGTTACCGAAATCAATTTTGGTAACAAAAAGTTTTTGCTACCAAAAATTTGACAACAAATACTTTTTGCGACTGACTTTCCGCTACCAAATATATTTGGTAACAAAAACTTATTGTTACCAAAAACATGACTTTCAGCTACCGAATTTTTGGTAACTGAAAATCGATTTTCTTGTAGTGGATGTTACCTGTATTACCTGACTTTCCAGATATTCTCAGACCATCAAAGTCTGAAATACCTATTCATTTAGAAATATCTCAATCTGAGGCAATGGTGATGGATTGAGTGTATAGAGGATTATGACTTCACCTTGCAATACCACCCTAGCAAAGCAAATGTTGTAGCAGAGGCTCTCAGCAAGAGATCTTCTAGTGTTCTTGCATGTTGGGCACTCTAGGATTAAATCACGATCCTACAGTTAGCAACTCCGACTTGTAGTATTGTGAGGAAAGCCAATGGTCTACAACACCACTGTTGTCCCTGAGCTGATCCAATGAGTCAAGTAGAATCAATGGCAGGATCCACATTTCCAAGGCATTTGGACCCAACTGCATAATGGAGAACAACTGGATAATTGGAACATCTGAGCTGATGGGACAATTTATTTCCGAGATTGACTAGCTGTGTCCAAGTTGCCAAATTTGATTGGCAACTGCATAATGGAGACCAACTAGATGATTGGAACATCTGAGCTCATCTAATTTTTAGCGATCCAAATTTGATAGAAGTAATTTTGAGCGAGGCTCACAAATTGAAGTTCACGATACATCCGGGAAGCACCAAGATGTATCTCGACCTTAAGAGTTAGTACTAGTGGAAAGGTATGAAGAAAAGTGTTGTGGATTACATCTTTGAATGTCCTGCATGTCTTCGAGTTAAGATCGAGCATCAGAAACCTCGCTGACAAGTTGCAACCTCTACCTATTCCCAATTGGAAGTGGGAACACATCACGATAGACTTTATAATGGGTTTACCGACGCCGAGGAATGTCATGACACTATTTGGGTTGTTGTAGATCATTTGACAAAATCCGCACACTTCATCTCATTCCGAGCAACCTACTCGAGGAATTCTCTTACTAAACTATACATGATGAATGTCGTCCGACTATATGAAGTTCCACTATCTATCACTTCAGATCATGACACGCACTTAAACGTGATGTATTGGAGGAATTTCCAAGAGGTGTTGGGAACTAAGTTGAATTTCAGCACTGCATGTCACCCACAAATCGACAGTCAGTCTAAACGAGTCATTCAAATTCTCGAAGATATGCTTCGTGCTTGCATATTGTATTTTGGCGGGAATTGAGAAGTATCTTCATTTAGCTGAGTTCACCTAAAACAATAGCTATCGGTCTAGCATCAAAATGGCACCGTTCGAAGTACTTTATGGGAGACCATGTCGATCACCAGTCTATTGGTTAGAGCCCGAGGACCTTATCATCAAGGATATCCTTGACAATAATGAGAAGATCCATATCATCTAGAGTTTGTGGAAGGCGAATACATCCTGTTGAGGAAATCTCCTCCCAAGGTTATCATGCATTTTGGAATCAAAGGGAAGTTAGCACCAAGGTACATCAGACCATTCCAAATCGTGCAGCGTGTTGGTGTCGTTGCTTATTATCTTGCCCTACCACCCAAGTTATCACACATTCGCAATGTATTCTATGTATCAATGCTTCGCAAGTGTTAGCCTGATCTAATGGTATGACATACCGATCCAAGAGGGCATGTCATACAAGGAAGCCCCTCTTCAGATTCTCGACCGCGAAATGAAGAGCTTACGCCGCCATGAGATTTGGTTAGTTGAGGTGTTGTGGCAACACCATGGTGTCAAGGAAATGACTTGGGAATTAGAATATAACATGCATGAGCATTATCCCTATTTATTTTCTGACAGAGGTACATTTAAATTTTGAGGACAAAATTTTCTTTTAGGAAGGTAGAGCTATAACATCCATTAGAATTAATCATGATTAATTATACTAAACTGGATTATTAGCATTAATTAGTGTGTTAAATGTGTTTTAAAATAATTAAACTACATTTAAAATAATTTTTTTGGAGTTTTAAAAGCATTTTTGTATAATTACATTTTTATCCCTAAACTTTTAAAAAATGACCATTTTGCCCCTATCGGTCAACTGGAGACCTGTAACTTTAATAAACCACCCTGCAGCAACCATCGCCAGTTCAGCCTTTAGCCCATCTCAGGCACCCAAAAACCCTCCCTTAGGGGTAACCTCGTCTATTTAAACCCCTAACCCGCTTCATTTTTAAGTTTTTCAATTTCCCTCGCATCTCTCCCTCTCTCCCTCACTTATTCCGTCTCCCTGTCTCTTCCAAAGAAAAACTCAAGCTCCTTTCACCCTCTCTCTTAGATTTTGTAGCCAAAACAAAAACCCGAGCTTGAAACACTAAAACCCCAAGCCTCTAAAGTTTTGTAGGTTCGTTTTAAACTCGTTTTACGTTTCAAATAAATTGATTTTCAGTTTGAAATTCCTATTTATGTTAGTTTTGGAAACTTGGAATTCAAATAAAATTTTGATTTCTTTTGATGGATTGGAGTTTGAATCTAGTTATTTACGCTCTAGGAATTGTTTATTTGCTGTTTTGGATATCTAGAGTTGTTTGGAATTGGATTTGGAACTGTTTGCAAGTTGGATTGAAGCCAGGAACTGTGTATTCTGTGATCGTCCAGTTAACTAGACACATTCTTCAGTCGACTAGACGGCCATGGAACAAGACAAGACATTCCGTTTCTGTTTGGTCAACCGGACCTATTGGACCTGTAATCAGACAGAGGCAGAATACCTACAAGGACCTTGTTTCAGTCTAGTTAGCCCTATTTTACTGTTTTGAACTCAAATAACAATGTTTTTAAACATGAACCTGAATTTTCACAATTTACATGTAAATCGAGAAATATTAGTATTTTAATGCAGTACTTTTTAAAGCACATTAAATTAAGCTGGATGTTTAGTATAATTGGGTTTTGAGTTATGTTAGATACTTAGGATATCTGTGTGGTTTAATTTAAGGTTTTGGTGACCAAAGCGAAAAGTCTTGATATTCGTGAAGCGATCAGTAGATTTATTTTGCTTTCGATGTAGGATACCCAAACTAGCTTTTATTAAATGTTGCTATAAAATCTTGGTTT
The DNA here is from genome assembly GCA_025413485.1 of Ficus microcarpa. NCBI lineage: Eukaryota > Viridiplantae > Streptophyta > Magnoliopsida > Rosales > Moraceae > Ficus > Ficus microcarpa. The sequence continues at coordinate 19,503,444 of CM046385.1, read as the reverse complement.
CGAAAACATTTTGAAAATCAAATGTTTTATAAAATGTTTTAAATAGAGAATATATATATATATGTATCAAATGTTTTTGGGCCAAAAGTATATAAATATATAAATACATTATTTGGAGAGACTTAAGTGAGATGTTTTGAGACTTGGCTTGCCATGTCAAGTGTGCTAAATGAATTTCTAATGCTATCCGATTAGACATCGGTGGTTGATAGTTTGCTTGAGAAACCTTGTTCAGATACTCAGATAGTGTATTGTCACCGATTGGTTGTTGTCAGGCTAGCACTGATAAGCTTATTTATATTCAGCTATTGTTATGTATGCATTTGTGACTATTATGCATTGTTTCGGGCCTTATTGATTTTATTACATCCCAACCTAACTCTTTGAATTATTTATTTTGAATTGGTCAACTATATCCTTCTTGGCTAGTAGCTCACGTTTTATTTTTCTAACCCCCTAGGAGGTGCTGGGAGTAGTGCCAATTAGTTGGGAGTACTTCCAGGCCACTGCGGTCTAGTGGTTATCTATATGTACTTTTATCTTCGATCTTTTACTCATCTAAGGCATGTAAACTTAACTCTCTCTCTAGACTGGGTTTTGGATGTCTATGTTTTTATTTCCTATTTTGTTTATTTGTGTGTTGATACTGGAGGTTGGATTCTCAAACTTGTCTTCATGTGAAAAACTTAATATTTCAGAATGCCCACTGATTTGATTAAAATGCTACTTGATGGTTTTCCATAAATTAAAATTTGTATACTTTAGGTCAAATTATTACTTGGCCCAACACTCTGATATGTGTTTCAAAAGTGGCGAAAAATGAAATTTTATTAAAAGTGCAGGTGGGTTTCTGAATATTATGTGTTTTTTTTATTTGATGATTTAATTACGCATTTGTTTTTTAATTAAACCCCTCCACATCACTACCCCCAGTTTTGGGTCGTGACACATGATAAAGAAGTACTTAATGCCATAGCCTCTGCAACTTTTGTAGGACATTTACCATGGATAGACTTCGTAAGAGCAGCCATGACAAAACTTAGCACCGATGCCAATCTTATTAATATTGAAAGGGACAGCAGCATCAACATTTTATCTTATAAGCACCATAAGGGGGAGGAAGCCATCTAGCAGTTGTGCGGGCATTGGATGAAGATGAGTCAGTTAGAGGGCCTCTATGACGGGCTTGGTGAAATTCACTCGAACAATTAGTAGCGCAAAGAGCAGTTTTATCTGGAAGTTTTGATGATAAACCATGAAATTTCTTGTTTCTTTGATCCCAAATACTCCAACATATGCAGAAATATAGCTAAAGTTCAGAAGAGGAAAGAGATGCTGACAATTGATGAACTACCTCTTTGAATGAGAGATAAAACAAAGCCCGAAATTTAAGAGTAATTGTGGATGCTCTTCAAACTGTTTTAGCAAATTTGCATTGAATCAAGGCATGTCCCACTGACTCCCACGTTGATTGACAAGCTGCACGACAAGCAGAAGCAATAATTTTCCTTTGAAAAATTCCAGCTGCATTTGGAATGGCTTCATGGTATGCACGCCAAGCAAAGGATTTGATCTTATTTGGAAGTTTGAGACGCTCCAAAATTTTCTCCACCAACTTTATGTAAGATAGTGTTTGAAGAGGAGGCTGTAGAATCCATGGAATTAGCTAGACAATAACCTGACTTTACTTGATGAATACAATTATTAGAATAGTGCCAAATTAATTTATCAGGACGGGGTATCATGCTTAGAGGGATAGAGTTGGTGCGTGAGGCATCATCGGGGGAGAAAATCTCATTAACCTTTTGGTAGTTCCATGAACGAGCCTCAATGAGATCACTAACACGAAGACGAGCCTGATTAGAGCATGTATATATTGGCTTAAAATTCCCTCTGTAGGGATCAATCAATCATGAAAACAATTGATTGAAGTACCATCACCAACCCTCCGCAGTGAGCCTTCAGATTAAAGTTCACGACCCCAATGAATTCCACGCCACACAAATGATGGAGAATATCCAATTCTAGCAGAAAAGAAACCTGCATTTGGAAAAAATAACGAGCTCTAACAGCTCGTACTAAAAATGAATTAGGAGCATCAAGAATCCATGCTTGCTTAGCCAACATTGCTTGATTGAAGTCAACAAAAGAACGAAAACCCAAACCTCCATCAAGCTTTGACCGACAAAGAGCCTTCCAATTTCTCCAATGAATTTTATTCTTGTTATGAGAAAAACACCAATAAAAGCGAGCCGTTAAGGATTCCAGATCATTACACAGAGTAGACGGCAGTCGATGGCCTGAACAACTGCTTTGAGAAGAACTTGTTTTCCATCACGAGAGATTCATTTTTCTTGCCAAGAGGAAAGTTTACTCCAAACTCTTTCCTTGATATGTGAAAAAAGTGACTCTTTGTTTCTACCCGAAAAGGCTGGAAGGCCTAAATAACTTTCATGACAGTCGCCAATCTCCCTCCCCAAGTGAGACTGAAACAACTGGCGAATCTCCATAGATGTATCAATTGATGTCAATTGTTAAAATCTAGTAAAAATTTATATCATAATAATTACAGTTTTTCTGCTTTTAAAATATTTGTAAAAATTTACTGTATTTTAATTCCAACATTATATTTTTACTTTCCAAAAAAAATTCAATATTATAGAATTGTTATCTAATATAATTTTTCTATCATTATTTTTATGTATGTATAAAAAGAAATGAACTTCTTCAAAAAACTATAAAGGAATGAACTAAAAAGACTATAACAGATTTCGTCTTAGTTTGTTTCATGCATTTAAACCCATGAGATGCAAATTGAATTAAAAACTATTTCCAAACTAGCCGTTGGGATCAAAAAAAATATTAACGTTTGGATCATAGGTTTAAATTGGAAATTTTGAATTTAGAATTTAAATTGAACATGCACTTGGGAGAGAGAAAAATGATGATAGTACGGATTTCTTAAAAGAAACTAAATTAATTAAATTTGAATTTGAGTTGAATTGAATTGAAGTGAAAATTTTGGATCCAAAATAATGATCCACACACTACAAAATCTTACTATGACATTTGATTTTAGGATTTGACTCCTTCAAAATCTCTTCAATTTAAATTTGTGCAACTATTTAAGCTTATTTTCAGATTGTTTAAGTTTTGTTTAATTTAAAATCTATGTTTTCAAAGATTAAGATTTTATTTCCAGTTTAGATTTGCAGTTTATCCGCGTGTCCAAACACCAGTATAGATCGTAATTCGTAAGCATTTGTTAATAAGCTCGTAAGGTTTAATCAACCATCCATGGAAGGAACATCTATACGAGTACCAAAAAGGAGATCATTTATTATCATTTTGTTGTGTTTTTACTAATATATAAGTTAACGAGTCCTAATAGAGCGTCAAAACGAAATTTAACAAATTCAGGATGACTAAAAGAAAATGATTAATGATTACGCCCAAATGTGTACAGAAACAAGCGGTCGATTGCAGTACAATTAGGACGGTCGATCCCACGAGCAAGTGATAAAAACAAACAAGAAAGGATTAGCAGAACAAAAGCGTAAGAGAAATAAGTAATCAAAGAAAGGAAAAGAAGAATTATTTTTGTGATTTTTTTTAATAAATTTGAAAACAACATAAATTAAAATAGAGAAAAATTCAATAATCAAAAGGTGATAAAGCATCAAGAATCCCTCATGTGTATTGTTTTCCAATTTTAGTTTTAATTCAACAAAAGTATTTAAATGAATTAGACTTCTCACATTAGGACCAAAAAGATTATTATTATAAATTATCTAAAATCGACAATATATCAAATTGACAATATTGTAGTAAAAGATCAATTTATAAAATAATTCGAGTTACAAAACATTACATGACAAAATTTACATAGAAAAAGCATTACTAAATCTATATAAAAACTTGGCACATGATATTTAGCATTCAAAGAAAATTAGAAATTGGAGAAGAATATTTCACTCAAATATATATACATTACAAAATCAAACAAACAAAACCTCAATTGGAAAATTCAATACATGAGTTCATCTCTAGCTTCACCAAGAGAAATTTAGCCTAGCTTGTAATCCATCTCACAAAATTCTAACAAGAAAATATGAGATGAAAAATACAAGAAAAAGAAAAATCAACACTAAAAACTCAACCAAAAATCTCCTAAAAAAAACATTAATGCTTCCTACACAATCTCCTTTTTATAGGCCTCAATGTCCAGCACCTAAAGAGAGATTTTCGGCCCAAAATTAATGCTGTCAAACTGGTAATCCGAGTGGAGACTCGCGGTAAACTGGCTGGCTGAATGGCTTGGAGCTGGCAGATTTCACACAAGCTGGGCTGGAATTTGGCCCGAGATTGGCGCGGGCTTGACTGGAGCTGAGGGTGGCTGGAGTCACGGGCTGCAGTGATTACGGGCTTGATTCACGCGGGCCTGATAGGCGTCTGGGCTGAAGGAGCAGATGCGGCTGATTTCACATGGGCCTGGCTGAAGACACGGCCCGGAATTCGCGGGCTGGCTGGCAGGTCTGCGGAAGAAGGGAGAGAAAAAAAAAAAGAAAAGAAAGGAAAAAGAAGATAAGGAAAGGAAGAGAAATAAATCAATCAATCAATCAATCAAAATAAATAAAATTATAAATATCTCCAAAGTCAAATATTATGAATTAATATTATAAAAATACTTAATTAAATTGTAAATTATCTAATAAATTATATGAATAAAAGTATGTTTTTGTGCATTTATCACAACCCCTAACCAGCTTATTGCTAGTCTCTAGCAATTCAAGCGGAAGAAAAATCAAGTCAAGCTGAAATTTTAAATCGAAACCTGCAAAATCATCCAAGCATTCAAACAAAACATCAGCAAGAAATCAGAAAATGATATCAAAATTACTTCAGTCATTACTCCAGAGTTATGTGTGTGTGCACCAAACCATATCCTTCTTACCACAATCCATGACACAAATAGCATCGAAAAATTCAACAAGAAAAAAGTCTCAACTCCATTACCTCCCGGGTGTTGGAAATATTTTAGTGCAAAGGTTTTCACTCATGGAGTTGGAAAGAAATCAATCAACGCTCAAATGAGAGAAGGCAATTTAAGGACAAACTAATAAACAACCATTGATCAAATGATATGCGAATCAAATATTCGGAACATCACACCATTTTCATCATAAACCAGCTTTCGAGATTTCATTCGGATCAAATAGGACATTACACAAACAAAGAGCCGTGAAATACAAATAAACAAATATACAACACTTTTTTTTTTTAACAAGAGACATCATGCTTAATAGAACAAATGTAATAAGGAATTCTTTTTACTGCTATGCAGTATCAGGTGAGATTATAACCAAGCTACATGAATATTGATGATGAAATGAATGCTCTTTTTGTTGTTGTTTTTTATTTTTATTTTTTTATTTTTTTTTTTTTTGGACAATACAAAAGAAAATTGACGAATATTTACAGAATAGGGTTCTATTACAAAAGATCAATTCTATCTATCCAAAAATCATCCCTCAAGCAAAAGTACAAGTTAAGTAGTGGTGTTCCAAATAGTGATTGTACCAACTCGAAAGATCAATAAAAGTTCAAAAAGCTGTTTTCTCAACTCTCACAACTCACCAAAATTGAAACACTTAATCTTGGGAATTTTTCTCAACTAAGTGTATTAACAACCATCTTACCACAAGGTTTAGCATGTGCGCAGAAAGAAATCTGGAAATCATTTCTTAATAGTCAAAATAACAAAAACTGACTCAAACCGAACATTTTGAAATTACACTTAGATAACTTTGCAAGAATTTTGATCCAGATTTCAAAATGACAAGAATTAAACTCACGTATGAATATGCTCACCACCCCCAACCAAAAATCAAACAGTGTCCTCAATGTCTAAAAATATGTACAAATATGGAGAACAAGGAAAGAGAACACTTGGATGATGACGGTGGGAACATAGATGAGCTACCTGCTTTGATGCTCCAAAACACACAAACAAATATAAAAGCACACAAAACAAACCGAAAATAAAGCACACAAAGCACAAGAAATAAAAATATGATACAAAAAGGGTTGAAGCAAACTACTCATAAATCGGGGTCTCAAGAATGATTTCTTCAACCTGGCTCACTCGTTCAATGTAATGCTTCAGTCCTAACCATTGACTCTGAAAATTCTCCCATCGCTTGGGTCCTCGATCTCAACAGCACCGTTGGGAAAGACTTGTTCATCACAAATGGACTAGTCCACCGCGACCTTAACTTACCTGGGTGGAGATACAGACGGGGAGTCATAGAGATGCACCCTCTGATTTGGCTCGAAATTCTTCCTCAAAATCTGCTTGTCATGCACCACTTTCATTCTAGCCTTGTAAATCTTGGAGTTATCATATGCATTATTTCTCAACTCCTTAGTTTTCGACAGCTGGAGCTTGTGATGTATACCTGCGGCACTGAGATCAAGTAAAGGGCTTTCATAGCCCAATAAGCTTTATGTTCAAGCTCTACAGGTAAATAACAGGCCTTTCCAAAGACCAGCCTGTACGGAGACATTCCAAGAAAGGACTTGTATGTAGTACGGTATGCCCAAAGTACATCGGAAAAGCGTAAAGACCAGTCTTTGCGGTCGGGGTTTACCGTCTTCTCCAAGATTTGCTTGATTTCTCAGTTTGCCAGTCAGCTTGGCCGTTCGTTTGTGGTTGATAAGCGGTTGAAACTTTGTGGATCACACCGTATTTGAACATGAGAGCCTCAAAAGAACAGTTGCAGAAATGAGTTCCTTGATCGCTGATGGTGGCACGCGGAGTACCAAACCTAAACAACACATTTTCTTTCAAGAACTTTACAACTATTGCATTATCATTGGTTCGACACGGTACGGCTTCTACCCATTTAGAAACGTAGTCCACAGCAAGGAGAATGTAAAGATAACCAAAAAAAGATGGAAACGGTCCCATAAAATCTATCCCCCAACAATCAAATATCTCTATCACAATAATTGGGTTCAAGGGCATCATATGGCGGCGGGACAAAGTACTTAACTTTTGGCACCTCAGACAAGAATGACAAAATTCATTAGTATCCTTAAACAAAGTGGGTCAATAAAGACCACACTGCAAGATTTTTGAGGCAGTCTTCTTAACGGAGAAATGACCACCACATGCATCGTTATGGCAAAAGTTTAGAACACTATGAATTTCATCGTCAGGAATGCATCGCCTCATGATCTGGTCAGGGCAGTATTTGTAAAGGTATGGGTCATCCCATTAGAAATTACGCACCTCGACCAAAAATTTGCACTTATCTTGAGCACTCCAATGAGCAGGAAGGTCGCCAATCACCAAGTAGTTGATAATGTGCGCGTACCAAGGCAACTTAGTGACCGCAAAAAGATATTCATCAGGAAAGTCATCTCGAATGGCTGGACCGTCAGCGGGGTCACTAAATTCGAGTTGAGAGAGGTGGTCTGCAACAACGTTTTCGACTCTTTTCTTGTCCTTGATCGTGATGTCAAATTCCTGTAACAAGAGAATCCACCTAATCAATCGCGCTTTGGCATCCTTTTTGGAAAGGAGATACTTAAGTGCTGCATGATCTGTGAAGCTGGTGATGGGGGATCCAATCAGGCATGCGCGAAACTTGTCTAGAGCAAACCCAACAGCAAGCAACTCTTTTTCAGTAGTTGAGTAGTTCATTTGAGCACTATTTAGAGTTCGACTTGCATAGTATACAACAAAAGGCTTCCCCTCCCTTCGTTGTCCAAGGACGGCCCCCACAACATAATTACTTGCATCACACATGATTTCGAAAGGAAGGATCCAATCTGGTGGTTGCATGATGGGGGCAGAAGTCAGTTTTGCTACAAGTGTTCGGAAGGACTCCTCACACTCTTGTGTCCATGTGAACACTGAGTCCTTAGCCAGGAGGTTACATAGTGGTCGGGAAATCGCGGAAAAATTCTGAATGAACCTCCTATAAAAACCAGCATGGCCAAGGAAAGACCTGATGTCTTTGACCGTTTTTGGGGTGGGCAATTTAGAGATCAGATCAATCTTAGATTGATCAACCTCAATTCCTCGTTCAGAAATGATGTGCCCCAAAACTATTCCGTTCGGCACCATGAAATGACACTTCTCCCAGTTGAGCACGAGACCTTTCTGTTCACATCTTGTCAAAACGGCTTCTAAGTTGAAAAGGCACGAGTCAAAGGAATCGCCGAAGATGGTCAAATCATCCATGAACACTTCCATACATTTCTCGACCATGTCGCTGAAAATGCTCGTTATGCACCTCTGAAAGTTGGCTGGCGCATTACACAATCCAAATGGTATGCGCCGGAAGGCATAAGTACCAAAAGGACAGGTAAAAGTAGTATTCTCTTGATCATCCAATGCAATCTTGATCTGATAATAACCTAAGTAACCATCAAGAAAGCAATAGAAAGGATGGCCAGCCAAGCGTTCTAGGATTTGGTCGATGAACGGAAGCGGAAAATGATCCTTGCGAGTGGCGGCGTTTAGCTTTCGGTAGACGATACACATGTACCAACCCGTAACAGTCTTTGTGGGGACAAGAGCCCCTTTTTCGTTCTCCACCACTGTCACCCCTGATTTCTTGGGCACTACCTGAGTTGGACTGACCCATTTGCTGTCAGCGATTGGATAGATGATACATGCATCCAACAGCTTCAAGACCTCATTCTTCACAACTTCTTTCATCGTTGGGTTCAATCTCCTTTGGGGATCCCTTCGCGGAATAGCGCCGTCTTCCAATTTGATGTGATGGGAGCAAATTAAGGGGCTAATACCCGTAATGTCAGCAATCGTCCAACCTAACGCAGCTTTGTGCTCTTGCAGCATGTCAACTAACCGCTGCTCTTGTGATGCGTCAAGTTTAGATGAAATGATAATAGGAAAGGTATCACCAGTTCTCAGGAAGACATGTTTCAGACCCTCAGGCAGTTGCGCTAGCTTAAGTGTTGGGATCTCTTCGATGGATGGTTTTGGCTTTTCTTTCTCTCGAGGGAGCTCTTCGAAACGTGGTTGCCAAAACTTGGTTCCTCTGCCTTGTGAGTCTTTATAGATGATAGTGTTGTTGGCCAACTCACAAGGACCGGAACTCTCAGAGTCAGAATTTTGGAAGAGATCATCAAGATTATCGGAATCGTTCTGCAGTTGAACCTCCTCCGAGATGAGTGTGTCGATCAGGAATGTTAGGTGACATTCGTCATCATCATGTGGCTGCTTCGCAATGTGTAAAACATTTACCTCTAGGGTCATGTTCCCAAAAGATATCTTCATGAGACCATTCCTACAATTGATCAAAGCATTGGCTGTAACAAGGAAAGGTCTACCGAGGATGATGGGAATCTTGGATTCCATGCTCACCACAGATAGGGTATCTAAGACGAAAAAATCAAAGGGGTAATAAAACTTCTCAACTTGAACCAGAACATCCTCAACTATACCCCGAGGCTTCTTGATCGAACAATCGGCCAATTGCAAAACCACAGATGTGGGCTTAATCTCTCCTAGACCAAGTTGTGTGTAATAACCCGTCTAGCACAGGCCGTTACCGTACTTACATATCTATTGACTTAGTAAAATTTAGCGGAAACTTTTTTTTTTTTTTTTTGCAAGCATATGAACATACATTCTTTAACTGACATAAGTTGTTTTGCGTACGCACATGCAATAATTACATAACTTTGTTCTTGTTTGAAATAAAATACTTAATAATACAAAACGCGTAGCGGTCATGTTCTCACTTTTTCACAGTCGCTCCGCCACGCTCCTCCATTATTGCATCAGTCGTTGCTCATAGGTTGCTTACCTACAACATAGACGTAAGACGTGAGCTTTCACTCAGCAAGTACAACTTGTTAATCCGCGACACAACAAAAGAACACATAATAGGACTTGGCATCATGTCATAACATAATAGCATAACAAACTTAACATGCATGAACCATTTGTACTTCATTATGCTTTCATACATACTTCCTATCTTATCTTAACTCATCTTACTTATGGGCCCCTTATATAAATGTTCGTACCTGGTGCACAACTATGGAGTGGTTGGGGCGGCCAGACCAGTTCCAACTCAAACCATAGTCCAACCCGACCTCGGACGGGTGGTACGACACTGGCAAGCTTGCTTGCCATTTTACTTGTTTTTCATGATCTATTTCTTGATCTTGGTCTTATCTTAATCATGGGTGAATATGCTTCATGATGTTACACCTACTCGTATCATACTCATGATCTTAACATTACATACAATATAAACATACCTCAACATATCACATAGCCTAGCATGCATTGTATTAAATATTAATCACATGCTTAACATATCACGTAACAACCAATATAGCATACATCGAACACTATATTAACATGCTTAGGTAAGCATCACAACAAATGCCTATACTGTAGGCAGAGTTGTACTTACCTTATCTCCGAGATATGGCTGCCTCTGTCTAGGGTGCAAACGCAGGTTATCCCCTGCTATATTAAAGGACAAAAGTAAGAGATCTTGATCTTATAGAATGTTGGTAACCTAACCAACATTCACATATCGACCTAGTTATATGTCCCCTTCATAACTCTTAATAGCTTGTGGGGTTACTACAAGTAACCCTCGTGGTTTAACATAACCAACCTTGGATCTTACCTTATTAAGTTACCTAGGGTAATCTTGTAGGCTAAGCTCATACATAGATACTTAAGACTAGATCATTATGTCATTCTTAAACTTTGTTGTAACCTATAACCTACTTGGTTATTATCGGTCATCTTAAGTATTACTATCTTGATACCATATTGGGTATTATTGGGTAACCCATGGTCTTATTAATTTGATACCATGTTGGGTTACAATGGGTAACCCTTAGTCTTACTAACCTTGGTATCACATTGGGTTACATTGGGTAACCTTTGGGGTGACTTATCTTAAGTTAACCTTTATTTGGTTACTAAGGTCCAATTACGGGGTAACCTATTGGGTGACTATAGGTAACCCTGGGCTTTGGACCCAGTGCTATAGTTCGGGTGTAATACTTGGTTATTGGTGGTAAACTTCTTGCTTACCTCAATTTTAAGAAAACCTAAGTCTATAGTTCCACTTGTTTTGTTTAGAAAATGGGGGTGTTTCCACCACCTTTTTACAAAAATCCTCTTTATCCATCTTATAAAAATTTGGGTTTTCTCATAAAAATATTTGAAAATGTTATTAAAGATTGGAACTACCTTTGGAATAGTTCCTGAAGTTGAATTAACAGTTTTGGTTCAAAAACACTAAATCCTTTCATTTTTCCGGAAAACCTTGTACATAATTTTATTATTCTCTATACAATCTTTGTAAATCTAGTTATACTTAAACATCTAGGCAGAATCTGAAAAAGTTTTCTTCACGAAACTTTTAGATCTCGAAAAATTCTAGAACTTTCATGTTTACTGCAAAACCCAGTTCGGCCTGTATCTACGCCAGTTTTAATTTGAACGGACTGCTCGTGTATCCTAGGTCTGGACAGACTAGTCTCAGGTTTTCGTGAAAATGAAGGCTGTTGGAGCCTTATTTTGGAAAACTGTTCATGTTACCCTCTAGGAAAAACTGTTCTGAACAACTTTCATGTTTTGAGTTTTTCCAAATTCGGCCTCTAAAGGCCTTAAAATTTACTTTTTCGAAAACTGGTCAGGATTGATCCGAACCTGTCCGTTTTTCGGTTTAGAGTTTGGTTTACTTCCTAAACGTGAGATCTAGCTCAACCAGCCACCGCGGGAGCCCTAATACACACATGCAGCGGTTTTCTAACGTAAATTTTGTTTAAACACATTTTCTAACTTAGCCATGCAAGCCTATCATCATTAGATAATTTCTAGTTGCAAGATTTAAGCCATAGCAAGCATATCAAGCATTGTTACTTCATTCTAACAACCTAGCATGAACTTTTCATCCACAACCATCCTAGGGCAGCTTAGGGGACATACTATAGATCATCATTTTGCATGAAATTCACAAATTTAAAGCAAGCATGCAAAAATAAAATCATACCACCCTTAATCTAACTCAAGCACACCTAGGTTCTAACTTTGGGCACAAAAATAAATTGAGCTTATGCTCTTACAAAATTGACTTGAAATACATGTAAATCTCAATTTAAAAGCTTAATTGAAAAAGATGAGGGTCTAGAAGGGTTTACCTTGGTTGAAAACACAAGTGGAAGCTAAGGTTGATTCACCAAAAACTCTCCTCCCTTGCACCCCCCTAAGGCCGGTCCTTGTGCTCCTTTTTGCACCAAACTTATGGTTGATTTTGGGGTGGTTGTTAGCACTCAAACTAAGCCCTCCTTGACACAAAATTTGGTCAATTTCTTACCCACTAACAGCCGGTTTTATGGCTTCTAAAATGGGCACAAAGCTGTCCCAAAAAACTGTTTTGCACCTCTAGTAGAAACCTCACACTCCAAGCACCAAAAGCCCTAAGTTTCTTGAAATTTTTCTTCACCAAATCTATCCCTTGAATGTCCGGATTTTTGAAGGGGAAATGGGCAAGAGTTTGGCTGCTTTTTCTTATATTTTTTTTTCAGCCAAAAATCAGATCACAAAGGGGGCTATTTATAGGAAGAATTTGGGGTGGTTTTGTGATTATTTTTTGTTCTCCTTTTTGGTAAAACCCCATGAGTTTTCTTAATTGCATTTTGACCCCATTATGGCCGGCCACCAATGCATGAGTTGTCAAAGATTATCCAATTTTTTAATCCCTTTTTTCTTTAATTAAAATCTTAATGATGCCATAAATCCCATAGGTGAGGTCATGCATGAGGTCATAGGCCTTGTTTGGCTTTGTTTCATAAAAGCAGTCCACTTTTTATTCAACACAGATATTTTTGATACTGAGCTCACTATTACACAATACTGTGACATAGTATAGCAGTCCAAAATTTATCTGTGTGAAAATGGACAGTACGAAAAATTTTCTTTTTGCTTAAAACTTTTTGGCCCAAAAATACCTATGTATTGTGCTTGATTTTTCTATGGGAATTTAATTTCTTATCTACATTTCCTTGACTATATTTTTGATTTTTGCAGTATATTTTCCATACCGCTAGTCATTTATTCGTGTGGTCAACTATTTGACTACCTTTGGTCAACCTTTGACTTCATTGACCAAACTTGACATCCTTGGTCAACTTTGACTCTTTTGGTCAAATTTTGACTTTCGTTGACTTTCTTTGACTTCCTTTGACTCTCTTTGACTCTCTTTGACTTTCTTTGACTTTCTTGGTCAAAGTTTGACTTTCGTTGACTTTTTTTGACCAATCATAAAATCATGGGTTTTCTTCATCTTTTTACCCAAAAAGTCATTTGCTTAACTAAATCATTCATTTTTGAGTCTTATAAAGCTAATAAGATCTCATAAAATCATTCAAAAACCCTAATTAGGAATTTACACAAATACCTCAATGGTTCAACTTAAACTTCTCTACAAGAAATTGTATTGAAGAAAATTTAGTTATTACAATCTACCTCCCTTAAAAATTTTCGTCCCCGAAAATTAAAATAAACTGGGGTAGTTCTTTCGCATCTCTTCTTCTACTTCCCAGGTTGCTTCTTCAACCTTGTGGTTTCGCCATAGTACCTTAACCATGGGAATGGTTTTATTTCTTAAAACTTTTTCTTCTCGATCCAAAATTTGCACTGGCCTTTCTTCATAAGTTAAGTCGGTTTCAACCTCCACGGGTTCTTGGCTAAGCACATGAGAAGGGTCTGGTACGTATTTCTTTAGCATCGAGACATGGAAAACATTGTGCATTGACGCTAGTTCAGGCGGTAGGGCAAGCTTATAGGCTATTTTCCCAACCCTTTCAAGAATTTCAAATGGTCCAGTATACCTTGGACTAAGCTTTCCCTTCTTACCAAACCTCATTACTCCCTTCATAGGAGCAACTTTGATAAACACGGCGTCTCCGACTTGAAATTCCAAAGGCCTTCTACGTTTATCGGCATAGCTTTTCTGTCTACTAAAGGCTGTGTCGAGCCTCTGCTTAATCTTCTTGATGTCTTCCGAGGTCTTCTTGATGAAATCCGTTGTCTGAAGTTGCTTCTGTCCAACTTCCTGCCAATAGATAGGAGATCGACACTTCCTCCCGTATAGCGCTCCAAATGGAGCCATGCCAATTGAAGCATGGTAACTGTTGTTATACGAAAACTCGATTAATGTCAGATTAGCACTGCGAACATGACAATGGTAGCAGCTCCATGCTGTCTAAAAATAACATTACAATTGTCGTTTCAAATGGTTCTGAGGTAATATCACTAAATATACGATCATTATGAGACTTTAGTTTGTCCATCACTAAAGCACGAAGGATTAAAAATATGTTCCTGTCTATACTAAAGCGCTTAATAATACTAGAAGGATCCAAAATGATGCTAATTAAGCCAAGGAGGGTTAAAAAAAAAAAAAATGGAGAACCACGGAGGGTTGTACATGAAATACCTTGCCAATAGATGTTAAACTTCTAAATCAGCTCTAGCTAAATGGCACCAAAAAAATGAGACGGCAATAGTGAAGAAAGGGTTACGGCCTCCTGCTAAGGACCCACCCGCTAGCCATGCAAGGGCTGGGACCGTCCGGCACATTTACAACTCTAATCTTATGTTTGGTAAGAAGGATCGAAGATAGAGAGGAAGAGAAATCTCAAGGTGATGGAAAAAAGAGAGATTCTCTATCATATTATTTGATAGAAGAGAGAAAATATCCAATCAAATATATTTTCCAAATATAACCTTATAGAAATTATGAGATAATCATAGATTAAAATTAAAATAGATATTTTACCTATATTTGCTTTGTCAAAAATTTTCCATCCCTTTTTTTCTCAAAGTTGAAAGGATTAAAAAGTGATAGGATCAATGGATTTTCAATTTCCTTTCCTTCCCAATTTCCTCTCTATCAAACAACCAAAATTTCATTTTCCTCTCCAAAATCTCACCTCTAATTTCTTTCATCTCCTTTTTCCACATAGCAAACATAGGTTAATTAAGAACCCCTGTGGGACTCTCAAAATTCACCGACAAGTTAATAGCCACCAGAAAGGTTAAATTTGAGCATTAGTTTGGTAATGTTGTCTATACATTGATAGATAGAAACATGAATTTCATTGCAAGGAATATTAAGTTATATGGGTGAAATGATAAATGGAATTGGAATGGGGGGACATGAGCATTGCAGCCCCATTTTAACTTAGAAAAAGCCTCCAGATATTTACACCGATAATATATTACTATTTTAACTGCAAAAACTAGTTACCCCGTGTTTGGTCGTCTGTTCTCAAACTTTTCTTTTTTTTTTTTTTTTTTTTTTTTTTTTTTTTTTTTGTGAGGAAACACTACATTCAGTTTGTAGGCTATTTTTGTCATCTCATGTTGCAGCACTGGGGTCTTTTCCATGTTGCTGTAATTTCCCCCACATGCACATCATCTGTCTTGGGGATTGGTAATAAGCAGCGTAATAATCATCAACGCAGCCAAACGGGCAAAACCAGATGCTGTGCACGTATTCCCTGGTTTTGAACTGTTGAATTGCTCCACCCACATTCCCATGCTCACATCTACCATCTCAAACAACTGCACCATTAGACAGTTCGCTTATCATGTAATTGTCCCTCCAACTTCGACAATCTGGTAACACAAGCATACAGAGAGAGAGAGAGAGAGAGAGAGAGAGGAGAAAGAGAAGATTAATGAGATTGAGACTCACTCTCAACTTCTGCTTTTCAAACTCGGATATGACGAACTCTGCAATGTCACTGGATATGATGTAACCTGGACCTTTTGCATATGCTGGATAATCTTCTTCTGGCCATTCCTGCAAGGCAGCCAAAAATATACATACATATGAGGAGATCAATGAACATATTAACAGCGCATCACACCAGATAAAGTAAGCAACAAAACAATTGGAATACAGTACAATAAAGTGATTTTTTTTACTGGTTTAGACACACCTGCAATACCATGAAGCTGATTGCTTTCATGGCAATACTTATTATAAACTTGTTGACAGAAAAACATACAATGTCTGTAAAAATAAACAAAGCAATACTTTTAAATATGAGGAATATGTGGAGGTCAAACTTTTGCAAAAATCAGCAGACTATTTCCAATAGCAACAACGATCAATTCCCGATCAGAGTTCTTCAAACTAGACCTAATAACTTTAAAAAGGTAGTAGAAACAATTGGTAGACATTTTTCATCTAGAATTAGAACGAGCAAGCAAAGGACGAAAATCAATGATGGTGATTGGAGAACTGGGAAGAATTGGTACCTCATATGTTACAGCCCATTTACCATAACAAAAAGGTTTATGACGGTAGTTGATATTACCCATGTATAGACTTTTATCTTCATGAACTCTGTGTGCCTCCTTAAGCTCAGTACCACCCTAACAAATGTGTCATCGTCACACTTCATTATATGCTTTTCAGCAACCGTTTGATGCTGTAAGGAGAAAAATATTAATAAACCAGTCATAAATATAAACATTTAAGATTAAATAAAAACTCAGTTCTTGTCACACAACTCACCCCATACTAGCAAATCGCAATGGTCTTGAAGACAACAAGATCATGGTTATCCATGTAAGGTACTATAACAATATCACCAAAATAACTGCTTCCTTTTTAAGCTCCACGTTCACTTCCTTTCTCCCATGCTATCAAAATATAATATCCAAAGCTCTAACAACCTTAATGCAGAAGACTTATGTATATATGGTTTTTACAAAAAAAATGCCTTCCACATTCTGACTAACCAGTGCCACAAAAAAACGAGCCACAACATGTGAAGATTTGATCAACTTCTGTTGCATACATGACTTCCTCACAGCCATCCGCTCGGGAAAATGGTTGCCTGCAGACAGGATGCCAATGAAAAGCTCTACACGACCATTGGGAAGAGGTGGAGCTTTCCGTCTAGTAGACATCTCAACGATGCATCTGTGGTGCAAAGCTAGGATGTGATGTGGGTAAAGAAGCAGCAAATACAGACTGCACATCAATATCTCCATTCACCAAAAGTCCTGTGGCATCCTCAAGAACAATTCCCTGAAAGCATCATAAAATCTTTAAGCATACCCTGCATTTATAACAGTATAAAGAAATGTTAAAAGAATGCTCACAGTGCAATATGGGAATGAAGTGACATGCCGACCATCAACATTGACATGGTAACCTTCCAATCCAGCACTCACTTTAAGCACAAACACCTGCCCTCTAAAGAAGGATACGGCCAGTCTATAGTTACCTTCTTGGTTCGGCCAATCAACCTGTTCAACCACCATAAGGCCTTTGATTCTTCTGACTGATTGTCATCATCACGAATCCACTTCTCACATTTCACCTGCCCATCAACTTCACAATATCAAAAGAATAGACACTGGCAAGCATGTCCCCTTTTTATCAGATCAGATTGAGGAAAAGAAAGAAGAACCATAGAATAACATAAATAAAGAAGGACGGAATCCAATCGATGCTAGAGCCCACAAAGAAGTAGCTAGTTTACTGATTCTAAAACAAGAATTTCAAATTAAAGTGTAAAACGGTCAAAATCCCAAAGTTTTGGCATTTTCCTAAACGTATTGTCACAACGTCACTGCCCCAATCTGCATTATGCCGGGGAACAATTTATCAGATCTAGTTACGAATAGCTCAAAATACATTGGATCATTGTGTCTTGGAACGAGATGCATGTTAATTTACACCAAAAATCCAAATAAACGTACCAGAGAATTCAAATATTGTAAACAGATAATCCACCTAGGTGCTTCTGTTCTTGGTCCTGTCCACAAGACAATTCTCTATCACTTCATCACAAAGTTCAAGAGTAAGATCCATGTTTCCTTCTTTATAGTTCATGTCAACAAAAATGACATATATTTCTCTCTCTGCAACCAAACCTTGTCTCCTCATTTCTTCAAATAGTTCCCTTGCTTCCGCAATCTTTTTTCTCTTGTAAAAACCCTTTATTAGTGCATTGTATGAACTAGCCGTTGGAACAAATCCTCTCCCAACCATTTCTCTGTGCAAAAACTCTGCCTCTTTTATATTCCTTGCCTTGCAATGCCCCTTTATTAAAATGTTGTAGGTATTACCATCAGGCATCACTCCTGCTGAACACATTTCCCGAAAAATCCCAGTCGTGCTACGCATGTTATTTCTGATGGAGTACTGCTTCATAAGAGAATTATATGTCGTGGCATTAGGCATTATACCCTTCTTCAACATCCATTTAAGTAGCCTATCTCCATCTTCAAGCATTCCTGACATGCAAAAGCCATTCATCAGCACATTAAAGGTAACAACTGTAGGTTGGAGTCCTCTGTCCAGCATCTCCTGCAAGAGACTGTGAGCTTTAGGCATCTTTCCAGTCTTGCAATATGCATCCACGAGGGTGGTATAAGTAACGGTATCGGGAGGTGGCCCAGCCACCTTCATTTCTTCCATCAATTTCTCCGCCTCTGTTATATTTCCTAATTTACAAAGACCATTAACAATTGTGTTGTATGTGCAGACATTCAGTTGAAGACCCTTCATGCACATTTCTTTAAGAAGTTCATTTGCTGTGTCTACTTCTCCTTGCTTACAAAGACCATCAGCGAGTGCTGTGTATGTGACAATATTCGGTGTAAGTCCCACTTGAACCATGTCATTGTGAAGAGAAAAGGCCTTTTTTACCTCACCTGCTTTGCAGTAACCATCAATTAGCGCTGTAATAGTAACTTCATCTGGTTCCAACCCTTTGGTAACCATTTCATCAAAGACCTTATCAGCGTCAACCATCTTTCCAGCTTGACAAAACCCATGTATTAGGGTAGTATATGCTATAAAATCAGGATCTATTTTCCTGTTCTGCATCTCATCAAACAACCTACACGCAGCTGAAACATTGCCCAACTTACAGAAACCGTCTATTAGGGTAGTGTAGACCACATTATCAGGAATTACTCCCTGGGTAGTCATCTCTCTCAAGACCTTCTCAGCTTCAGAGAGTTTTCCAGTCTTACACAAAAGAAGTACCATGCTGCTATATGTGTATGTATTTGGCTTTAGTCCTTTTATTTTCATCTGTTCTATGAGCTTCAAGACCTTCTGTGGGTCACCAACAATACAATATCTGCTGATTATAGTACTATAACTTACAACATCAGGTATACAGCCTCTCAACTCCATTTGCACAAGAAGATGGTGGGCTTCTTTAATTTTACCTAGTTCACAAAGAGAATGAATAATGATATTGTATGATGCAGCGTTCCAGTAAACACCCACTTCAGGATATTCATTGAAAGCCTTTATTGCCATCTTAATTCCATCAAGACTGCTTGCTAGACGAGCAAGAAATAAATTACAAGAATCAACCGAGATAACTAGTCCATAACTCAATAATTTGTTAAACAGGTTTCTCGCTTCATTGAACAGCCCAGCTTCAACAAGGACTTGGAAACAAATATCAAAGACATGGGGATCTGAACCCCAGTCCTTGTATGTGTATGTCAACCGCTCCAAAAAATGAGTGAACGAAAGACTGATATCCAAATTGGGCTTTTTCCAAAAATCAAGAATAAGCCTGTGTGCCATTTTGAGATCCTTTGATGCAGTAGCAATTTGAACAATAATGCAGCGAGCCTCCAAGGTGGGTTCTCTACGTACGCATGCCCAATCAAAAAAATCCAAAACCAATTCATAATCATTCCTAATGTTCATGAGAGTCCAAATTAGATGGTCAGACCTGAACTTAGATTCATAAGGCTTCAACACACGGCGCAGAGGCTCAGAACGACGCAACTTTATTGTGGTTGTGATGTGATGAACAAGTTCAGCATCCTTGATTGTAGGTTTCTTAGGCGAATAATCAGGAAAAGGTCTGCTATTTGTTGAGCTTGCTGAGAATACCTGGCTCAAGTTTCTTCCCAAGAACACTGAAGAACAGTTTGAAGCAAAACCTAAGCAGGGATGATGAAGGATGATCCGCAAACAGTGTACTGAGAAGATGGTAAGCCTCTTCATGTCTGTGAGAGGCATCCATCAAGGGAAGTTTCAAGATTGCTTTTCTTCCCGATGCAATGACTCTCCATTTATAAGAAATTAAGCATAGAGGTTTTCATTATTCCATCACCTGTCAAAACATAAGAGTTTTAAATCCGCAAACATACATTATAAATATTTTTAAAAAGGGTATTTTCATGGTCAAATCAATACACTTAATTGTTCAAAATTGTCATTCATCTGCAATATCCACCAATACTTGGCATACACTTAGAAAGGTTACCATATGCTACTACTATAACTTCCAGAAACTCCAAATTCCAATCCCAAAAAAATAAATAAATAAACTTTACATCACAGTTGAAACTCTGAACTACCAAAAACCCATAAAACAAGGAGAGGGGGGGGGGGGGGGCTTCTACGTTGGGGGTAAAAATATTAGAGCCATTTGATTTTGATCTGACATTCATAACAAAATGAACTTCACTATCCAAAAATAGGATCAGAAGTACACAATCACATCTAAAATATGTGTGATTTTTTTTACTATACTTTTATAAAATATCAATTTATACCACATATTTTTTGAATTTCAAAATCAAATTACTAAAAACTAAAATTATATTTAAAAAAAAAAAAATCAAAGTCTGAATGTCGGAAAAAAAAATTCAGACCACCAAAGCGAAACCCATCGGCATCGATATCACCATTCGCAACATCGTCCTCTCCTCCGACAGCCACTGCCCAACCCGCGAGTGCGACCTCCGGCCTCGCCGTCGCAATCCCATCCAGCAGAGCCACCGCGCATCCCAACAATGTCCCCCACTCCCAACAACACAACCCAACGGCTACCATGCCATGGCGAACCACCCCACCACAGGACCCAGCACCCCCTCCGATGGGGGCCCACCCCAGTCCCTAGCCCTGGAGATCTCATCTGGGCATCCCTCAACCGGCAGAGACCCAGGCCATGCCACTCGCTGATGTTGTCGCCATGCTCCTCCTGGTGGGTCGCGACCCATGGTTGGAAGAGGGCTCCAAACCATAGAGGTGGAGGCTCGACCCTCTTCCTTCTGTGTGGGTGGCGATTCTTTGTCACACGAGCTCAAATGCTGCGACCAGCCACCCCAAGCAGCAATCATCCAGTGCTGGCCACCACCACAACGGAGACCCACCTCGAGCGCCCTCTGTTTTTAAACAAAAATATAGTCTTTTGTTGAAATTGGAATTGATTAATTGTCTGGAATTTGATGAATATTGTGTTGATGTTGAAAGGGTAAAATTTTGTGCTCAAGTTAGACCCTGTCTTTGTCTCGCCAGTGTTCCTCTTCCAGCAGGAGGTGTGCTGGAATCTGACTTTTTTATTTTTTTTTCCTTAAACTAGTTTCAGAAAATTATTAACTAAACTAGATGGGGTAAAATTCATATTTTAACAAATTGTAGAGGTTGATTTCAAAAATTCTTTCTATTATGTATGTTAAGCTATAATTCCATGTTGTCAAGAGCATGTGGATTCTCATTTACAATCATTCAGATCTAATAATCACCATTAGATATAACACTATGGGTAAGGAAAAGCAACCTTCTCCCACCATAGAATTACCCTAAAAAAAATCCTCCAAAAAAAAAAAAAAAT
This sequence comes from Ficus microcarpa, assembly GCA_025413485.1. NCBI lineage: Eukaryota > Viridiplantae > Streptophyta > Magnoliopsida > Rosales > Moraceae > Ficus > Ficus microcarpa. Next base: position 19,481,748 of record CM046385.1, on the reverse strand, counting down.
CAAATAAACATCACTGCAGCTCCGAATCCCTATCTATCTTCAAGAAAACATATCGTCTAGAAATCAACAGAAAAAAATGAACTTCCAAAACTCCAAATTTCAAATTCCAAAAACAAAAAACTTTTTCATCACCCTAGAAACACTGGAACTGTTAAAAATAATCAGATAAACATCAATGCACTATCAAAATCCCCATTGTGACAACTTCCTACCATAAAATTGAACATATCTTCTACAAATTTTACAAATAAAAATGAACTTCCAAAGAGAGAGGAAGAGTACCTGCCAACTCGGCTCGTCTGCGGGCGGTCCGGCGGTTGTGGAGGTCAGCGGGTGTGGCAGCGCAACGGCAGAGCTGGGTAGAGAAGGACTTAAAGTGAATTGAACGAGGGATGAGGGGTGTTCATCGGCGGGGGAGACCAAATTTTCATGCCCGAACCGAAACTATGGGGTGCAAAAAATGATAGCCGAAGTCAGCCGTTGGAACAACAAATCCGAAGCATCTTGCTCGAATAAGCTCGGCTCAACTCGGTTCGGCTTATCGGATTTTAGAACTTCAAACTCTTGTCTTAGATCGAAGTAAAAAAAAAAAAAGGGCTTCAGTTACCACAAAAGTTCGAATTTTTAAGCTTTATTCTCGCAGATTTGTTGAATTAAAATAAGATGTGTTTTAAAATATCCTCTTCACACATCTCATTTTAACTAAGGGAGATTGAGAGGCTGAGAATGTGCTGACAAATCGAAGGAGAGAGGAGGTTGTAGAGAGATGTGTAGCTCTGGCGGCAGACGAGGGATACAGAGAGAGAGAGAGACGAGGGTTTCCAAGCAAGTGATTCTTTTTTCTTGAAAGTACTGCAAACTTATTTTATAAAATAATTTTTAACAACAAAACAAATATCATTTTAGGAAAAATACACAATATATGGCATATTTTGAAAGGCCATTGCTAAAGTTTGTGATTGAATCATTGATTAGGGATTAAATTTTTAAGTTAAAATTAATTAATTTTTTAAAAATCAATTTTAAATTTTATTAATTTTAAAAAATAATAAAAATTAAGATAAAAATATATATTTTAATTAAAGTTAAACTTAAATGTTACATAAAATTTATGATTTGTTCAGTAAAATGGTTTGAGTTGAAATTTTTAAGTTTGAATTGGTTAACTTTTTTAAAATTAATTATAATTTTTGTTGACTTTTAGAAAAAGATAAAAATTGATATGAAAATTTTGAATGAGTTTGGCATAATAGTTTAAACTCATGGATTTAAACTCAATTTTTGTCTTTTTCTGAAAAAGTTTTTTATCTTTTCTGAAAAAGTCAACAAAAATTATTATTAAATCTTAAAAATCTTAACTCAAACTCATACATTAAATATCCTCTTTGAGTTTAAAGTAGTTTGTCAAACGGACGTGAATACATTGTAGTTTGACATTTTAGTATAAATAATATAGCATGTTGGCTATTTTGGGGGTAGCATTCCTATTTTGCCCCAACTCATGGTTGTCTTTCTTAAATATAGTTGCCGGATGTTCAACATAATGCAGATCTCCGACCACCCTTCGGTGGGCTCATGATCCAAGTGGCGACTGCACAGATCGATGGTCAAGACGAGTTTCTCTGTCGTCGTCCTCATCCAGTCAGTGGCGAACCTCAAGTTGCGTCTGATGACCGAAAGAACTCCCCAGACTCATCGAGAGCTCCGTCGGCCACGGTGTTCGCCTTCGTTGGCCGGAGGATGTCGCAAGGTCGTGGTTCGAAGGACGATCGCGATCACGACGGTGAGAGTCACGACCACATGATGGCGAGAGCCGTAACATCGGACGGTGAGGGTCATGGTCTCGGGAATCTCCGTGCGAAACTACGAGATCTCCTTGCAAATCTCTAGGATCTCCACGTGAAACTCCAGGTCACGTCCAGATTCGGCGATCTTCTGCTGTGTCTTCGTCGTCTCTGGCGCTGGCGTCATCTCCGGTAGTGGCATTGTCTCCAGTAGTATAGTGTGGTCGTAATAGATGTAGGTTCAATTTTGAGGCTTTTTCTTAAATAATGTATTTATTTGGTAATATACATTTACTATATATTTACTAGTAAATTCATATATTTACTAATAACTAACTGGTAAATACCTTGGCCATAATAATGGTAACAGGATTTCTATTATTGACACCTCTCAATCTACTTTTTCCCACTCCATTTTTTGAATTATCTATTAATTAAAATTTAAACATCTATTTATACTTATTGCACCCTTCTTATTCTTCCACAATAATTCATACAATTTAATTCTATTTTTAATCTTTTTTGCACCCACCAACCAACAAATAACCCTTTTTTTTTTTAAATAATCCTTTTTTCTCATTTCATATTTTTCTTATTTTTTTGACTTTTTCTTTAAAGAAATTCAATGATTTTTTTTTAAATATGATTTCATGAAACTAATAAAATCGTAATTTTATATTTTTTTTATGTTTTTTTAATGTCGTTGATAAATATACATATATATTAATATTGTTGTTATATTTATGTATTGTAAGTTATTCCTCGTAATTTTCTTGTGAAAATAGTTATTATAAAAAATATAGTTGTTTGGGAAAAGACAAACTTACAAGATATAAGAAGAAGAAGAAGTGATTGTTTTAAAAATATATATATATAGGGGTTATTTATCTATTGGTGAATATGAAAAGGATGAAGAGTAGAATTAAATTATAGGGATTATTTTTTAATAATAATAGAGGTGTAATAAGTAATAGTGAACATCTAAATTTTTTATTGGTGGATAATTTTAGAAAGAGGTGTGGAAAGTATATAGAAGGGTGTCAATAGATGCCTCTAATTGTAAATATAAATATTTACTAATAAATATAAATATTAAAACTAATAAAGAATGTATTTATTTGGATTTAATTTTGTAAAATTGGTAATATTTAAAATTAGAAGTAAATTTGCTAGTAAATGTATATATTTACTAATAAGGAAGTTCTTCATTAGTAAAGAAATTAACATATTTACTTTGTTTTACATACCATTATTAAATATTTTTTTAAATATTATTAAATAAATTAATTTACAGGGTAATATTTGGATTTACATTAAAATAAAATATTGATATTTATTCGGTAATTTTGGAGTTGAAAGGTAATATGAAGATTTGACAGATAAATGTAGGATTTACTTTAGAAATTATATATAGTAATATAAATATTTATTCAGTAATTTTGGATTTACAAGATAATAAGAATATTGATAGGTAAATTTATGGATTTACCTTGTAAATCCTACCAAGTAAATATAGATAGTTTTGGATTTACAAGATATCATAAAGATTGAGAGGTAAATATATGGATTTACTTAGGTAATTATTTCAAGTTAGTATTGGTTTAACTCGATAATAAATGTATCAAAAATCGTAAATCTAAAATAATTGGAGCTAATTTTTGTAAATCAGTTGAAAATAATTTAAAAAAGAAACTGATAAAATTTTTAATAATCTTGATTTCCAAACTTAACTTATTGACTGAGTAAATAAACGTATTTACACGAGTAAATTATATATTCATTCTTTGTTTTTTTAATAAGCTATATTTGTTAACAACCCAAATTTATGGAAAATCCTAAAACTACCCCCAAAAGGTTGTGCTGCCACTGTAGACAATTCCATCACCGGAGAAGAAAATGAAGTCGGTGACAGGCATGGCCGGTGATCTCGCGGTGGAGGGTCATTGCTTGTTGCTGACGGAGCTCCAATGACAGTGCGAAATCACGATTGCGAGGCTTCTCCATGAAAACAAGATCTCATCGGAATCACGATCTCATTCACAATTCCCACCATAGCGAGACCAAGATCGGTGAGCTCTTGGTAGAGATTGCAAAACTCAGAGTGGAGGACATCTGATATATAAAATAAATAAATAACCTTTATTGATAGATAAATGTCTAAACCAATGAATAAATTTTCACTTCAGGGCACGAATCCTAACAATAGTGATAGTAAAACACACGTTATAAGCAAATCAAGTGTAATATTATCAATTTATACACTTTGATCAAAACGTCTAAGTCAAGTGAAATCTAATAAATGTACACACAAGCCATCTAAGGTGATAGATAAGATCATCCTAATCTTGAGCTAAACGGAGCGCACCGATCACAAGTATTCTAACATTCTTTAGTGTTTTCAATCTCAATCGTATCTTAATATATGACAAATCCAAGGATTTTTCTTTAAAAAAATATATTTTGTTATTAAATAAAATTAAAAGAAAAAAAATGAACAGGGAATTTCAAGAGAGTTTGTTGTCTTTTAGTGATGGCAGACTAAAAAGATTGGCTAGACCAACCAAATCAACCAGATCGGTTCAAATCGGTCTGGCTGGTCTTCTCCTATGTTGTTCATACGATGCCTTTTTTCAAATTTATAGATTTTTAAAGGTCGAAATTTGATGAATCATTGTTTTTTTTTTTTAATTATTTTTTTCAAATTAAGCTCCTATATATGGATGCCCAATCTTTGAACAACGATTTAAAGCGAAAAATAAAGGATTTGAAATACCAAAATGTTGGATTTCAACGAACTTTTGGATACTCCTCTGTCCTTATTGCCGGAAATTGAAACCCAAATTATGAATTTAGTAGATGATAATGTTTACCGGAATACAGTGGGGATGGTGGCGGTGGGCAATGGTGGTGGAGGGGGGTGACATTTTTATGGATGGGTTTCTTCAAGAAGACGGGCTTTTTTTTTTTTTTTTTTAAGAAGCTAGGCTTTTATTTTCTTTTTTCATTTTATTTTCATATATTAACATTTATATTACTTTTTACTTGTATAGGGTATTTTGGAGAAAACAAAAATTTATAAATGAATAAGGTTATCAATGTAACATTTTGTTTTTAGAGGTCGATGATGTAATACTATGGTCATTTTAACCCCATACTTTCAATGCCTTCATGGGAAACAGGGAGGAAAGAGAGAAAGAGGGTAAATGGGAGAGAGAAAGTAGACGGGTAAAATAGGAAGATTTAGGCTTTGTTTGAGATCAAAGCTCAAACTATAAGTTTGAACTAAAAATTTTATCTTCTTCTGAAAAAAATTTTTGTCTTTTCTGAAAAAGTTTTTTATTTTATCTAAAAAGTCAATAAAAATTACTATTACAACTTAAAAATCTTAACTCAAACTTACACACCAAACACCTTATTAATTTATTTTAAAAGTAGAATTCAACAGATAATATTATTTATTGTGATTTTAAAAATGTGCTATTTATTTCATTAGTATGTAGAGAATATGTTTTATCGACGATTTCTTATTTAAATAAATTAATTTTGTTTAGAATATGTTCTTATATGTTTGATACTTAATAAATATCATAAAATTTTATGATTTTTAATGTGACCGTAAATATTATATATAAGTATTGCATAAAATAGGATAATATTTAAAAATAATAACATTAAAATGTACTTAGTAAATAATTAAATATGAGATCTTTACTAAATTATTACTAACGCACTTCATCTACATTTTGAAAGGGATAGTCCTATCCAAACTATTGTTGAGGTTTCACCGGGATAATGATGTTTTATATAATATGATTATCTAGGAGATGAACGTGATTAATTTGAATCACTGACAATCTTCGTTAATATATAGAGTATTCAAATTTAATCAATGCTAATATATATATGGAATTGTTTTAATTTTTAATTGTTAACAAACTCCCATTCATTGTGTTATGTCTTTTGATTTACCACGTACAAATTCACAGGACGTTAATATTATTCCTTGTTTCTTGGAGATATAATAAAATAAATATGTGAAAATGTTAATTTAACGATATGAAATCTATTCCTTCATTATATAAGTAGATGGACAGTTCGCTTAAATGTTAATTCAGAGCTTGAATAATAAGAACGGTCAATTTATAATAAGATCATAAATATATTATTCATTAGAAAGTCATTGAAACTTAAGAAGAAATATACATTTAGAGAGATACATTTATTAGAAAGTCAATCAAACTTAAGAAGAAATATACATTTAGAGAGATTAACGTATAAATTGAATCTCTAATTGTAAATTGTTTATGAATGATTGATCAATATGAAATAATTATATCAATGGACGATTCGAATTCTTTGAATAAATTTTATTTATAATTTTCAATAGTACAATTCTAAGTTTTTAGTATAGTAACATTATAATTAATAAATTGATATATTAAATAAGAATTTAATTAATTATCCCATTTATTGAAGCTTGAAATTATAAGTTCATAGCATGCACTCTCAATAATGCTACTTAAACCTTATGTGTTTGATTGGATTGATTAATTTAAAATTGATGAATTCTACATTAATACATACTCACTTTATGTGACAAATTAATTTGGAATTAGTTTTATTTAATTAAATAATGTGATTATTTAAATTAAACTTAATTGGATCCATTTGGTGTGAAGTTTTTTATCAGATAAATTTGCTATTTTGAATTTAAAATATATTTGAATAAAAATTAGTTTTTAATTGAGATATTTGAATTCAAACAGGACAAATGGTTTCAAAATTTGAAGCAAAATGAAAATCAGATCTCCCCCATTTAGAGGAGTTCCGCGCCACCCAGGGAGCTTCCCTTGCGTGGCTTGCGCACACACCACCTCCGCTAAAGGGAGGTAGTCAATTTATTTAATTATATAAAAGGATTATCTGTTTAGGTATCTTTTATGACATTATAAATAGATGATTTATTTCATGAGATCACATTTCGTCTCTTTTTTTGAAAGAGAAAAACCCTAGTGAGAGAAGTTCCTCCGTTGAACTTTTTGCTTCTCTCATGTATTGAAGATCAAAAGCAAAGAAAACTAAAGATGAGATAACGATTATACTCAATTAATAAAAACTCCCAAACGTCCGTTCATACAGTCCTGAGATTAGACATGAAAGATCAAAGGTATCTTGGATCTTGAATCGTCTTTAAAGTTATCAACCTAATCGGATAATAATAATAATAATCTTAATCTTACATATAATTTATATATTAAATTAATATTATGTACTGAGTACCGGTAAAAGTTTTATTCAAATTTTTATTGCATGTGAGCCGATCGTCTACTATCCTTCCGCATATTTCCGCTTATATAGCTTACGAAACCAACAGCAATGCTAGGCGGATTCGATTGGCGGATGGTAGATAGTGACGTGGGTCACAACGGTGCTTGTCTTGGTGCGGGGTGGTGACACATGCCAACTTTGGTCGTTGAGGTGTGGTGGTGGGTCACTGAATTGAAGGCCAGCGGCAAAACTATTAGGCCTGGCAAATCGTGTTCGCGGGCCGTGTTTGGGCCGGCCCGATTACGGCACGACACGATTAGCCTAAATACGAACACGACACAATTAATAAACGGGTCAGGAACCTAAACACGAACACGACACGATTAATAAACGGGCAGCACGACACGACACGCGAACACGATTATTAAACGGTCCAGAACGGGTTGGCACGAAAACAAACACGTTTATGACCCATTTAACATGAAAAAACCCGTTTACGACACGAACACGAACACGAATACAAACACGTTTATGACCCTTTTAACATGAAAACCCCGTTTACAGCCCATTTAACATAAAATGGATTCCTGACCCGTTTAACACAAAAATTATGAATAAAAAATCACTAGAATTATCAATTATGGATATAAAACTAACAACTAGAATTATCAAATATGCATGATGATTTAGACAAACATTTCTTAGAATAAAAAATAAGTATAAGTTGTAGTTGGTGTCCATATTTTACTACCTAAGTAAGTCTTAAATTGTCACATAATCAAGATCTAAAATATTAAGAGAAATATCAAAAGACAACAAAATATTAATGCAAAATGAAATATTTTTAAACTTTCAAATTTCAATCAATTTTCTTTCTAAAAGCTAAATTATTTTTCTTTTAGAGTAACAGCTAAATTAGGAGTGGTAAGTCATAAATAGCTTAATTATTTTTCTTTTAATGTAACAACTAAAAGTTTAACCATTTTTTTTATGTATAAAAAAGCATATGGAGAATACATTGTAATTGAAGTTATGAAAATGATTTATTGAAAATGAGTCCATGTTTAGAGTTGAAATTATGTGTTTTTATAAAAATAAATTATAATAATTTAAAAAATATATAAAAATTTAAAATATAGTAAGAAAATATAGTAATATGAATCTTAGATTATTATTTTTGTATATGATAACAATAACTTTTTTGTAACAAAAAAGAAAGGAAAAAAAAATTGTTTAGAATCTATCCAGAACCTTCCATGAAAATAGAAAAGATTGGGTTCTATTTTGTAGGAATTTTACGTGTCATTAGCTTTATGGATTATGCAAAGGGCCGGCAATTACGGAGGAAATGCATAGGTTTTTATTTTTGAAAAGATAGAGATAAAGCTCATTTTTCCGCATATAAAAAATTCACCTTTTGTGAGCAAAGACTTGTCGAGCTCGAGAAATAACCGATGGCCAAGCATTTAATATTAGGTTTATTATTTTATATTATTAACTAGTTAAATATAACTATAATTCATTTACTATTTTATATTATTAACTAATTAATTATAAGATTATTTTTTTATATCAGAAGCAACATCTCCGTAACTTCTGATTTATGCTGTCTTAGTAGTGAAAATTCTTCAATAATTGTTTTCTGATCTTATTAAACACACAAATAGGCCTATACTTGTTATAAAAGAACTTTAGAATAGTTTGAAAATTCTAACATAAACGTGTTAAACGTGTTAACCGTGTTAGCTCATTTCCGGCCCATTTATTTTCGTGTTAAACGTGTCGACCCAATTATTAAACGTGCGGTCCAAACCCATTTATTACGTGTCGTTCTCGTGTCGTGTCATTGTGTCGTGTCCGAAATTACCGGCCCTAAAAACTATCATTAGTTGATTGTTATAAGCATAACTAATAGAATGACTTTTTTTTTTCTTAAAAAAAAAAAAGAAATACATTTAAATTAAAAAAAAAAAAAAACGAAAAAAAGGTTCAATATGAGATGTTATTTATTTTTAGGTTGCAAATGAAGAGAGTTTCTATATCATTAAAATATGGAATAATAAAGTTTTCAAAAATAAAAATAAAAATAAAAAAAGGAAGAGAGTGATCATAAAGTTAGATTTTTTTTTCTTTTTTTCTTTTTCCTTTTTAAAAATGCGAAGACTTGTTTTTCAACCAATTTAAAAAGAATAATCATATTTTAATAAACCAAAAAAAATATGTAGAGACATTTTAAATGAAAATTTGTATACATATTTTTGAAACCATTATAAAGCCCTAAAAACAAGGAATTTAATTGGTTTAGTTACCGCTTTAAAACTATCATAAGTTGATTGATTATAAGCATAACTTATTCAAATATATATATATATATATATAAGCTAAATGTTATTATAACTCTTTACTTGGCTATTGTTGAAATTATTTGTAATCTTAGCAATATTTAAAAGTCACTATTTTGATTTGGTCATATGTCTAAATCACCCTGTATATAAAGTTCATACCAAACGGAGAATTAACTTTCCAGTCAATTCTTAGACCGAAAAAGATATATCCCAATGAGAAAGACATCGCGGTTTGTGAATTTGTTTGAAATGCCATTTTGAATTTTAAAAAAAAAAAAACACAATTTGAATCAAATTCAAATCAACTTTTTCTTTTTCTTTTTTTTTGAAATTCACATCATAGTTATTTATTTTTTATCCCAAACAAATATTCATTTTAAATTCTTAATACAAATTTTTTTTTAATTTAAGATGATGTGTCAAACAAGTACTAAGCTCATTGACAAATAAATTATTATCTAATCAAGTTTAGACGATGACTTTTCTTCAAGTGATGAGGAAAATGGCCTCATCAAATAATTGACGGTTTGGTGATTTGTCAATTTTTACTATATTTTAAGTTCTAAATCATCAATCTCTTTTCTAATAAAGTTTTTCTTAGTTAAATTATTATGATAGAACTAATATTTACAAATCATTTCAATATAAATTATTTATTAAATTAGCATATCATTTAAGAATGATAAAATGAAACACTTTTTTTTTTCTTTTTTCTTTTTTGTGAATGAAAGGATCTGGCAGTGGCCTCAACTTAGTTTTATTGATGGTATTTGATTATTTCTATAAGTATCTCTGACCCTCCTAAAAAGTTGAACTAATTTGTTTGTTTCATCTAGCATTATAATTAGTTTTTGAACAATAGTCTTATTTAAACTATTTAAATTATTATTATTTGAAAATATTACTATTTTATTTTGAATTTCATTTTCTATATCATATATATATATATATAACTGTACAAATCTTGGAGTATTATTATTGATTAGAAGAAAAGATCCAATTAGATGATGTTTTTGTCTACTAATTTTGAAAATATATGGTGCTGATGAATTTTTCATTTCTGATTGAATATTTGCTCCAAATGAAGTAAAAGCAAATATAGAATTATAAATTCCAATATTTTTTTTTAAATTTGCACTTAAAGGTCCTCTATAATAATCTAATAGTTGATCTAAAATTGGTGGTGTTTTTTTTTCTTCTTTTTTTTTTTTTTTTTTTTTTGCATAAAGGTAAGTTGATTTTTTTATTTTGACAACATAAAAAAAAATTTCGGAGGATATGTATTTCGTGTTTGTTCATTTTTTCAAAATAATGCTCCATAATATTGACATATGCAATTACAATATTCAACATCTATATATTCATCATTTGAATCTAAGTAAAAAATTCATGTAAAAAAAATTATTAAATGTCAGTAAAAAATTTTGTTCAAATTAATAATTCTATGAAAAAATAAAGAGAGAATTTAAGATGAAGAAATTATTTTTTTGAATTGATGGTGAATTGTAATCTTCCAAAAATAGATTCTATCTTCCTTCACCGGTGTTATTAATTGAAGATAATTGAATAAATTTATTTCGATAACCAGTAATAATTTTCATATTTAATTCTTCAAACTGATCGTTTAAAAAATATAGATTTGTCGATGTAGATGCTTCATTATTATTTATATAATTTTGATTTTTTTTGACGTTTTGATCGTCTTGAATAGTTAGTGTCTTTGTGAGAATTTTTTTTTATTCTTCATTTTTTTTTGTTTAATATCAAACAGAAAAACAATAGTATGAAATATTGTTTAAAAAAAAATTGTACATATAAATGTAAAAAAAAAAAAAAAAAAAAACCGATTAAGCATTTTGTTTATAAAAAAAAGTCAAACAATAAAAAGATAATAATACCAAATATTAAAATAAAATACTAAACGTAAGAATTTTTTTTTCATTATCACAATTAAAAACTATAAATAATAAATAAAATTAAAAATCTAAAAACTCAAGCAGAAAATTTCAATAACTTAATAAATTTAATAAAAAAAGTAAATTAATAAATAAATCTAGAAATGCATTATGCATTTAAAAAAAATCTAATTCTAAAGAGTAATATTAATATATGATATAAATAATAATTTAGTTACAATAATAAGTATATAATTTTTTGTAATGAAACTTCATCGCAATAGAAAAAAAAAAATTTTTGTTGTAAATTTATAGTGCTCTTGTATTTACAAATTTTCATAAATAATTTTTTAATTTTAATTTTTTAGGTTGCTCTTTATTTTTAATACTATAATTTAATTGTGTTAATCCATTCTTTAATTATATTAATTCCTTTTTTTTCTCTAAATTTTTATGAACTCAATTATTTTATCATTTTCACATATTGTTTTATGTATGTAGTTTTATTTTTAAGGTTAAAAATAATTGAATAAAATATTATTTTTTACTTTATATTTTCGTTTTTTCATTTTTTTTATTTTGTTGCAAATTTATATAGCTCTTATATTCACAAATTTTCATAATTTATTTTTTAATTTTAATTTTTTAGCTTGCTCTTTAATTTTAATATTATAATTTAATTGTGTTAATTCATTCTTTAATTGTATTAATTCATTTTTTTTCCTCTAAATTTTTTTGAACTCAATATTTTATCATTTCACATATCATTTTATTTGTATAGTTTTATTTTTTGTAGTTAAAAATAATTGAATAAAATATTGCTTTTTATTTTATAGTTACTTTTTTTTTGGTATATTTCGTTTTATCTTGTTTAAAAATTGTATTTACTAATTAAACAATAAATTGATTAATTCACACACACACACACACACATATATATATATATAATTTGATATTGTGCATCCGTACAATTTGATTGGACCTACTCCCCCCCCCCCCCCCCTCCTTACGAACATTTATATGAAATTTAATTTATCTAATTTTATTTATTTACGGTACATAGTAATTGATCAAGATGTTATTCTTCACTCTAATTTTTTTAAATATTTTTTTCAATAAAAAGTTGCATTTATTAAAGTAAATAATAAATAAATTAAGTAATTTATATTCTTTATAAACGTTTATTTTTTGTGATTTAAATTTAAATAAAATAAAAAACTATATAAAATAAAAAATTGTTGTTGCACTATAAGATTGCAAAATCGAAAAAATTAAATCATACAACCAAAATTACAATAATTTATAATTATAAAAACATTTATATTCAAAAATTGATGTAATAAATTTAAATATTTCAACAATCTGATTAAAAAAAAAAAGACCACGGGCCATAAAAATAATAAAAAAATTATATTAAACTACAAAACAAAAGAGAAGTAAAAATAACAATAAAAAAGCAAGATAATAAAAAAAACAAAAATTTAAACACGCAGCATACTCAGTCACATATACTAATCTTAATAAACAATCTAACATATATATACTATGAAAAACATTATAAAAATTTTTACTAAATGTTTTCTACAAAAAATAAAACGAAAGTAAAAATTATTAAAATAAGCTCAGATCTCTTATATCATTAAGAATATTTGTTAAGAATAACTAAATTATAATTCAACCTTTTCTTTGGTAGCTATCAGGTGAAATTTTTGGGAATGTGTACAATATATATAATATATATAAATGTTTCCAGCAAATTCAAAAAAGGAAGAAAAAAAAAAGAGGAAAAATATTGAGAATAATTAAAAAAAATAAAATAGCATAAAAACAGTAATATAATCATTACTATTATGTTGTGTGAAAAAAAAATCATAAATCTCAAACATCTATGGCAACAATAAAGAATATCGAATAATATTCAATAGTTATCTAACATATGCAATTAATGATATCATATTCAACAAAATATATAAAATTAAGTAATAAATTTGATATATGTATTATTATATATCTAAATAGAGATTATCATAACATGCTAAAATTTTAATACAAAAGTTCTCTTGAAAGACATTTAAACATCATAAAAAGAAAACAACAAAAGAGAAAAGAAAAAATAAAATAAAAAATAAAAACAAAAAAGACTCATCACAACAACAGTAATGAAATAACATCATATAAATATAAATACTAAACTTTTATAAATCATATAAAATATAAACATAATTAACATAATCACAGGGGAAAATATAATTAAACAAAAAAAAAAAACTCAAAATCATAAGCAATCACGATAGTTATAAAAAATTGTCAAATCATATAACATAATCATCTAATTTATAATAAAAATAATATTCACTATACATCCACAAAAAAAAAAAAAAAGGAATTGTTTACATTGTCTTAAAAAAAAATTAGAAACAAAGAAAAAAGGGAAAACACAATAACAAAATTAAACCCCTTTCACTAGTAAAAATTGAGGATTAATAACAGTCGTGTAAAGTTTACACGATGATTAGCCAACTGTCGTGTAATCTGACGTCATGGAAGATACCACGACAGTTATATAACCGTCGTGGTATCTCAATATTATACGACGGTTAACACCATTGTCGAATCAAGAAATACAGTAGTAAAGACGGCGTAAAAAATGAACTTTACACGACAGTTTCAAGTCGAAACCGTCGTCTAATATGTAATATCGAACAAAAAAAGCCAAAATTTTCTTTTCATAAAGCCAAATTACACGACGGTTTTAACTCAAAACCATCGTGTAATAATGCACTTTACACGACAGTTTTTAACGAAAACCGTCGTGTAATGTGCATCATTTTTTGGAAAAAAATTTCTTAGAAGTGGCCTAACCTGTATATTATCCAATACACGATCCAAGATATTTTTTTCAACATTGTATCAAGGTAAAAATATGTACCATATATTACATTACAAGTTTACATTAATTACAATTAATAAATTGCATTACATGGCTAGCCCATTCTCCCCTAATCAAATCCAAATCATGAGAAGTTAAAAAAATTTTTACTTTCAAGTGTTTCAATTCCATTCAACACTATGTCCCTTATAAAACCTAGAACAAAATAACCACATTCAACACTTTCCTCTTGGAGAGGACAAGGACGGTCCGAGATTTTCATTTTACAATCTCGTATCTTTCTAAACCCTTCTCCGATCATAAGCTTCCAATCCGTTAGGGTCCTAGCAAGTTCATAAAATTCAAACTAATTAAGATGCATATAAATAAGAATAAATCAAAAATTAACATATGAAAATTGAGTTACATTTTCATTCGATTAGTAAAATCATCCAGTTTATTCTCTCGAAGAGGATCAAAATAAAGGACGAGGTCTTTCTATGGGTCAATGACTCCCAAAACCCAATGTCTCCCTCTGTTATGTGGCACAAGATAAAGTTGGCCTTTTGGTGCGTCACACAAAAAGCCGACAAGAATATCAGCTCGCTCTCTCATGCCAGCATCTGTAGTATCTATTCTAACCGGTGAGATCAAGGTTGGAGACACGAACGTAAACTTCTCAGATCGGCCGTTAATCCTACATAGTTCCTCCAAATATCTGCATAAGTGGATCAAAATTGTTACTCTGCCTGACATATAGAAGAATTTTGAGATAAAAAAAAATTTTAAGATAGAATGACGTACTTGATGTATACTAATATACAATTCGTACTGATTTCTTATAAATTAATGAACTCATAAATATTATCAAAACTCAAAAAGACAGACATGTCAAAACCCATGATCATGTATGGTATTGGGATCTCTATCTGATTACCTTGATGCATGGAACTATGTGCATAATAAGCCAAAGGCCTCATCTCCATGTTCATTTTATTAAAGTCAAACAAAGCTTGGTGTTGTTGCGCATCCTGTTGTACCTTAATTCGAGAGTTAATCGTTTTTTTTCCAAGCTTTTTTTGGCATTTGTGTCCCTCAGCTACTTGTTAGGAACGTGAGTAGGCCCTTGACTCGTCTTGTTCATACTCATGTTGAGCTCAACAAAAAGTTTAGGCCAAGCAACAAACCCATTAACAGTCTTCTCCACAGTTGTTGCCTTAGGCGTCAGAATAGATAATGCTGTTTTTTTTTTAATTTTGGCACATTGATTGACATTCGCACGTTCCCTTCACCCAGTGGAATCCCATGTACTGTATCGATGGGAAGGCTCTCCATCCATGCTCTTCCAAACGCAATAAGCAACTGTCCACCATGTACTTCATCGAAAATATAGAGCTTACACTCCTGACTATCAACCGGCATGGTTGGCGGATCAAACACTCCATGTTGTTTTTCTTGGACAGAGCAACTAGCCTTAAAACTATTATGTTGGTCAACTGTTGGCACATTCTCTTGGTCAAACGACGGATCCACATCTTTTTTTATACATAGACCACGCACCAACGCCTTTAATTCTTTTATTTCATGTCTTATTGATAGTACTTCATTATCTCTGTTCAACTTCGATCCATGTTGAAGTACTGAGACTGCTTTATGAACCTTGATTGCCCATGGATACGTCCTGGGTGTTTGGGTCTAGATAATGCTTCTGTCAATACATCACTAGTGCCAACTGATTCAAAAGTGTCTTGGCTCTCCTGCGTGTTGTATTCTATCTACAGGATAATTAAGAGAACTCATTTAAGATTAAGTGTTATAAGTATGTATAGTGATGAATCATTTATTGTTAGTTAGTAAACTTACTATCAACTCACTACCTTTTTTACATGCTGGATTTTTTAACTCTCTATCTGAGCCTGTTCTTGTATCTAGCGACAACCCATCTCTTTTTTCCCATTTCCCAGTCTTCTTAAACTGTAATTTAACATCGTTAGTAAACACGAGGACATTAAATAAATTATTTGCCTATGATATATTACAACAAAAATTTATTGACATACCTTTTCCTGGTCAAGCTTTCTATATCCGTCTTGGCCTGCTCTCAATAAGTATTCGGTATTGGTCCTTATTTCACTTTCACGATCCGAAATTTGTTAGAATTGTGAGGATGTTCTATACTGAACGAATTTCACCCAATCCTCTTCTTTTATATTGGGGTAGTTGTCAATGACTTTTTGAGGGCGTGTCCACACACTATCTTCTGTTACAAAGTCCTCGACAAATGTCTCATAAAAATCATGTCGAAAATTCCTGGCAGCCTCACCACATTATTTTAAATAAGTACTCTGAAAGCAATCATTCACAGTGAAAGAAGCAATAGTTTCTTTCCAAATTATTTCTTTCATTCCGTCTAAATCACGAAATCTCCAATCTTGTATCCATATTAGAACATGCTCTCGAGCGAGCTCACCAATCTAGCTCATCAATTCATCACCGTGCTTCCCTTCTGGCTGTCCTTTCTCGTCAAAGGTGACTTCAATTTGTTCATCTCTTTTCCTTGCCATATGGACGCATTTCATTATAGTTACCCTTCGCTTGCCATCGACATTGGGATTAAATGGGTTTTTTCTTTGTGCTCATCCCTTTTTGGAATCTTCCATTGCATTTTGGTTAATTTTTTATTCCAACACTCACCTATATTTATTGCAATACAAACAAATAAAACAAGTATGATGGACCAATATAATCAAATCAAATTAACATTCACTACCAATAACCTTAATAAAACCAAGCACACATTACATGAATTTTTTAAAATAACAAAAAATTGAGCAAACTTATGATGTACTAATTTCACCAATAAAAAACCTAAAACCGTGATATGATCCAAAATAAAAGTCTATTTTGACATTTCATCGAGTACGAGGTGGGCCAAAAAAAATCGTGTAGAAAATTGTAGCGAATCGTGCCAAAACCATGCACAAAACATTCGAAAATATAAAGCAACAATTAAAAAACCTAGCACATTACACTAGCGTCAAATTCCATATGATTATCCAAAACAAATATCCATTTTGACATTTCATCGAGCATGTGGTGGGCGGAAAAAAACCGTGCACCGCATGCACCAAAACATAGAGCAACATCTAAAAAATCGAGCACACTACACTAGTATCAAATTCCATATGATTATCCAAAATAAAAATCCATTTTGACATTTCATCGAGCATGTGGTGGGCGGAAAAAAACCGTGCACCACATGCACCAAAACATAGAGTAACAACTAAAAAATTGAACACACTACACTAGCATCAAATTCCATATAATTATCCAAAATTAGAATCCATTTTGACATTTCATCGAACATGTAGTGGGCAGAAAAAAACTGTGTTAAGCAATATGAGTAAAGTGCCAAAACCCAACACAAAACATTCATCTCCAAAACCCAACAATAAAAAACACATTCAAACAACACTACAAATTACACTCCAGGCAAGTTATTAAAGCATTGTGTGTTTGTTATTTTGTAAGAAAAGAAGAAATTGAGCAATATGAAGTCACCTTGCTTCTCTTTAAAGAACCTTAGTCACGGCCAAATTGAGAGAATGAGGTGGTAGGCGGTGACGATGGCGGCTTGATCGGATTTTAAGAGGGAATGGCGGCGGGTGGGCGAAGGAGGTGGGTACGTAGGAAAAAAACTTTGAGTTGTCTAGAGGGTGAGGGTGGAAAATGAAGAGAAATGAAGATGAAAATGTATTTAAGTAATGGGTTTTCGTGCGGATTTCGAAACATGCAATTTGAAAATTTTTGAAAATTTTTAGAGGATTATACGATGATTCTTATAACCGTCGTCTATAGATTATACGACAGTTTTCTAAAAACCGTCGTGTAATCCTCGGATTCCACGACGGTTTTATCCAAACACCGTCG
The DNA here is from genome assembly GCA_025413485.1 of Ficus microcarpa. NCBI lineage: Eukaryota > Viridiplantae > Streptophyta > Magnoliopsida > Rosales > Moraceae > Ficus > Ficus microcarpa. The sequence continues at coordinate 19,463,657 of CM046385.1, read as the reverse complement.
TGTAAATGTAGTCCAGTTTTGTCATCACATTTTTTTTCTCCTGTCATCCCACGACCTACTACCCGTGTGTTATTTAAAAAGTGACCCAAACAGTTGCTAGTGATAATTGATCCCTGTTCAGTATATAGCAAGTAACATAACAAAATAAATATAATACATCTTGAATTAAAATAAAATAGTAATGATGTACAAATTAAATGACATAATGTTCAAGTTTTTTTTTTTTTTTCTGTGCTTCCTCAACACGTGTCCATTCAATATCGGGTCGAAGCAAGTGAGAAACATCATCATCGAATTCATCAATCTCCTCAACCGATGGCAAACCCTTTGTGAACGATGGAATGTCGGAGCAATCTTCCTCATCTTCTTGACCATCACGGATCATTTTTAGCTTCATCGGCACAACTAAGGACAACTCTACATTGTTGGGATCTGTTACATAAAATATTTGGATTGCTTGTGATGCCATAATGAATGGATCATTTTTGTATCATAATCGTCTAAAGTCCACCACTGTAATGCCATCACTCTTAATCCTGACATAATTATTATCGGCGCACTTGCATTTAAAGAGTGCTACTTGAAATCCACAGTAATCAAGTTCCCAAATATCTTCAATGAAACTGAAGTAGTTTATGGTTCCGTAGACTGGGTTTTTGTCCTTTGCAGATGAAATATGCATGGCCTTAATACGGATACTAACACCACTATTTTGAATGGGATGCTTCTCATCTCTTTCGCGAATGTAGAATGTATAAACGGTTGACGAAGTATGATATATACTGTGTAACTATCGTCGATGGTCCTCTAGCGAGGTTCATTAAGTCTTGCGAACAGCCGTCTTTCTGAAAGACTTGTCTTCGTATCCACTGACGAAAGGTCTGATTGTGTTTATCTTGTAACAACTTTTCATTTCTTCCTCTTCTTGGATTTCCATCTCATAATTCATGTAGGTGAACCTCAATAAAAGGCTCCACTTCAGCCTTGTTATGTAAAGTATAGAGACAAGCTTGCTCCCATTCACCTCGATTTACCGACGATGGAATGTCGACGGATAGTCCTTTAGAGTCAATGTTTGTAGTCTTTGGCAACTCAATCGCTTTTGCATTGGACAAATACTCGGAGCAAAATTCAACTAATTCCTCCGCTATGTAGCTTTCTACTATATATCCTTCCAGCCTATTTCAGTTCTTGACATAACCCTTCAAAACCTCATGTACCTTTCAAAGGGATACATCCATCTCAAGTACACGAGTCTACATAGCTTAACTTCCCGTACTAAGTGCACCGTTAGATGAATCATTATGTCAGTGGAAAGTACTTCTCAATCAACCACAATGTCTTAACCAACTCTAATTGTAATGAATCTAGTGTAAATGGATCAATTACTTTGGAGCATATCGAATTGAAAAATGAGCATAACTTGGTAATTGCGAATCTCACATCCTTCGTTAAAACTCCTCGCAAGACAAGCGGTAATAACTGTTGCATCAAAATATGATAATCATGTGTTTTCATTCCAATCAGCCTCAGATCCTTCATAGACACCAACCTTTTGAAGTTGGAAGAATACCCATTAGGCACTTTTACAGAAACGAGCCACTCACAAAGCTTTCTTTTTTCTTATCTTGATAATGTGTACTGTGCCGGAGGTAAGTAAGTAGCATTCCCTCTTTTCGTAGGAAGCAAGTTAAGTCTAATTTTCAAATCCTTAAGATCCAATGTGCCTTTTCACCATCTTTACTCTTATTAAGAATGTCAAGTAACGTGCCCACTATTAATTTACAAACGTTTTTCTCAATATGCCTCACATCCAAGCAATGACGAATGAAAAGTGTTCTCCAATATGGATGTTCGTATAAGATTGACCTCTTTTTCCAAGGTCAATCAACCACCGGATCCTTATTACTCCGTTTTCTTCTCTAGAGCACTACTTTTAAATCCTTAACCATCTCGAAAATGTCTTCTCCCGTCATAACCCAAGGAGGGATTCTTTCATCGGTGGCACCATCGAAAGTCTTTTTTTGTTTGCGGTATCGATGATTTTTTGGTAAGAATCTCCTATAACCAAGGTAAATAGTTTTCTTACCATTTTTCAACTGGATGGAAAATGTTTCTTTCATACAAACAAGACAACCAATAGAACTCTTCACTAAATAACTAGATAGGTTTCCATAAGCGGGAAAGTCATTAATTGTCCACATCAACATTGTACGGAGTGTGAATGTCTGTTGACGGTAAGCATATCTAATTTCGATTCCCTTTTCTCTCCCAACAGTGAAGATGCAAAATCAAAATGATAATAGTACTAACAATAATAAAAATGAAAACAAAAGCAAAAAAGAAAAAAATTTTCTGTAGTTATACTCATTTAAAGAAAAAAAAATTAAAACAAAAATAAAACAGAAAACAAAAAAAATAACAAAAATCTTTAAACACAAAAGAACTGGAAAAAACTAACCCTAACAAAAACATTATAACAAAATAGAATATATATCTCATTTTCTCCTCTTTTTACTGTTTTTAAAAAAAATAAAAAAAATTTATCAGGTTATATACATACAAAAACTAAAAAAAAAAAAAGATTTTTAAAATATAAAGCAAAACGAACAAAAAAGAAAAAAAAAATTGCATGCAAAATCCTTTTAAAAAAAGGTCTTTAAAAATTAGAACAAAAGAAACAAAAAAGACACACACAAAAAAATTCAAAATAAAGATAAAAAATTTAAAGTAAAAAATCATTTAAAAAATAAAAAAAAAAAGCAAAGTGAGCAAAAACACAATGCAACAATAAATCAGAATCTAATGTCTAAAATTTAGCGTAAAAAAAAAGATAAAAATAATATTAAGAAAAAAAAAACAAACTCTAAATAGAGGTAAAACCGGCAACACACTGTAAGAAAAAGAAAAGAAACTAAAAAAGAGACGTAAAACGGGAATTATACTGTGTGATGGGTAGCCAACAATTTCTGCATAATAGGTAAAATGTCAACTCACTGTAGATGAAGGACAACCAACTAAATCAGAGGGGTAAAAAAGGCTCTGCATTACAGACAAAACAGTAAAATATGTGAGGACAAAACTGTCCCTCTACTGTAGATAAGCCAAAATCAACACATTGGATAGGGCAAAATCGACAGCTACTGTGCATAACTGTAGGAAAAAAAACTATACAGCAAAAGCAACAAAAATTTTAAAAAAACAAAAACAAAAATCAATGTTTATTAAACAGTAAAATATTGCGTCCTTTTATTGTAGTAAAGCAGCAAAAGTTAAAAAAAAAAAAAACAGTATTCATTGAACAGTAAAGTAAAGCAGGAAAAGTTTAAAATTAAAAAAAAAAAAAAAGCAAAGCAGCAAAAGTATAAAAATAAAAAATAAAAATAAAAACACACACACTATTCACTAAACAGTGAAAATCTACACATATATAATAATTTGGTGAGTTCTAGCATTTTACTTAAATAGAAAATATAGTCGTATAATTAAAAAAATGTTTCAAAACTATGCAATTACTTTATTATCAAAATTTTAACATTTAATCCCTTTAAAAAAAATTTTAACATTTAACATGAATAATTAAATAATCAAAAATTAAAATTTCACACATTATTCATAAATTCCTATCCGCGTGCTTCTATCCTAGCATTGACAATTTGAAGTTTAAAACTAGGTTATTCATAAATTCCTTTTCATTATAGGTTAATGAATTTTTAATTAATTCATAGATGTGTATTTCATCTTTAAATTGGTTACCTAGGCTATCATATGCGTAGCTATTTGTTTTCAGCACTTTCTTTTGTACCGAAACGTGATAAATGTAATCTCTCATAACGAAATGGCATCAATTCTTCAACAAAGAATACCGATTCCGCAAATCCTTATTTTTTTTTTTTTAAATCAACTTGGTCATAAGTACCATTCTAACCAATTTAAAGTGACGGTGAAATTATACAAGTAGAATAAAAATTGATTATCTTAGCTCAGTTCTGCAATGAGATTAACTAAGAGAAAAATACTTGCAACTTTATTCTAATTTATCTATTATAATAAAGCAATGAATAAGTAAAATAAAAATAAAAAATAAAAAATAAAGAAAAAGATTCCCTGATATTTACAACTTAATGAGTTACATCAGAAGTACACTAAAACTGGGTAAATGAGATAATGTCGTTAGTAAATCTACGAACTGGTTTCTTTATTAAAACTAAAACAGACGTCCCAAAAGCAATATAGCAGTTGATGATAATATACCACCAAGCCAATATGATCTGTTCCTTCCTTGACAATTTCCGCCTTTTTATGTCGGACAAGGTTGAGGGGCTCTAGAGTAGAAGATCTAGAAGATATTGTTCTACATCCGTCAGGCCGGTTGGATATGAAAGAATCATCCCTGAAACTGTTTTTGTTAGAATTTACATTCAGAGGGGAAAGATTAGGAACAAGTCAGATGGTACATCAAATATTAACCTCCACATTTTCTGTTCTAGTCTTTTGCTTCTCGTCTTGGATACCTAGGAGCCTACACAGAAAATAAAAAATAAAAAATAAATAGATGATATTAAAATTCCACGAAGATATAACCGATAATTACATTTGATTGTGGTTGCAAATACCTCCCACTCAAATCGGTTATCTCATGAAGTAACTTTTTTTCCCTCTCGATAGCTTCCTCAAGCTACAACAAACAAAAAACTCCAGTCAAAGCAATATAGCATACATTGATCCAATTCATATGATCACAAACCTCAGTTTCTGAACGAGAACCAAAAAACATGCTGGTAAAATGAATTTTCTGCAAGCGCCACAAGAAGCAAACTAATATCACTTGCAACTTGAATCATTGATTTGGTGTGACGACTCTTTTTAAGTAGCCATAAATACATGAATCCCAAAGAATGTGATTCTTAAGCCAAATGCACAGAAACAAATTGCTCCGTGCTCACAAATACACAAATCATTTTACTCTAATTTATCCTAGTTACAACTCAGCTCCAAAGCATGTCCATGACATATAAGCTAAATCCCTCCGGAAACAAATTACTTTGTGCTATTTATCAGATACTTACAGTACCAGTAAACCATAAGAATAAGTCATTTGACACAAGTTTTTCCTGGTCATAGCCTAGCTGAAATCCATAGCGTAAATTTGTGAAACCTAGACCTAAATTTTTCGAAGTGAACCAAATCACTAAATTAAGAAGCAAATACTTGACATCCTGTAGGGATGGACAGTTTCCAACTTCTTGCTACGCCACATGGATTCAAGAATGTTCCCCGTGTTGTGCTAAAAAAGCATTTAGAAGTTTTCAACAATGATCAATCTAAAATTCAAAGTTTCCAAGGGAACCACTGACCAGCATAACAAGAGAAACTTCATTATCGATTGACACTATATCTGCATGACCCCATATCCCAAATTTCCATAAACGGGACTACAATAAAATCAGTTTAGACAAATCTTTCCATGTGCTACCCTTGGAATACAATAAAAGTAAGAGACCTTTCGAACAAACAACACCCACTAGAAAGCTGCTTCCTGTATAAATGCATGCATTGCTAGACTAAAAAAAATATATACTCAAGCACGAAATATTCAGAGACAAGGAAAACAAGGCGTGCACTTCAGATAATTGGTTGGGATATTTGGCGGGGACATAGCCTCTTAAGTACATGGATATTCCTTACAGGCAGTTATCCCCCTCGTGGTGATTTTCGTCATTGGTGGTTGAAATAATTACTAAAACGCTTATATTTCAAGTTGTCGGAGAATCACTTTGATTCATTCAGTGCTTGCTAGTATTCCGACCTACTTCATGTCACAGTTCAAAATGCAGAGTTCAGCTGCAAATAATTGAGCAAATATTTGTATAAAGGGGATAGTTTCAGCTCTATAAAACACCTTGCAGCAACAGATTTGGGCAAGTGCTTGTGGAGGTTTGCTCCGGAATAGGATTCTCTTTGGTTTATGGTTGTTAACAGTCAGCATTGAGTTTCAAGGACATTTTTTTATATTCCAAAATTTTTACTGAAGATTCCCATAGGAGTCCTTAGAAGTTCATTCTGTAGGAGTTCCTGAGCTGCATTTGACTCAAGTTAGGGGCTGGTTCTAAAATTTGTTTTTGTTAGATGCTTGGCAAGGGATGTTTTCTTTCATGATCTCTTCTCCTTCGTTATATAGGTTATCTTTGACCAAATGCTCCGTTCTCCAAAATGATTGTTAATTCTCTATACGGTCATCCCATTGATTGGAACCTTCCAAATCTCAAGGACTAGGAAGAAATTTGGAACTTTAATTTTTTTCTTTTCCATTCTATACTTGGGTGGATGTATTTCTAACAAGGGACTGTGGTTCATATAATCTTTTGGGGTTTCTTAATGCAAAACTTTCTATTTTGGACGATTAGTTAGTTCTTCTCTTTCTCCCTCTGTTTATTTGGAAGGCTCGGAACCCTAAGAAAGTAACTGTTTCAGTTGACTTATCACTGAGGGAAAATTTAAATAGATGTAATCTGTTGCAACAGAGAAAACTACATAGCCTGTTATCCCCTTCTTGGTGAGTGTCATGTCAGAGAAGTGAGTGTCTGATTACTTTGTTTCTTCACTGCAATGTAGCACATCCTCAGGGACAGAATCTTTCATGGGTTGTTAATAGAAGCCGTTTTGACCTCTATGTTTTGTCAGATTTGATGGGAGCTTATATTAAAAAATTTATATTGCTTTCGGATTAGGTAGTTTTGGGTATTTGCCGGGATTATTTGGAAAGGAAAAGTAACAACAATAATAGTTTAAGATGCAATAGTGGATGAGTATCCATTTTGGAAAGAGAGAACAATCTTTCAAAAATGAGAATGTGTAAATGCACATGAAACCATAATGTAACATACCAAAGTTCGTTCCGGGATGCTAGAAGAGGTACATCCTCCATTAGCTGCAGTTTAGAGGAGAAAAAAATGGGGACAAAAATTCAGTACCTGATATACTAAGTTGTTTAGTCAAATTAAGAAGCAGTAAATGCCTAAACCTTTAAAGTCAATGGCCGCAACTTGCTTCATTATACTCAAAATAACATCCTGTTGGAAAGAAGCATGACACATCAAACAAAATTTCATTTCCAATGAAAACTACACCATAACCATTTGTGGATAATACTTACCCTCTGAACTATATTAGTCTCCAAAACAGTGTTCAACAAAGAGAAAAGAGAGCCAAAATTAATAGATGAAGTTGCATTAGAAGGCGACGGTGGTGATGATGGTGATGGTGATGGTAATGGTGATGGTGATGGCGATGGTGATGGTGACGGAAGAGTAGATGGTAGTGGAACCTGCTGATGTGTGCCAACCAGCTGCAAATCCCAAAGTACGTCCATGAGATATTCAACGGAAAATATTAAATGAACACGACTGATCTCTTGCTCTAGCAAATAAAGTGCAGATTTGATTTCTAAATTTCTCAAAGACGCATACCAGCAATTAATCATTCTATGATAAATGTTTAGAAACTCAACTCCTATATTTTGCATCTGCTAACTTCCTAGTTGGTGTGAAGCCAAAACTTGGTACTTTTTAACCACATCGATCTTGGAAAATTCACACCAATTAGTAACTAGTACCAAAAGCTGTGTAGTGACTGGTTGGGTTTAGTTCATAAGTCAAAAGTCAAAACAAATCTTGTGATTTCACTTTCCATGTGATTCGTTTGTGTGCCTTCTAAACTATGACAGTAGGATAGTTACAACTTACATACGATTAATGGATAAAATAAAGGAATATATGAAATCTGTCTTAACTCGTAAGTTCAACTAAGTACATAAACACGGATGAGTTAATCCTAGAGTTTATATAAGCTGGAAATTGGCTTCCTTTTATTGCAGCAAGAAGAGGAAGAGAAAAAACGAAGACTGAAGGAAAATCAATCTGGTATCAAAATTTGAATGCAAGAAAGTTTGGATCCAAAAAACAAAGAGTGGGAGGATCTGAACAAGGAACAAATGGGAAAACCCAAAATGCTTCCCGGACAAACGGAAAGCCCTGATTCCACCAGCTCCTATGCTCAATCAAGTGATGGATCTAAACCCCTTTATGTTTCAAAAAGTTGTTTTTCCGACCATGGATGATTAGTGCTTCTCCCTTCCATTGTGTGGGATATAGAAAGATCAAAGCTGCCAGTGCAAATGGAACCTCTATTTCTGTCAACAAACTCCCTTGAGTCCATCCATATACTTAAAACAGGTTTTACATGCTCTTAAATCATCCTGCAATTTGCTTTATGCAGACAATCACCAAAAATATCAATTATACTAAAACTTTCTTTCCTATTCCTTTCCATGAGCCGGGTTGGTAAATCGAAAGATAATTGGGCCTACAAGAGAAAGTGGTCAGCTCTACTATATTGATACAATGGGTGGATGTGTAGACACTATTTCTGCGCCACATTATCTCTACAACTTCCATCAAAGAAAACACTGTCTACTTTTATTATTCGTTAAAAAAAATAAATTAAAAAAAAAAAAAGACAGTTTTGGTATAATAAAAGTATAGAAACGATATATAATAGGAGAAGGAGAGCAAGAGGTCCAAACCAGACAGAAGTCAACAAAAATTGGACTACATCAGAGTAGGCCCACCTTAACAAATCAGTGACAAGGAAAAATTCCTAAATTCTTACGAAGTAGAAAACCACAGGCTAATTTTATCACAAACTCCTTTGGCCATTGTAGATTGGAACATCTCCCGTGTTTTGTTTTTTTTTAGGGGAAAACAAAAAGAAGCTTCCTATGAGGAAAGATTTCAGTACAAATTCGCTTCACTGGAAGATGATATGAACCAAAACCAGGTAACACTATTCCTCATTCCTGTTTTTTCTAAAGATCTTGATTGGCCCATTGCTCTTAGGAAAGGAACTGGGAAAATAAAATTAGAAACTAGCCATGATTAAGGAATGAATGCCAACAAGAAATGAGATAAAGTAGATATTTGAGCCTCCTAAAGAGAAGAAAATGGTGGGTTTAGATGATCTTTCACTGTATTTAACAAAGTGGACGGGCCTCTTGAAAGGTATATGGATAGATTAGTATCCAAGGGATGACTCTAACTAAGGGGATGGACTACTGGGAGATGTTTGCACTGGCTGAAGAGAGAAATAGGTGCAAAAAATCTTGTTGTGATGTAATGAACAAGAACAAATATATTTCGGGATACGTGGGTAAATGACATTTCTTAAGCATTTTTTTAATAAATGTCTAAGTTTTGTTACATTAGGAAATGGCCATTTTTAAAAAAACCATCAATCAGTGATTGACTGATAAAACATGGTCAATTCAATATCGATATGATATTTTACGGCCACTAGTGATTTTCCTAAATAAAATTTAAAAAGAAAAAAAGATTGACATTTTTTTTTTCAAATCAATGTTCAAAAACTGCCTATCTACCTAATTTTTCCATGTTTTAGCTAATTAATAAAAATATCAATTGTCAATTCAGAACACCAAATGTTTAGTTATTCGAGAAATTTATTTGGAGGAGGTCATATGTTTATTCGACCAGCTTTAGTGCGAAGTTTGACCAGAACAAAGTCTGAAAGCTTGAGAAATAGTTATGTTAAAAAAAGTCACAGTGAGTACCTGTGCCGGGAATATCATAGACTATTTATATCTGGAAGTCAATAATCAAGGAAAGGTGAAACCTTTTTTTCCACATCTCTTGCCTCTGTTTTCTTTTCTTTTTTTTTTTTTTTTTTTTTGGGACAGAGATAATTGCATGCAATGAGACTAGTGAATAGATCGTGCATCCATCTTTTCTTAACAAAATTCCATAAAAGGAGAGTGCTGAACCGCTAAGGGTGAACTGTCAAAATTTTGCTATTGAGAAAAACTACCAACCTGCATGCTAAACTTTGAAAATTATGCGAATGTCAATAAGTACGAACCTGCATGCTATTACTCTTTTGCAGTGTCGGAGTAGGGACTACCTGGAATTAAAAGAACAATCTTTTAAAATTTTTTTTTTTTTAAAGAGAGAGAGAAATAAAATTAGAATTTTTTTTTTTTTTTTTGTATTGATATTTCTTGAGAACATCTTTATCCTATTTTCCTTTGTAATTAATTCTATCATCAACAGAAAGATGCTTCTTAGAAAAAAACAAATAAAAATAAATAAAATGAATACGCAGTCTTTACAATGGAAGGTACAGTAAAGTCAAGAATAACAAAGTCACCTTTTCCACATCAACATTCTCGGATGTGACTTTGAAACGTCCTTTCTGCTGAACGACAGGTTCCTTTGCTTTCTCATCAAGCTCTTCACTATCTGCTGCATCATTGATAGATTTGAGGAAACGAAAAAGCTGAGATTACTTTCAAGTATTGAGAGAGCGAAGTGCTCATGTATATCGATCAAATGGAAAACCAACGAACGTATCAAGATTCTAAACAGAAAAGTAAAAATTTGAGCTCTTGCCTGGTGATTTAGATAGTCTTGAAGAAACATCGAAAAAGACATCATCTCCTGGATGCCGGACTGCTGCAGCATTACAATTTGAATAATTCTCAGGTTGACCTTGCAACTTATCACTGCAAATTTTGATTTTGTTAGAAAAGTCTCGTGAATCTACATCTCATAATAAATATCATAAAAGACAATATAGAGAGAAATTCGATGCATTACTAAATAGAACATTGAATTTAAGCAAAATGTCGATTTATAGGAAACAAAATGCAGTAAGATGAATTCCATGAAATACCGGTTTGTTTGCTTTCCAGTTTATGATATAATTTCAGCTGGTGTTTTGCCTCATTGTCGTTTAGCAAAGGTCAATGGGATGATTTTGTACCCATCCATCGAAAGAGAAATTATTTTTGTGGAAAATAGAAAGGAAACTCTATTTCAGTGTGATTGAATACTGATTTTATGGTTTTTACATGGTAATATCCCAAAAATCCATTGCCACGTATAGAAGTCACTTCATCTTTAAGTTAGTGGAATATCATAAAGCTAAAAGTCAAATGACGAGTGGTTCATGCTTGCTTCAAATATGATAGGAATTGAAGGCAGTCATTAATCTAACATGAAGACTTTTTTTCGTTTATAAGAAACACATAAAATAGCCTAACGCAGTAAGATCAGGGACAATGGACAAATCTTATCCTTTTTAAGATTCAAAACCCACAAAGAAAGAGACCCACATCTATATTATCATCACCACAAGATCTTCAAAGATCCTTTCATCTCTTCCAAACAATTTGCCAAAAATGTTGTCAGGGTAACAATTCCTCACATTAACTGGGAACACTTAAATGATAACCATAACATGTAATAAGGCTAAGTATGGCTCCCGGGTAATATCGAGTAAAAAATGGTAATCACCATTCAAAGCAAGCAAAAAACCTTATAACAGGGGGGGCATAAGAAGGTAAAAATCTTGAGATTGAAGGCCAAACCTCTCTTCTTTATTCTGTAGACTCATCAATCCCGGTAAAACAGCATTATCCAATGAGCCTGGACTTCTACCTTGAGAATGCACATCCAAGGCCTCCAAAATTTTTCCACCGTTCCCTGAATCGTGCTTTTTGTCCAAGTTATTTTCAACACAATCATCAGCATGTGGGGAAGAATGCTGTGATGTGTGTTGTTCATGGCTTGAACTAGCACTGCTAAATTCATCATCTGATTTATCTCGTCTAGCTCTGGAAATAAAAACATCATTGCATCAGGACTTTTTAAGTCTTACCTGAGTTATATGTCTAGTTATGCCATATAAGAAGAATAATATCTACAACCTGTCCCTCATAACCCTTTTACTAATGGATACTACATATGTCTGGACTATCAAGATACACTTTACATGAACTTGTATTGAGCATAGATATACATGACACAACAATTGATTAGTCTATGCTTCAATGTTTTTGGCATATTTAGAGATTTCTTTAACACCCGCATTATCATATGCTGTAGTCGAACATAGCATGGGAGAAAAGATTGCCCAACACACACACACACACACCCACACACAACAAACACATGTTATATATGAAGGTGTTTATGTATAAATCTATAGTCTATAATCTATCTATAACTATATTAAAAGAGTGAAGTTCCCTAAAAACACTATTCAAAATTTGGTTAAGTTATTTTGCCTTTTTGTGATGATGTCATTTCTTTTTTCCTTTTAATTGATTTATTACTTTTTTCTATTCTTTCTCTTCTTTTTTTTTTTTTCCTTCAACTTTTTTTAAAGTTGTCTCCATTTTTTTTTTTTCTCTCTTAGTTTTATTTCCATAAAAATTATACTATTATACTAAAAGAAACCGCATTTTCACTATTCCTTCTAAAGTGTTCTGCCGGATTTGCCCCTCTGCACATGAAATTACGGTTTTGCCCTTCTGTTTTCTTTTTTTTTTTCTACCCGCACAACGAAATGCCCATTTTACCCCTCCTGCTCTGCCACTGCCCTGCGTCATTCACTGTTCATGAACAGTAAAATCACTGTTCATTCACTGTTCAATGAACAGTATTTTTTTTTAAACGTTTTCTGTTTTCTTTTTTTCTTTTTTTCTTTTTTTACTTCTGCTGTACGTTTTTGCTTTCTTTTTTTTTTTTTTTTTACGTTTTCTGCTTTCTTTTCTTTTTTTTTTTCTTTTTTCCTTTTTTTACTTCTACTATTGTTATTGTTTTGTTTTGTTTTTTTACTTTTTTTTTTTTAACGTTTGCTGTGTTGTTGTTGTTTTTTTTTTTTTTTTTCCTTTTTTTACTTTTGTTGTTCTTGTATTTTTTTTTTCTTTTTTTTTTGTTGTTTTTGTTTTTTTTTTTTACTTTTGGTGCTTTGTTACGTTTTTTTTTTTTTTTTTTTTTTTACTTTTGCTGTTTTACTTTATTGCTTAATAAATAATTTTTTTAAAACTTTTATTGTTTTGTTACAGTTTTTTTTTTAATTTTTACTGCTTTGCTACTAATATATATTTCACTGTTTAATAAACAGTGATTTTTTTTTTTTGGTTGCTTTTGCTGTATGGTTCTTTTTTCCTACAGTAATACACAGTAGCTATTTTTTTTATATTAAACTATCAATTTTATCCCTATCATATGTACTGATTTTGGCTTATCTACAGTGGAAGGACAGTTTTGTCCTCACATATTTTGTCTTTTTTTTTCCACTAATTTAGACATTAAATTCTGATCTATTGTTGTATTATGTTTTTGCTCACTCTGTCTTTTTTTGATTTTTAAACAATTTTTTTACTTTAAATTTTTTATCTTTATTTCGGATTTTTTTTTTTGTCTTTTTTGTTTTTTTGTTCTATTTTTTAAAGACCCTTTTTTTTTTTAAGGATTCTGCATGTAATTTTTTTTCTTTTTTGTTGTTTTGTTTTATATTTTAAAAATCATTTTTTTTTTAGTTTTTGCATGTATATAATCTGAAAAAAAAATTTTATTTTTTTTAAAACAGTTAAAAAAGAAAAAAATGAGTTATATATTTTATTTTATTTAATGTTTTTGTTAGGGTTAGGGGGTGTTTGGGTGATGAGTTTAAACTCATCACCATCAACTCAATTTTTGTCTTTTTCCCCAAAAGTTTTTTATCTTTTCTGAAAAAGTCAACCAAAATCACTATTTAAACTTACAAATTTCAACTCAAACTCATTCACCAAACACCCCCTTAGTTTTTTCCGATTCTTTTGAGTTTAAAGATTTTTGTTCCTTTTTTTTTTTGTTTTCTGGTTTATTTTTTCTTTAAATGAGTATAACTAAGAAGATTTTTTTCTTTTTTGCTTTTGTTTTCATTTTTATTATTGTTAGTTCTATTGTTATTTTGATTTTGCATCTTCATTATTGGGAGAGATCTTGAGAAAAATTATATTGATTATAATTATAATATTTATCTTAACCAACTGTTTTTATCATATAATATTTAGTTTATTTATTTATTTTTTTCTTCATTTTCCGTGCATGCACGGGTATTAAACTCGTCCTGTTCTAAAGGATATTCTTTCTTAATCAAATTTGTCCCTATAAAAATATTTTTTAAAATATGTTTTTACTTTTTTTTTTTTCCGATAGCACATATGTGTCAAAAAATATTATCATTGAAAACTGGTAACATTTATGTTTATAAAATAAATATTTATAATTTATTACGTATGCACTTCATACGAAGCACGTGATTTCAACTACTAAGTTAGTAAAAGAGAGATGTGTAAGAATAACGAACTTGTAATCATATGAAGTTGATTGAACTGATGGGATAGCAGCTGATTGGCTCTGGTTTGCACAATTATTATCCTGTCAAATGTCATATCCTTAAGAACCAGGTAGAAACATCAATACAAATAAATACCATAAGGTGTGCTTAGTTTATAAATGCATCTATAAAAAACCAAGAAAGATAATCTATGGATACTACACTTAACTAAATAAAGAAAGAAAAATAATACCATATCAGAAATCTCAGGAATGTTCTGACACTTTAATTGCTTTTCGTTTACATCAAGAGCAGACAAAGAATTTGAGCTCCCTGTTTGACTAATATCAGATACAGTGTCATCAATATCCTGAATCTGATTTAAAAAAAATTCCGTTGGTAAGTACAACATTATTGTAACATCATCATCGTAGAATTGTTAATTTAAGGCCTAAAAAAGGATTAATAATTTACCAGTGAAGCTTGATCCTTTAAGAAGTCAAGATCGAAATACCAGCCACTAATTCCTCTTTTGTATTCGTTCTACAACATAATTTGAAGATCAACAAGAAGCAAGCTGTTAGCAATGTTTTCACACTCTACAAGTGTTGAGAAACTGAATCCGGGTGGTCAAAGTGCAGGTACTAAATAGTTGGTTACAGCAAGTAACGGCAGTGGTTATTATCCACATATTTCTTACCGAATAATAACCAATTTACCACTTTTTCTTAAACTCTTAACAGTTAGCAGTTCATACTTGTATTATCTCACGGGGTAGAGAGTTCATATTCAGAATTCGTTAACCAAATGGTACGTGATAGTAGTTTTTCACATTACCACATAGGTCTACTTAAACTATATATTTCGACACGCATTACTTAACCAGCAGATGTTATCTTCAAGTAATGTAGCATTATCCTAGTGAAAGTAACAAAAAGTTAAACCACTTATGGATGTTTATTCTGGCTTAGAAAATCATGACAACAATTAAACAAAAGGATAAATAAGGAGGTAGCATTTACTGTCATTATTGCAGACAAAATTTCCTACCTGAGAGATCTCCTCCTTCTGGCCATCTGGTATTTTCTTTTGCGCAAGCATATCTTCCTCCTTCCTCTGAGATTGGCAAAAAAGATATTATTATAGCTTACAGGTGACCAAACGCTTAAAGGTATCATGAGTCAAAGTTTACCTTCAATTCTTTGATGCGGTCACCGAGATCAGGAAGCCCCTCCAGAAGTGTCCTTGCAATATAATCATTTGACCGAGCTTGCTTGAAGAATGAATGCTTCAGCAATTTCTTTGCAGAAGGCCGCTGTGAAGGGTCTTTCACCAAGCAACTAGCAATCATCTGCTTAAAAGACTGGAGACAAAGAAGGAATATAAAAAAGAGCATTCATGTGAAGTCGTAACCATAATTACTTGAAAAATTGAAAAAGTTGACAGAATACCCTCGAAAATTTCCGGTCCCTTTCATAATCAAGGCCAGGAGGTGCATGTTGCAACGTCATAAGCAGCACCTAATAACATTTTAATGTGGTTTGATTTAATGCTCCAAGCGTTTTAAAGTGTGCTGATTGGAGGATAGAACATTTAAATATTGTGCACCTTCATCGGAGGGTATCTTGAGAAAGGAGCATGACCATGAGCAAGCTCCAATGCAGTTATACCAAAAGACCAGATATCAGCTCTGCGTAGAAGCAGTCAATCAAAAATTAATAATTAAAACGGAAAAAGATGGAGCTAAAAAATAAGGAGACAGAACACAAACTTGAAGTCGTAACCATGTAGTTGCTCCATGACCTCCGGTGCCATCCTACAGAAAGATTGCAAGTACTGATATAATTGCAATTTTAAAAAAATATAAAATATAAAATATAAAAATATAAAAAATATAATTTAAAAAAAAAAAAAAAAAAAAAACCTTGTCTCATATGCTCATCTAAACTATAGGGCATATATTTAACATACATCTGTGTGTGTATGTGCGAAGAGTGTATGACAACCATACCAGCAAGGCGTCCCCACAAATGTATTCCTTACACGTTGCCTATCCCCTGAATCAAAAAGGCAAGCAGAAACACCAAAATCTCCGAGCTTTATAGCACCACGTGCATCAATAAGAATATTCCCAGCCTATAAAAAGCATGTATGGCAGAACAATTAGCATGGTAATATTAAGACATTTTTATGTTATAAAAAGCATGTATGACATAACAATTAGCATGGTAATACTAAGACATTTTTGTGTTATAATGGCTGCAATTGAAAATGAGGTAATCTTATTATTGGATTAATGTAAATTGCAAGAATGCCAGAAACTTGGCCAAAGTTCTGCTTTCATGCACTGGAGAAATAATGCCTCTATAGTAAATCTACCTGTGTCTTTGTGATGCTCAGAACAACCAAAACATGAGAGAGAGAGAGTAATAGAGAATCCTAGGAATCAAAACTTGATGATTCTAGCAGAAATGCTTCTTAATATACTTTTTTTTTTTAAAAGTTTCAAAATGTCAAAGTTTGCTTTAAGATTCCCTAGCCATGATGAATAAAAACTGACCAAGTTTATCCCATTACATTGGAACAAACATTAACTTCATCCTTTCTCTCACTTTATTTGCGAAAGAAGCAAAATTTGAAAAAACAACAATTAAAATTATACACACGCACACAAATTTTAGCATCTCCAATCTTTGAGCTACACAGCTAGAATATGACCTTCCAAACAACACAAGTGAAAAGCACAAAATGCAAGGTGTGATCTTCATTTCAAAAAGAATTAATATATATATATATTATATATATATAAATCACTATGACAACAATATGCTTTATCAGCTTAGGGAAAAGAAATGATGCCATTTTGGCACTGGGAAACAAGAGAGGGGTGGACTCACTTTCACTTGGTAATACAAACACAAATACTTTATTTACCAATCTTTCTGGCTCACTAATAGACAAAAATTATTTTCTAATCTGATAATAGAAAACAGAACTTGAGATCCATTGACAGTGATTGGTAGAAGAAGAGACCTAGAAGGGAAGAAATGCCTTAAATTTTAGTCAAAACACACCACAAAGATAGTATCATCATGTACTGAAGACATTGACCAAGGACGGATGACAAGAAAGCCATGGGGGCCTCGAAGACTTAAGTCGCTGTTGCTGAGGTTTGATCGGAGGGTCTAACAGATTAGAGACTGACATTATTGAGGAGATCATTGAACCAACAGCAACTTTGACCACATCTTCAGCAACTAACTTGCTCTTAAAGCAAGAGTGTGCCGGGTTACATCTTTTTGTTTGTCTAGAAAACTAC
This sequence comes from Ficus microcarpa, assembly GCA_025413485.1. NCBI lineage: Eukaryota > Viridiplantae > Streptophyta > Magnoliopsida > Rosales > Moraceae > Ficus > Ficus microcarpa. The sequence continues at coordinate 19,446,154 of CM046385.1, read as the reverse complement.
CAATTACAAAACTACACAAATTTGGTGTCGCTTTGATACTAGTACATCAAGAAGGTTAGAACCAAATAATCATAATCCAAACATCAAACACGACAACCAAAAATCAATAACTTTGGGAAATGATATTGACTGAATTATATATGGGAGCCAAAAATACATAAATAAAAAGCCGCAAACTCATGAGTTGTAATACATGAAATTTTAAGTAAATGATGAATGACAGGAGGCTTACTTTGACATCTCGATGTATGTGGCCGTGATGATGAAGATACTCCAAACCCTTCAAAATCTCACGTAAGATAGTGGCGATAACTGCTTCCCCAAAACCATCTGGGTGTGCAGCCTTCAATATGTGAAGGCAAGATCCACCAGCCATGAATGGCATGACAACCCACAGAGTGTGACCACTGACAAAGGAGCAGTGCGATTTCAGCACATTAGGATGGTCAACCAGGACCATAGTCTGTGCTTCACGAAAAACATTATTCTGTCACAGAGCCAAAGAAATATACAAATATCAGGAACAACTATTGCCAGCTTGCCACAGTCATATATGCATAAATATAGTAAAAGCACGCTAAAGAGCCTGAAAGTTGAACAAAAATTAGCATTCCAAACAGTTACATACTAACATCTCAGCATAATAATTGGCTGCTTATCGTTAAACAAAGATGATATCATTTTTATTGATACAGAAACCAAAGTGGTATTAGTCTGATGTTGAGAATATCCAACAATTGAATGCAAATATAACAATTTAATACAATTAACAAAAAATCTATCTTCCATTGTTTTTTCTTCTGTCTAATCAAATGTGGATGAAAGCAATACTCCAATTCCAAAAGGAATAACACTTTCTTTCCTCGCCTCGTTACTTATTTGATGACATTAATACTCCATAAGTGTCCTAAAAAAAAAAAAAAGAAAAGGAACAATTCCACCGGTGCCCCTAAAGTTTTGTATCTAATCCATATGTGATAAAAACTCACTGCAATTCTCAACCTCTCATTTTTACAGTTTTTAAATCTTCACAGTTGAAAGGCTTTGATTTCCCAACTTCTTGTGCAACTCCAATAAGGGTGGACTTGACCAAGGGTTCTATAGCGAGATCAAATGTTAACGAAATCTAAACCGTTGATTTTGGGACCAATTGCCAACTAGTTCAAGGGTACATCTTTCCTTTAAACTCAATTTCTACAATATTAGTATGGCCAAACAAGTTTCAGGGATATTTTACTCACTGAATTGGAATCAATTCATGCAGAAGCAAAGATTGATACATCTAGATGCTACATGCAGAATCCTAAGATAAAGAAACAACGTTTTAGAGATAGTGATTAGAAAAAAAAAAATACTAGTGAAGAAGCACAATCCATCGTTCCTTCAAAAAACCGAGAATATGCCGTCAATTTTGGGTAATCAACACTGAAAGGGGTCTATGTGAAACATTCTTAGTTTTTCAAGGGCATCAAAGTAAATAACTTTACTCAAAGGAGTCATTGTCATTTAAAAATAAAAAATAAATTAAAAACCCTTAGCTGTCAGGTGCATGGATTAGCTGATGTTGTCATCATTATGATCCAATGAATCAGTGGTTTTAACTTTAAGAAAAAGCTAAAATGAGTGTCTCATATTAATAATTCTCCCTTTTTTTTTTGGGTCACTGTTTAAAATAATAATAATAATCCTAAACCTGTCGTATTCATACTATATCACAGATCCCATGCAAAATTCGTAATTCCATGAAAGAAAGATGAACACATGAAAACAAGAAAAAAGAAATTACACAATCTTATTCCTTAATCTAATACATAAACAACAATTTCTTACCCAAATCCAAGTTCCTCAAAACAATCGTATTTGAATCAGATTGCGAAAAGAATCGTAATCGAAATCGAGACAGGAAGGTACCAAATCACAATTTTCGCGTTCGAAATCGAGGATTTTGATGGCGACGATCTCGTCGAAGGGCTTGCAGAGAGCTCGGAGAACGGCAGCGCTAACGCCTTGGCCTACCTCCTCAAAGAGAGTGTAATGCTCCGGTCCTATCGGATATTTCTTCTTCTCCGTCTCTTGCAATGTTCCAATCTGACTTTTCCTCTTCTCCATTGATGAGATTTCAAGCTCCAAAAATGCAAAAAACGAAGAGAAAAGAAACGAAGGAAAGAAGAAACCCAATTTGGGGGATTTTCTGGTTACAGAGAGTAACGGAATTGGATTTTTGAATGGGAAGAAGTTATTATACTCTTGCGATATTATGTTTTATTTTTTGAAAATTAAAAAAGAAATAATAAACTAAAATAAAATTGAAAGAGTCAAGAGTTAGTTGTGGGAGTCATGGGATTCTTCCCAAATTTTAAGGGAATTTATCACGTGAACGGCTCTAGCTTTTGCTTGTACGGAAATGGCTTTTGGTGACAGTTGTAGAGTGTAAAGCTCTGTTCAGTTCTGTTCACCATCCACGTTTACGGAGAAAGACCGCCCCTGCCCTGCTATGTGCCGTGCCATTTCTTCACCTCCGCCGCCGAAGCGCGCGTGTTCGCATCAGGGTTTAAAATACAAACAAATAAATAAAAGGGTAATTTCATTTTGGTCCTGAATCATACGTTAAATCTCATTTTAGTCCCAAATTTTAAGTTTGCTTTTGGTGTACAGGTTTGAAACGAAATTTTTAGATTGAAATTAGTTAACTTTTCAAAAAATAATTATAATTTTTGTTAAATTAAAAAAAAAAAAAAAAAGGACAAAAATGGATATGAAAAACCTAAGTTTGAACCTGAAAACCAAATAAAACCTCAACATCAAAATCATTGAGTTTTTCGATGTACACTAATAGGCGTCTCAGTTTACATCTTTTCCTACTAATTTATTTGTGTCTCTTTGTTGTTTCTTGAAATTCTTAAGGGCCCGTTTGAACGCTATCTTCATATAATAAAACACCATCTAAATTCCAAATTTTCAATTTTAAATCAAATTTTTCATCTCTTTTATTTTCAAAAAACTCAAACTTTAAAAGTTTATAATTTTCTCATTGTAATTTGAAATAAGATGATTTTTATATTAATATACTCGTAACGATGAGAAGAACAAAACAAAATCTATTTGCTTATTTTTTCCAAACACATTTCAAATTTTTATACTATTTTCTATATCACAAAACTTTTTCAAATGTTTTCCCTCCAAACACGTATTTTTAATTTAACATTCAAAACACCATATCCAAATATCCCCCAAACGGGCCCTTAGTCTTCATTTGATCTTGGGAGAATCTACAATAATGTAAGCTTTTTTTTACCCCTTTAATGGAGTAAAAAAATGTGGACCCTTTGATCTTAAACTAGTGGCTCAAGATGACATTGTCCATAGATTGTGAAATGTAAACAATCACATACGATCACTCTCCCACTTTCAAATATGAAAATTATTAAACTAGCCTCAAATTTTATATAATAACAATTTCTCCCCCAAGCAAATCCTAACCGTCAACCTAATCATCTTTTTGATCTCAGCCATTCATTTCTAAGTCTAAACCTATCAATAACATTAAACTTTGGGGAGCTTTTTCTCCGTAGATGCAACCCAGCCTACAAGACCCCCATTATCGTCTATCACATCCCACCGTCGGCATCTCGCCTTCTCAACCCACTCTTCCTTGTTTGAGTGTTTTCGTAGCCCCCAAGTGCAAATCGCCCAAATTTCTCCTCTAGATCTTCGGCAATCACTACCCCCTTCCCCGCCCTCCTGTCTTCGTTGAACCTAGCCCCCTGCGGGTCACTTGCCAGCCTCTCACCACCCATCCATGCTCTCCGCCATCAAAACCTCAACTCGCCTATCGAGTCGAAACCTCACCTCACCTCACCTTGTACCTCATCCTCTCCCCCTACACCACATCCCCAACTCTGTCACCCACTATGCACTCACCTTCATCGGTGGAACAACCCACACCCAAGGTAGCAGGCACACGAGTTTTCCGCTCTTTGTTAATCATAAAAATTATAAAAAAGAATTTTGTTTTGTGTTTATTTTCTTTCAAAATTTTGTATAATTTGTGTAACCAGAGTATTGAAGTTAATTTTTATAAAATTAGTTTGAATTTTTATAAAATTAGTTTGATTTTGTGTTTAATTTAATTTAGAGGGTGTTTGGTTGAATAGTTTAAATCATTTAACTTAAATTTTTTTTTGTCTTTTTTTCAAAAAATTTTATCTTTTTCTCAAAAAGTTTTTTGTCTTTTCTGAAAATTCAAAAAAATTTACTATTAAAACTTAAAAATCTCAATTCAAACTACTCTACCAAACGGGTCTTTATTCTTAAAAATTTTTGCATTATTGAAGCTATTGTTATTGGTATTAAAGATTATTTAGATGATGTTGATGGTAATTAATTGCTCATCTTCTCGGGAAGTTTGCATGTCAATCTTCCTTTGACTTTTTTTTTTCCCTAAAAAATTCTTTTTCTTTTGACTTTGCTTGCATGGATGTTATGTCTTTTTCTTTTTCTTTTTTTCTTTTAAATGATGCAGTCTGATTTGCCTTTTCTTTCTTTTTTTTTTTTTTTTTTCCTAATAAAGGTTGAAAGTGTTTCCCTAATTTTTTAATTTTTTGATATTAAGTTTGGAAAATTTTATTTCAAATTAAGTTATATTTTTTTTATAAGAATTAATCCTCTCTTAAAAAAAGAATTAGTTTTTTCAAACAAAAAGTTTGTAAGAATCATTCTCTACAAAAAGAAAAAGGGAAAAAAAAACCGTGTATATAAAAATTATAAGAAAAAAGTTTATTAAAACTTAGAACATTTTATCATTATAAAAATATACGAGTCAAAATTCATATATTATATCAAATATTGGATGAGAATTCATATTTTTATAAACTATTGAGGTTTTTTTTATTATTATTTTTGTTAGATATGAGCTATGATGTAGTGTGAAAGGGAGCACATGCACCCTCATTAAGATTCAATTTGAACATTTAGATTTTACCCAATCAATAAGCAAAAACAAGTTTATCCCATCGTAGAACTTCCCTTTAATCTTTTGTGCTTTTGTAGGAGTGTTGGAGGTAAAAGAAGAAATGGATATTCTTTATACGGGCCACCTTTTCTTTCATTAAGGCCCACAAATTACACTTCTTTTTATGGGCCACCCCACCCAACTTACATTTGACTTGCAGTCCACATAGATCAAGTTAGGCGACACATATTTACAACACTTAGGAAAAATTTTATAAATTTCTCATTGGGTTACTAATGTTAATATGTCTCATTAATTATGAAATTATGCATTATGTCTTCTGAATTTTAACATGTAAGTCAAATTGCCTCTCCATTAATTTCAGTTAGTTTTTCCATTATTTTTTATGTTAAAATATCCTTTAGACTTTACATTTGCATCAAAATGCTCTCTAATCTTTGCATTTGTGTCAAAATATCCAACGATCTCGACTGATTGTGTCAAATAATCCCCTGATCTTTAATATTTATATCAAATTACCCTATCTATCTTATTTATTTGTCCAACGTTGTATAATTATCTACTAATTTTTAACTTTTTAGAATAGATAATATAATTATTTTTTATTCTAATAAAATAATATGTATCTTTTTGACACTATTTTTTTAAGTTTATTATTTTAATTCAAGTTTACTTGAGTGGTGAGTTTACTTGTATGTAATTATAGTTGATACGACTCAAAGGGAAGAATTGGATTTCGAATAAAATGATTTACATATATGTCTAAATTAGAGACATGCTTTTAATAAATATCTAAAAACAAACTTATTTGCAAAATTAAATAAAAAAAAATAAACCTTATCATGTTGTATTGCAAAAACACCCTCAAATCTAGTTTAAGAAATTTGAAAAAAAAAAAAAAAAAAAAAGATAAATTTCATTCTAAAAATAACCACATTAATTTCAATAATTCATTTTATTTCTAAAGTAGAAATTCAAAATTCCCTAAAGTATTCCTCATTAATATTCTTGTGTTTGTACATTTTCATTAATATATTTTATTATTTGTTAGAGATTTTTTGTATTTGCTGTCAGTAACATATTGATGAGGTCAATATGTTATGAAAACTTGCAACTATATTTGATTATTATGTTGTTTTTTTTCCCCTCACTGACAGGGTCAATATTGTAGTAATTTAAAAAATGATAAAACTAAGAATTATGACATTATAAAATAATACAGTCATTATTGTATAAACCACATAATTGGATTGTTGCAAATTAAGAATATGTAATATAATGATAAAATCCTTTTAATATAAACATCATATGATGAAACATAATTGTTTAAGTGATAAAACCATTATCATATGACTACATTGTTTTTTTCCACCATACCAAGTGAAACTAAATATGGTGAATATGTGTTTTTTATCCCTCCATGGCACGAGGTCAATATGGTAGTGATCCTAAAAACAATAAAATCAAGATTTTTAATAATGAATTTTTTTCGCAAAGTAGTGTAGTTATTATCATATTGATCACATAATTAGATTATTACTAAACAATAGTATGCAACATAAGGATAAGGTATTTATGGTATAAACATTCTATGATGAAACATAATTATTAAGGTGACAAAGTCGTAATAATATGAACTTATTATGGTCATTATGGTAAATACAAATAGATGTAGTCATTATGACATAGACTGTATTCTTAGTGTTATTAATTCAGAATATGTATTATAATGATAACATCTTTCAATAATCCTTCGGACGACATAGGTATTATGATATGACCACCAATGAAATAGGATAAGAATTTACCTAAAAAAAGATAACAATACGTTGAAATGAAACAAAATGCACTGTAACGTAAGTGGAATTTCAAGGGAAAAAAAATCTTTTTTGTAGGAAAAGAAATCACCCACAAATACACAAAAAAGGGAAGATTGTTCTGTATAAACAATTTCAAAACTTGAATTTAAATGTGGAGTAAAATGTGAAAATATTTCAATTAGTCAAAGGCGGAGTAATTTTTTTTTTTTTTCCAAAAAAAAAAAAGTGTCAATGTGGAGTAACCAATTTTTTCCCAAAAAAAAAAGTAAATTAAAAAAAAAAATCCGTGATCTTAAATCATGGAAGGGTAAATCTGGAACACAAAATGAATGAATTTTGAATTTCATTCAAATTTGCGAATAAGTTGAATAATGTTCATTTTCTAAGTGAGGTGTTCTAAAATGGTCATTTTATGTAAATACTTCTTTTGCGCAAACTATTTACTTAACCTACATAATTCGTAATCTGTCATAACAAATCTCATTTATGCATTCACGTAAGCCCATAATGAGAATAAGCTGTTGTAGATTTACTTCTATACCCATTTCTAATTATATTTTTAAATTTAAAAATTGATTGATTTGCATATTGTGTTACAGTGTTATCAATCACAATTGAACTAAAAATTGTAATATTAAGACAATGAAATTATAAACATAAGCTGTATAGTTAATTTTGATTAAGAGAATAAAAATTAACATAAACTTGAATTAAAATAAGTAAAATAAAAAGTACGTAAAAAAAAGATATATACTATTTTATTGCTCATTTGAGAGACATCTGGAGATGGTATTTTGAAGATTGGATTGAAAATGTATGTTTGGAAGGGAAACTTTTGAAAAAAATTATAATATAGAAAATAATGTAAAAATTTAAAATGTGTTCCCAAAAAAATGCAAAATGAATATTGTTTTGCTTATATCGTTATTACGAACATCTTTACATAAAAATCATCTCATTTCGATTTAAAATAAGAAAATTATGAACTTTCAAAGTTTAAGTTTTTTAAAAATTGAAGAGAGAGTTCATTGTAGAATTAAGATTTTAAAAAAAGTACCACCTGCGCATCTGGCCCCAAACAGGCCAAAATTTTTTTTTAACCTACTCTAAAAAAATTAATAATTATTAGGTAATTATATAATATTAGATAAATGAGATAATTTGACATAGATATTAAAAATAATTGATCAATTTGATATAAATATTAAAGATTAGGGGGCATTTTTATACAAATGCAAAAATCAGGAAACAATTTGACCCAAAATCAAAGATCAAGAGGTATTTTAACATTAATTTAAATGACAAAAAAACCAACAAAAATTAACAAAAAGAACAACTTAACACACATGTTAAAATTCAAGAGCATAATAATTACATTTCATAATTTAGGAAACATATTGACCCACAACTAATATATGTCATGGGAAATTTATGAAATTTTCACGCAACCCCAATACCAAACTACTTTGAGAAAAATAAACTTATGTTTGAAATATAGACTTGAGAAGTTATCTTCAAAAGGATTATTATTGAAGTCGAGAATCTTTTTAGATTGGTATTTAATAGAGAGAGAATAAACATCGCGAGGATTTCGAAAAAATTAAAAATTTAAGTTGAATTAAAATCTTCTTAGAATCTTTTTAACTTTTCAAACCTATATACCAAACATATGGTCATAATCTAGGCTTTTCTTCACTCTCTTTTTCCTTCGTATCCTATCCATCATTCTACCCTTTCATCCCCCGGACCAAATATACCCTACGAAGATGGGAGGTTGGAATGCCAACAAGCAGACATGAAATGTTGGTAAGAAACCTTTTCCTATGGTAACTTAATTAATTCTCCATAAAACAGTAAGGAGCCATGACAAAGAAAAATTTCTCATGACAGGATTAAGAATTCATCTCGGCAAAGAATTAATTATCACCAATTCCCTAATAAAAGTACATAATTTACTCAAAAAACCATACCCAAGTACAGAGGCTGAAATGGGCACGGATCCAAAAACCTAAAAACCATGAATCCAATGGTCTACCAAGGGTCATTCATTCAGTCTTCAAAATCACCAGCATTCTCCAAGAGGTAGTTTGCTGCCAATTCCTCATTCCGATCACATGCCAAATATGCCTCGATGACTAGGGCTCTGTCAAATCCCATTGCCTCAAGCTACAACAAATATACCCAGTAGTGCGTCAAGGAAAATGTACGAGCATTCGAGGTTTTTCTTTTCAAGCGGGGGGAAAAAGAGAGAGAGAGAGAGAGAGAGCATTCAAGGTTCATATGAAAAATACCCGCTCTATGGCCTCCTGTTCTTCTGGACTGACATTGATGGCATGAGGCATGTCTTGCTCAGGCTGATCAAATATATCACTGCAACAAACACTAGTTTATATAAGTTTACAACTCTATAGCAACTAATTTCCAATATACAAATTTTCAAAGGCACACGAGACGAGAAATCAGTAAAATGATCTTCGATAGACCAAAGGTAAAACTACAACTGCCATGAGGTTTCCCTTGCGTCCTTCACTCCTTCTCTAACATTATGTTCACACAAGTACCTAGGAAAGTGAATTGTGACCTAGTACATAACTAATAAGTTTTGATGTGAAGGTCAATTAGGTAACTACAGCAACTCAACTAACAAAACCTGCATGCACAATGCATCGACGATTCAGTGCCAATAATTGCAGCAAGATGATATACAACTGCTTAAAGTTTCCAGTTAAAGATAAAACCAAAAAACTCACCCTTCAGCACCGTCAAACGGTTCATTTATTAACCGAAGGAACTCCGCTTGATGCTCCTGAATTAACCTTAGAAGCTGGGGGTTCTGCTTTCCAAGCTCCTGTAGCATGGGCTGTGACAATAGCAGCAGCAAAATCTCAGAAAAAGTAAAAAACAATCAGACAGACAACAGCTGCAAGTGAAAGATACAGACCTGTAAAATTTGTGGATTTGCTTGCACCATTGAACGGAGAGTTTGAAACTGATGCAGAAAAGAGATAGAGAAATATTCAGTTTAGTGACCACGTCTCCATCAGTTCCCCTTCTAAGGTGCATGAGAAACATATATGTAGACAGCATCATTTGGTAAAGCATGGTTTGGTAAGATATATGCACACATGGGTTCCACCGCCCTCATATTCCCCCAATTTTTTCCGTCATACCCACTCTTAGAATGATTTACAAAATTTATAAAATTGTTACGTGAAAGCAGAAGGAAAAATATCCACCTGTTGGTTGTTCCTAAGGAAATCAAGCGATCCAAGTGCACCACCACCACCACCACCACCAGCAAGTGTTTCCTGAAGAATCCCAGCTTAAATATAAATATTCACACAATGGAACAAATGCAAGGATCTTTCCCATATCAAAGGCCTTACCTGAGGAAACATATTCAAAGGAGCTGAATTAGGAGCCCCAGAGACAGGAGCAGTGGTTGCACCAGTTTCAGGTGCCTGACTTGCAGGAAAACGAGGCACTGGCACTGCAACTTCTGTAGCTTCTGGAATACCCTGGAAAATAAATGAAAACAATTAATGATACAAAAATATGGCAGCAGAAAGTTCGTTGACTTTGGGCTTACAGAGTACAAGTAGTCCACTGCACGTTCTGGATTGTTATAAGCTGCTCGAAGTGCTCGGGTGACTGTTTCTCTGTCCCAGTTGCCACCACCCATATCCATTATTTGTTGAATAGTCTGCTCAAGATTACTGCCAGCAACCAAATTTGAAGCAGCTTGACCATAGGTATCGCTAGTCACCCTGCAGCAATAACATTACATCAAATCATCAACAACAAAATACAAGACTCAGTTTTAAGTGTCGAAGTACTTAGTTATCTTCTCTGACAGAAAACAGAAAGTTCTATCCATAAAAATTAAAAAATAAAAATACAAAAAAGTAGCGTATGAGGACTTCTCAAAAGATCAAAAAAGACAACACAATGGCCCAAGAAAAACAAACAAACAAAAAAAATACACTCCCAAAGAGCAATCTTACAACTTAGATTAATAAAACAAAGAAAAGGTAAATCTTTAACTTCCTTGGAAGTCAAAACCCAAAAAGGAATGGTATATTTGCTTTCGTCCAAAGCATCTTATGCCTGAGCATGTTCAGTGAATTCTCAACCACAAGACCCACGTAAGAGCCAGCGCCGACCACCTCCACAAGAGCTTTCCTGAATCCCACAAAGTTGCGCAATTCCTCACTGATGAAGAAACGGCATTAGGAAGAATAATCAAATAAATCCCAGCCCCATCCAACAAGTACCATCATTTACAATACATATTATGCACAGACTTTTGCTGACATCACATACTAGGAATGCGGTGTAAAACAAGAAACACCTGCACTTTAAAGGGAATCTCTATTTCCAAATCAAAGAACAGGGTACAAAAGATAAAATGAAATGCTTTCCAGTAATTATTGAGCCAGCATCAAGTCATTAACCTACCATCTATGTATGTTCTTCCTTATATAGAAGTAATCCAGATGAGAGAACACACGTAAATTTTGCTCTCTCAAAAGCAATATTTCATTCTCTTGGCATACTCCAAAATTCCATGACGAATATGAAAAGACATGCATACAGTGAAGTAGTCAGTATGGATTGCTCTTTCTGTGTGTCCATAATAAAGCTGTCCATTACTTAAAAATTAAACCAAAGAAGAAGCAAACCAAAACAGCACACCAAAAAAAAAAGGCAGGGCAGCACACAAACCACCCTACCAATCTTAGCAGGTTTTTTTTTTTCCCCTCATTCCCAAACAAACAAAAATACTGCCTAGTCACTAGAGACAAAACGGCCACCTCTTGGCCAATCCCAGTCTCTATTCTCAATATTTATGGCAACAGAGGAAACAAAGAAATAAATGTGCTACAAAATGATTAGAAAGGCCCGCAGATTAGCAATTCCAAAGCATACGGAATGAATATATCCCAGAAACATGAAAGAAAATAAGTAAAAAAGATTATCTTCATGTAAACTCACGGTGCTTGGGCAGGAGCTTCAGCAGGAGCAGCAGGTGTTTCAGCAGGAGCAGAAGGATTTGAGGTTGGTGCAGCTACAGGAGGATTTGTAGAAGCCGGCTGTTGCGTACAGGTAGAAGTGGTTCAAATAGAAAGAACTAAGGACATAATATGCTTAATTGCCTATGAATCAGTAAGAATAGTACCTGAGTGGACGAGGCCCCAGCAGAACCTAATATTTTACTCTGTAAGAGGTAAAAAATGAAAATGAGAAGAAAACTACAACTCACAAATAGAACTAAAGCAACGATTAGTTGAAGCCTATATGTGTTAGGTTTTGCAGATGACCAACTAAACAAAATATGACTGATAAACTTTCTAGTAACCCATCAAATAATATCGTTTAGAACAACTAGGAGGTATTAAAAAGGTAATCATCTATGTCATTCGTGCTCCTTTTTTCTTTAAAATTTGCTTTTTCGAATTTTTATTTCTTGTTCGTATTCATTTCTCTATGTTTCTATATATGCAAAAAATATGATAGAGGGGACTTAAAAAAAACCACTAATTGCCGAGTAAAACATGTTAAGAGCATGATTTCAAATCTCTCAGATTGCTGAGTGAAAGAAAAGTTGGCTTTGTTGAGATTTCTTGTTATGGCAGCTCAGGAATAGTAAAACAGAAGTCATATCTCCAGCATGCTGAAGAAATGAGAATGCAAACCGATACAATTTATGTTACTTTTTTTTTTAATTTTTTATATAAGAGAAACAACAGTTCATCGATAAAATCAATTAGAACAAGAAGTCCTCAAAAACTTAAAGAAAAACAAAACTGACAGATATAACAATGCTGACTGCAATTCAAACCTAAAAGACAGGCAAAATCATATGGCCAGCCCCCTGTTACCACTTTCCAATTCAAAACAATCAGAGGAAAAGGGAAGTCCTTGAAAATTTTATCAATAGATGCCGACAAGGAGGCAGAAAACTTTGCTTTATCAGATAAAGCAATTAAATCTGTTTGATAAAGTAAAGTTTTTTGTCTCCTTGGGGGTGTCTGCAGATAAACAATTGAATCTGATTGTACAATGTTGTTTCGTTTTTTGTCTTAAATTGTTATCAGCTTTATTGTTTCTATTAGTTTTGTTCTTTTATGTTTGCGAGCACTTCATGTTCTCACTTCCCTTCGTAATTGATTTTACCAATGACAGATTGTTTCTTATCCAAAAAAAAAAAAAGGAAAAGAAGAAAGAAAATTTTATCATCCAATAATGCAGGTTAATAATAAATTAGTTGCAGCTGTTGAGCTAGAGCAGAAATGGCCAGCAGCAATTTTAATATACATTTAAACTCAAGAAAATAGAAAGAAAGAAATTCCATATCTATCTATATCTAACAGGTAGAATAGGTTTGGGAAGTAGGTTTTGCCCAATCCGACAAAGCAATTACATCCCTTTTTTCCACTTTTTCAAAATTGTTGATAAGTTTTGTACGGCTATTTTGTTTGGATTGTTTGCCTGTAAAATCCCCCTTATTCAGAAAACAATAAGGCTAAATTGTGTGGGTGAGTCTTCTGTTCTTTATCATGTTATCACTAAATTTACAACATATGACAGCTTTATTACTTTAAAAAATAAGCTTTCAGTTATAAAGAAAACTATCATTTAGAAGTGTGCAAGTTCAGTTATAAAGAAAACTATCATTTATAAGTGTGTAACTCTCAACATATTTTTGTCGTGTCATATATAGATACATAATCTTTTTTTTTTTTTTTTGCAGGTATGTATATATAAGTTAAATCAATTAAGAACATTTACTTCCTATCTTTTATTACTCTCGCTTGCACAAGCTTTTCATAATTTACTATTGCAATTAGCCATGTTATTAATTGATTACGAAGTTCCAAAAAGCGTTAAAGAACGATTGAAGAAGAAAAAAAAAAAATTCATATCATCTAAACAAGTGCAAGTGCAAAGCACGTGGCTCCAACACTAAAGAACACACGATAGCGCGAAGCGCGTGGCTCCAACTTGTTAAACTTCTAAACAAGACATGCAAAAGTTACAATGCAATGCAAGCACACAACAGTAACATTTTTCCGACAAAAACAAAAACTGTTACCTTGCTAAGCATGACGACAAGGAAACCATCTTCTGAAACCTTGTTCTCCGCCAGCGTAGTCTCGTCTTTCAAGACCTTCCCATTGTGAATCAGCAACTGCTGTCCACAAGGATAATTGTCCTTTCCTTGTACATCTTCAATGTTCTTCTTTACAGCCATAACCTTAAGAACAAGAAACTCCCCTTTCAACAAATCCGTTTATATCAAGCCTCTAGTTCTAGGTAACCCTTCCAAAACAAAACTACTCATTCAAATTCAAACATATATTTATGGATTTATACATAAACCACATATCTGTGCACACAACTTATAAATATATCCGTGTCCACACATTTATTATTTATCAAAACAACTCATTTGTTTCAATAATTTTTCCAGTCAATCAAACATATGTTTATGGATTTGTACATATATCTGTGTACATAAACCTATTTATATATCTATCAAAACAACTCGCTTGTACATCAACTTTTTCAGTCAAGAACACACACGCATGCACATAATATATATATATATATATATATGACTGTGTGAGCATGTATTTCTATGTTATATATGTATATGTGGAGGTTAAACCAGTCATTACAAAGCCTGAACAATTACCCAAATCCGAATTCCCAACCAATGTAACAATCCTTTTATTACCATTTTCTGAACATTGAAGGAAAAAAAAAAAAGCATGAATAATCGATCCTTTGACAAAACATTCAAAATTGAGCAGCCACAGAAAGTAAGGACATTGCCATTTTTTTCTGGTTCCCGAAAACAAAGGAAGAATTTTTAAAAAGAAAATTATCAATTTTACTTAATTCAGTCCAACAGATTCAAAAAAAGAAAAACTCCATGAAAGTAGAAAAAAAAGAGTGGGGGAGGAGAAGGAAGCTACTGACAGTGTCGGTTGGCTGAACCCTGATTTCAAAGTGACTGCCTTTGAGAGTCTTGACAGTGAGCTTCATCTTCTCGGCCAACAAATGGACGACTGAGGAAGCGAAACGGTGACGTTCAATTGGAAATCCCCAGAGACGAGAGAACCCTAGAAAAAACCAGCGGCAAATGTTTTGGGGAAAGAGAAACACAGAGAGGAGAGAGAGACGAGAGAGAGAGAGAGAGAGGGAGAGCAAAGCACGCCCAACGTTAGTTTTTTGGATTTCTTTTTATAGTACCAAGGACTTGCATGCTTTTTGCACGTGATTCAAGTTTCAAAGGTTTTTCATTTTTGTTTGGAAAATTAAATTAGATGATTTTTTTTTTTAATAACTTAGCATGAGTTTGGTAACAAAGTTTAACTATAACTAAACTGTACTTTTTCATATTAATTTTTATCTTTTTTTTAAAAGTCAACAAAATTTATAACTAATTTTTAAAAAGTCAACCAACTCAAATTTAAAAATTTCATCTCATCTCAAACTCAACCCAAACACCAAATAAACCCTTAATCTAATCAATAGTCTAATTTTTTATTTAAAAAAATGATAATTTGTCATTTTTAAGATTTGATCAATTAGTGATTGATTAGTGATCAATTAGTGATTGACTATTAAATTTAGTGATTTACATTATGGTTAATCAATGATTAACCATGAGTCAATCACTAATTAACTATCGTGCAATCAATCAATAATTGATCATTTAAGACAAGTGATTAATCATTTAAAAAAAATCCTTTTAATTAATTTTTAAAAAATTTCTCTATTTATTAAAAAATTTCTTAAAAAATGATATTTAACTACAAATCCCTTTTTGTTTCTAGGTAAAGGAAAACTTTTTTTTTTTTTAATTAGACTAGGTGACCATATTTGAAGACCCAATCTAATAAATAACCCATCTTTTTTTTTTTTTTAGTTAAATGGCCGAATCTCAATCGCTATCATTGTGATCACCTGGTGTTGTGTCAGATATGGTGTTAAGTTGAGGAATTCGGGCTAGATTTGCACATCGATGGCGTCGAAATGGGGAGGGCGGAATCTGTGGGTTGAGATAGTGCGAAGAAGAGAGAGAAAGAGGGGAGATTACATTGTGAAGAAAGTGGGATAAGAGGGAGAGAAATGGGAATTGCACTGGTGAAGATGGTGGCTGCAAGGACGGTTGTGCCGGTAAAGAATTGGTGGTGAGCTTCCGGTTGGGAGTCAGGGTTCCGTCATGTCTGGAGCACGCCTTATGGTGGTGTAGATCACAACCGATGCTTTACATTGTCGCAGGTGAAATCTCTTGCCAGATGCCTGAGGAGTCAGGGTGAGGCACAATTCTTATACTACCAAAGCTATCAGAAGGGGAAAGAGAACAGGAAGAGAAAGAAAGAAGGGGAGCTGTCACGTTTGTGTGTGTGTTAGGGAGAGGTGTTTGATTATTTTTAATCATAAAGCATTGATTTATGATTTCAAAAAAATTTTGATTTATCAATAGTTAATTACTGATTGACTGAAAAAATTTGTGAGTTATATTCTGGCCAATCAATGATTTACTAATGGTCAATCAGTGATTAATTATACAATATGATCAATCAATGATTGATCATTTACAAAATTCATTGACAATTCTAGGAAAAAAAAAAGACCCTTTTAACTAATTTTTAAAAACTAGGCTTTTTAAATACTTTTTAAAAACTTAGGCTATTTATTATAAAAACGTATCTAATAAAGGCCATTTAATTATTTTTAATCACAAAGCATTGATTTACTATTTCAAAAAAAATGACTTACTAATAGTTAATTATTGATTGACTGAAAAAATTAATGAGTTATGTTATGGTTAATCAGTGATTTACCAATGATCAATCAATAATTAATTATACAATATGGTCAATCAATGATTGATCATTTACAAAATTAATTTACCATTCTAAGGGGGAAAAAAAGGACATTTTAAACTAATTTTAAAACAAGATGTTTTAAAAAACTTATTTAAAAAAGGTCATTTAGCCCCCCTTCCTTTTTTTTAATTTTCTAATACTCTTTTTTTAAGGGTAAATTATTCATTTAGTCCTTAAACTTTAAATAATGTGCGACCTTAAACTTTTTTCGTAGCTGGAATGCCTATAAACTTTTAAAATGTTGCTATAATAATTATTTCCGTTAAAAGTTAACAAAATGTGAAAAGTTGAAAATTCTTTTTTTTTTTTTAATAACATAATAGATAATCTCATACAAATAAAAAACAATGAAAAACATATTTAATAAAGCTAAATATTTCAAATCCAACCTAACAGAATTTTAAAATAAACTAACATAAATTTTAGAAAATAATTTAACTTAAAATCTGGAAAATCACAAATTTAAATTCCAACTTAAAATAAACTAGTCCGATAACCCGCTCCACCAACACGTGCACATTCACGCTAAGTCTTCTCCATTCTTAGGCTTTGTTCTTAAACTTATCTGCAACATACGAATAAACTAGAATAAGCAAAACGCTTAATAAGTACATCTCTCACCTGTAACAAGTTTGTTCAAAGTTAAATATGAATTTTATGGTGTTAATTTATGATAACAATTGTTTCTTTTAATGAAAGTTTCGACGAGGTTTATAAAGTAAGTTATGATTTATGTTATGATGTGTTCCTCTTGTTTTACGACGTAGTAAGTTAAGAGCTATCTAAAAACTAAAAATATTTAGAAGGCGTGTACTAAGCAATTTGGAACCCACTTTTTTTGCATATACAATTAGGAGTTCACTTAAGATGTCGAAATAGTATGTAATCACGTTATGATCTTGCCTCGGTGGGTTTGGAACTTGCAATCCCACTCTCACCGTGGTTGTGCACATTGGTACATCGCCTAGGGTCTAATTAATAGAAAAAATAACGATAAGAATGATAGTGTATGATCATAATTAGTTATATGATAAGTCGTTTAGCTTTTTAAGATGTTATTCTATATTCGATTTATGTATTATGTAATTACACTGAAAATAATCGTTTGAAAATGGATGTTTGTGATGATTCATAAATAAAGGTATGAGGTCTTTTAGGGTGAGTCCAAAAGCAAAATCATGCAGGTAACAAGAGTAAAACGGAAAATATCATGTCAACGAAAGGCACGGGTCATTACAACACATGATTAATTATATTAGGTTAATACGCATGGGTTATTTAGTCATATAATTCCATCAGATATCTATAATCTTAATGCTAAGATTTCAGATACATAAACATCCAAACACATTAGGGAGCAAAACCAAATTATTATATTTTAAACATGATAATATTTATATAATATCTATAGGTAAAATATATTAATATTTTAATATACTTAATTTAAATATGATTGTTACATATTACAGTTTACATATATTGTTGTTTATATATCATCACATTTAATATACAGGATAATATCATAATATATCACTTATTTTATCAAATTAATAAGTAAATTATATTAGATTATATTGTATATTTTTCATAAGATGAGTAATATATATTATATATTGTAAATTATCATTTATGTCATGCATGGTCTTTATATATTAATATCAATAAAGATTATTAATAATTATATAAATTAAATTACCAATTTTGTAATTAAATAAGTTCATAACTAATATATATAATTATATTACCAAAAAAATATATTGCATTATAAAACCGCATATGATAATACTTTATCAATTATAGAAATAATAAAAAATATGAAGAATGTCATAAATTGTTATAATAATTGATTACATCTCTAATTGATATGAATTCATTAACATATATTGAGAAACATATCAAGATAATATTTATTTATTATATATATTGTAAACAACGGTATACAACCTTTAACTTTATTTGATTAAGACCAATTAAATGATAATGTTTAAAATTTTAATACATGAAAGTCGAAATATTTTTGACAAATAATAGTATAAAATTGTCCAATTTTATCATATGGATAATTAGATTAAGGAAATCAGTTTATATATAAAAATTGATATATGTAAATATATATAATAAATTTATCATAATACTTATACCTATATATATATCAAGTATTATTAAAAATTTAATAATAACAATATAATATATGATAATAAAATGTATTTCATAAATTATAAGGACTTTTGATTTGACAATATAACACATCACTACAAGAAAATCGATTTTTAGTGATAACAAAAGTGATCGTTAAAAATTAGAAAGTCGTCGTTGAAAGTTATTAATGACAAAAATCATGTTATTGACAGTTGTTGCTGTACATGTGTGTCATTGATTGTTTCAACGACGACTTTATTACATTGTCATTGAAAGTATTGTTCTACGACAAGTAGTTGTTGTTGATTAAGTACAATTTGCATCGTTGATTAAATTTAGACGACAATGGCATTTTGTCGCTAAATGAATACAACGACAAGGTAGTCGTCATTGAAAGTGCAAATTTTAGCGACAATGTACTTATTTTAACAGCTTACTTGTTGCCGCGAAAACCGACAAATATATTTTCAACGACTTACTATTGTAGTTGAATGTCTTATCATTGATGGTAACATAGGAAAAATGGTTTTTGAGTACATTATTACATAACATGAAAAATAAAACTTTCGGTGTTAATAAATTTCTAAGAGCCAATGTCAATGCATTTGAATTATGTAGGTATTGTTTAAGGAATTCCTTGGTTATCTTTTGCTTGTTCTCATCTTCGAAGAATTGCTTCAATCTTGCCCTTCTTTTTCACCATTTGAGCAAGCTTCTTTCTTAACTTGGTTCCTCATTTGGCTGCAATACAATAAAAATTAAATTATTCTCTCTCTCCACGTCACATGTGTGCAAGTTCATATGCATGGAAACATATAATGATACTATGACCAATACTTCAAGATATGACTTTCTCATAAACATACCTCAACATAAGGAGTAAGACAAACATCCAGAATCAAATATGTCGAAGAAACATATTACACAAACATCAGAGGAAAGAAACATAATTTAATACAAATTTCACGTATATGCACCAAAACAAGTATCATTGCAGTTAGAAATGGTAATATAAAGTTTATGTATAAAGCATTTCCTCTAGTGCAATAAGCTTCTAAAAATACGAAGCTACAACGAAGAATTCTATTAAGAACCATAAAGTCAACAATACAAGCCTACGCTAAAATCAATGTCAACATTATATAAAACCTTTTTGATTAAAGCAATAGTGGAGGTTTTGTTTATTAGAGGCGTGAACGAGAACGTTCGATTTCGATCCAGCGGACGATTGTGGACAAGGCTCTATTTTAGAATTGCAAAAACCATTACCACCAAATTGAAACTTGAGAGCAAATAAATTTGATAAGAGAAATAAATTATCTATGAGCATATTGAGGGGAGATTCTTGCGTGAAACAGAGATAAAAGAAACAAGGAATAGCGGATGATTGGGGACGATTGATAACAGCAGACGATTGTGGATGAGAATCTGTTTTGGAATTGCCGAGGCTCTATTTGGAATTGTAAAAACCATTACCACAAAATTGAAACTTGAAAGCAAATAAATTTGATAAGAGAAATAAGTTACCTATGAGCATGTTGGGGGGAGATTCTTGTGTGAAACAGAGATAAAAGAAACATGGAATAGGAACAAGAGAGAAAGATGGTTTAAGTGAGTGAGCTTAAATTTTTTTTTTTTTTGTTTGGTTGGTTTTTCTAAAGTCTGCTTTGGAAAAAAAAAAAAAAAAAAAAAGAAGGAAAGCTTGACAAGGAAGATGAAGAGTGAAGGTAGAAGATGGAGGAATGGGAGAGAAAGTACGTTTGCTCGAGAAGTTGAAGGGAGGAGAGAAGTTATGTGTTAGTGGGAGTGAGAGCTATAAACGTTGTAAAATTTAAAATGAAAATAAAGCGCCAAAAATTTTATTTTTCACAATCCATTTAAGCGCTAAATCCAAAATTTTGTTTACCTCCGTTTAAGCGCCAACATTTTTTTTTTGTTTTAAGAATAGCAACACAACACGTTTAAATTAAAAAATAGGTATTTAATTATCTAAACACAATTATTTTTGTGGTAAGTTGTGCAGGTAGTTACGTAACCTTTTCTTTAGGAGATTTTTTTTGAAGTTCAGTTTTTTTTTTTAACTTATTTTTTCTAAACTGTTTTTGAATAAGTTTTTTATGTGTGCTTTTATTAATTTTTGCTTATAACTATTTTACATGTATTGAACATCAGATATTACTTCGAAGGATGCCGAGGTTGGATTGCTTCAGTTACTGATTCAATATCAGTTCTTTCATCAACTTGTTTTTTATCTTAAATTTCTTGTTCAATTATGCTTAATACATGCTTTCACAATTACTTTTATAAACCAGGTCATTAAATGTGTTTGTATTGATATTATTTTGCAACATAAATGACTCTTTTGAGTTTTTTTTGGCCAAAAATAGTTAAAAGCAAAAATATACAATTTTTTGTTTAATTTAAAGCTTTCAATGACAAAAATTATACTCATTTATAAAATTTAGATTTTTAATGATGACAACGACCTTTGTCGTTAAATGCAATTGGACAACTTTTTTACTGACAATTTTTAACGACAATTAATGTATCATTACTTAAAGTTGATAATTTATGACAAAAACTAGAAAATTAATGAAAAAATTGATTATCGTTAAAAATCACTAATTCACTAGATTTTCAATGACAACGACCTTTGTCGTTAAATGTGATTGGACAAAACTTTTATCGACAACTTTTAACAGCGACAATTGTGTCGTCATTAAAAGTTCATAATTTACGACAAAAAGTGTATATTTAACTGTAAAGTTGGTCATTATTACAAATCACTAATTTTGAACATATTCAATGACAACATATGATTGTCACTAATTGATATAAGTTGTCGTTAAAAGTTTACCCGCCAATATGAGAGTGCCAAAGCTAGTTGGCGCCAAAAATCTCAAATTTTTAGCGACAATATGAAGAAAAGTGTCACCAATAAAAGCTTTTTAACTACAATATAGTTGTCGTTGATGCTTGTATTGCATCCTGTTGTTAATAGCGCAGTTTCAACGACAACCTGTCGTTGAATGTCACTTTAATGACGAAATTTTAGTCGTCACTAAAATTGTTGTCGTTGATTCTCACTTTTCTTGTAGTTCAACAGACAAAGTAACAACATTAAATACAAAATCCTAAAGTGATGTAATAAGTATTAATTCCATATAATTTTATATATGTTATCATATATTTCTTTATTGTTATCTTGAGATTTTATGTTTTATAGTTTCACGAATGCAAAAGAATGAAAATGAGATGAAAATGCGCTAAAATAGAGGAATTGAGCCAACTACTTGGATAAATTTTAATACAAAGCTAATATAAAATGAAATGTGCACATGAAAAGTTAAACAAATGATCAAATACCTAAATGTGAAAAATATAACCCAACATAATAATTGCAAACAACCACAAGTTCTCAAATAAACAAACAACAATTGTAATAGAGAAGGTAAAAAAGTACTTACTTTCCTCCCAAGAAATTTCTGATATCAATGGCCTTGTTCTTATCATTGATGAAGGCATTTATGGGAAACTGAGCATACAAAATCCTCATATTGTATCGATATCCAATAGTGATACCTGTAATTAGGTTTCTAATGAGGCTCAGAGCAGTGTCAATGATGGTAGTAGCCTTTCGAGAACTAAATGTCAGAACAAATTTTCCGTTGTCGATTTTTAAACTGGAAAATTGTAAGCAATCGAAAGTATTTTACGTAGGTAGTAAAAGATTTTAGAAATTCAGACCAATGTATTAAATTAATAAACTCACTAAATGTAACGACCCGCCTAGTACAGGCCGTTACCGTACATACATACATAGCATCATACATAGCTTATACAACTTACTTAATTATTACATGAAATACAGCGGAAATTTTTTTTTATAGGGCGTATATACATATACGAAGCATAAAACATGATCAGTAATATTTCTGGTGCATACCACTCAGTAGCTATAATTAAACATTCCATCATTTAACATAATTAACAAAACACATAGCGGTCCCCACTTCCCACTATTCACAGCGTCCGGCCACGCGATTCCACCTTGCATCATCAATTGCCAGCAGGTTGTTTACCTACAGCACAAACTTAACACAATGAGCTTTCGCTCAGCAAGTACAACTCCTATACCGCGACTCATAACTTATATCATAACATATCATCATTTATTGCATATACTTCAAGACATATAGCATGCATGAACCAATTATGTTCATATTATGCTTATTTATTTCTGCATTTACTTATTTACTTAGGGGCCCTTAACATGTGTGTTTGTACCTGGCGCGCGACTATGAATTGGTTGGGGCGGCCAAACCAAATCCAACTCAACCCACAGTCCAACCCGACCTGGTGCGGGTGGCACGACACAGGCGACGTATCGCCTTTACCTACTTTTCACCTTATCATTCTTAATCATGTCATACATGATCCCATTTCATGAATATCCCGTTCGATGTTATTTTATCATCATTCATATGCATTTAATATATATATCGTAAGCATACGTTGCTTACTTAACACATTTCATAGCATAAACTTATTACATACATATCACATCATAACACATAGCACAACAATAATATTTAGGCAAGTATACAACTACTAGCCTATGCTGTAGGCGGCGTTGTATTTACCTTGTCTACGTCTTGTGATATGCTGTTCCACCTCGGGGCTCAGTTGCAGGTTATATCCTGCTTAATCGAAGGACTAGTTAATATTCTAGCCTATGACCATAATAATATTGGTTATCTACCAACATTCATGCAATGCTTTGTTATATGTCTCTCCTATCTTAAAACATTTTTATGTGTGGTTACGTTGGATAACCTTTCATGTTTATCACATGTGAGAGCGTAAAAGGTTAGGCTAATACCTAACCTTAAACTTATCATTATCCTAATCCGAATTAGGTTAACCGAAGTCAACCTCTAAATTACTAAAGTCAACCCTCCTTTGGGCCAACTTCGGGCTTTGGGGCTAAGCCCTGTGATTCGGGTATAAATTCCCGATCACCGTTCGTCTTACCTATTTACCTTGCAAACCTTGAACTTGAACATTTTAATCTCGTATCTTTATCCTTTAAAAAAAAGCTTTTGGCATAAACACCGAAAAACTGCTATAATTCCCCTTAAAATTCCTTGAGTCTTAAAACATGGCTTATAAAACATTTGAGGGTTTGAAACTGCCTTTGGAACAGTTTCTGTGTTCAAAACAGAGTGTTTAGACAGAAAAACAATTTTTCTCTATTGGTTCTATAAAATTCTGTGCAGGAATGTTTTTCTCCCTGCACAGTTTTCAGATTTCAAGGTCTAGCTTAAAACCCTTTTGGAATTAGAAAAAGTTTCCTTCATGAAAGTTCTAACTCTCGAAGATATCTAAAACTTTCGTGTTTTACAAAAATTCTGATTCGGCTTAGTTCAGTACCAGTTTTTTTTTGAATCCTGTTGATCCTAAAAACTGCGTCCTGATGGACCATCCTCGGTTTTTCGTAAAAACAGAGGCCTTTGGAACCTCATTTTGAGAAACGGCTCACGTTTCCCCTAGGAAAGACCCTGTTCTACAACTTTCGTGTTTTACGTTTTTGTCCATTCGGCCTCTAAATGCCTGCAATTACCGGTTTCCTGAGACTGACCAGTTTGGAACCCGAACTGGCAGCCTTGCTTACTAGATTTGGTTTACGTCCTAATTTTCGGTTTCTACCTCAACCGATTATATCGGGAGCTTAATGACAATTCATGCAGCGTTTCTAACGTCTTGCATGTCCCAACATGCAGCCCTAACCCGTTCATGCAGCCCATAGAAACCGACTCCTAACCTCGGGTTGCATGGCTAGCATGTTCAAACCATTCATTCCATACATTCCATCACATACCAAAATAAATTCAAACCATACATACACATGCTCATTCATACCCTAAGGGACATATAATCTCATGTAATATTTCTAGCATACAATCCTAGCATACCAAACAATCATAAGCATATTAATGAGCATAAAGGAACCAAACCACATCTAGCAACCTAATCAAGCACTTTAAGGGCATAAAACTAAATTGGTGAGCTTATGCTCTTACAAACATTAACTTGAACAAATACATTTAAATTTGAACTTAAAAACTTGATTGGAAAAGGATTTAGGCTATTTGAAAAATTTACCTTGAAATGGATAGGGTTTGGCTCTAGGACTTGAACCAAATCTCACACCTTGACTCCAAGCTCCCTAGACCCGGTTTTGGCTCACCAAAATGCACCAAACTTGGTTGTTTTTTTGGCTCAAATGTGCCTTCCTCTAATGCACGGCTACAACACCTAAAATGCACCAAAAATCTGAAAATTTTTCTCCTATTTTCCTGCACAAACCGTGGGCTTCTAGGAAGAGAAATTGGTTCCGAAAACTTACCCCTAGCTTGTTTGAATGAACCCGAACTCTCCCTCAAGCTCTCCCCTAAAAATTCTGATTTTTTTCTCCCTTTTTCTTGCTTACTGGCCACAGTTACAGCCAAGAACAAGGGCTGGAAAAATTTTTTCCTCACTTCCTCTTGCTCTCCCACACAAACCGAACAACACACACAAGGTGGTTCAAGAATATTTTTCAGATTTCTTCCTATCTCTCACTCGGTTTTTCATGAAAGAAAATGGGCATAATGGAGCTGCTTTTTCTGATTTAAAAAGGGGTGGAGGCAGCCCTATTTATAGGCAATGTGGGACACAAAATTGTTCACATTTTGACCCCAAAACTTTTGAAATTTTTTCACAAAACTCCCCCCTTTGGCCGGCTGTCATGGAGTGGGAAACAAGTAAGAAAAAGCTAGAAGGGGACACATGTCTTGTGTGGATTTGTTCTCCAAAAAGTAGGTGATGTCATAATTCAAAAATTTATGATGTCATAAATCATAAGGGCTTGTTTGTCTCCTTTTTCCAATAAGCAGTGTAATTTAAACTTAATATAGATAAATCTAATACTGTGTTGTACTAATACACAGTATTAATATTTTATACTGTCATAAAAATTTTATCTGTGAAAAATCGGGCTGAAAATTTTTTCTTTATTTTTTCGAACCCTTTTGCCCTGTACCCTAATTTTGCGTGCTTGATTTTTCTATAGTGGTTTTAGTTCTCATTTACGTCATTTTATCCGAAAAATGAGTTTTCGCAGTATTTTTCCTATATTGCATCTCACAAAATTGTACAGTGAGGGTTTTGACCATTTTGGTCAAACTTTGACTTTTCCGGGTCAAAGTTGACTTTTTTGGTCAACCATTTGACTTTTCTAAAATGATGTAAATTTCATCTCTTTTCGTCCAAAAAGACCATTTATCATTCAAAACAAACATACTCGAGTCTTATAAAGCTATAAGAACTCGTAACACATAATAAAATTCTGAAGCGAACTTTTTTTTCATAAATGCCGATACGGCATGTATTTAATTCCTTTTAAAAGGAAATAATAACATAGAAAAAGTCAGGTCTTACACTAAATGCATAAAATAAGAATTTTTATTTTTTCAAATCCTTTAGGACCCAACGAAAATATAAATTAATATTTGACAAAAAAAAAACAAATATAATTCATGATATTAAAGATAAAAATATTAAAAGATGAGAAACCATGAAGAAAAAAATAAAAATATTAATGATTTGGAGTCTAAAAAAACAAAACTATTTATAAAGTTGATGTTCTACTATGTACAGTTGATGTTATATGGTATTAAATTTAAAAAATACATTTACTATATATCCAAGTACTTATTAACCTTCATTTATCGATAAATAAATAACATTTTTAAAATAATATATTTTTTCTTTATTTCAACAATCATTTATAAAAGTTTTACCGTACAAATTCATTGAAGTACTATTGGTTTGTATTTTTTCCCCAGATAGATACATATATACCAAAAGAAAATGAGACCTAGGTATTCCCAAAAAGTCAGCCTCTACTTAATAACATGTTGAATATTTCAGTAATAAATTTAACTTTTACAAAATGTTTATCCACTTCCAACAATTCAACCTCCCTATAAATAAAACAAAAATGAAAAGTTAACAAGCAAAATTATAAATTTAAATACAGTTAATTATAAAGAAGATCCTTCTTAACCAAAGATAATGCAATAACAATACAAGCAAACAGCTTTCTACAATCGAACATCATAATATGAGTGTCCATTTTTTTAAGTTAGATAACTTTTTTTGCTTGTTTTTTAAGCACAAGAATCATAACCGAATTTAACCCTAAAAGAATTATCAAATGGTAATGTTATCCAAAAGTTCTCATTTTGTAGAGTATTCTTCTCCTCACTAAAGAGAGATAAGGAGAAGAACTAATAATACATTACTAATACACTATTAATACATTACTAATACATCACAACATGTTACTAATATAAACCTGACATTTTTGGTATGAACTAGTAACACATTAATATAATAAGGATAAAAATAAAACTATCAAATTTCAATAATAATACATTGAGATGTATTTTGTGATCACCATTTTTAATTCATCATAATCACTTTTAACAACAAACCTGCTAATGCAGTAGTCAACAAGGACTTCGATTAAAAAAGAATAATTTACCATTTTTGATTTTAAAATATGCTAAAAAGGAAAATACATACACAAACGACCTACATACCACATCCATTTATATTCATACATACGACTGGCACAAAGTACAAATCACCTCTACCACTACTAGCACCGTTTCTTCCACCTACTCAAGTATCATTTCTACATCTTCATTAGCACCATTTCTAAAATGGTTAATCTTAATATTTTTAAAGTGATATATCCAGAGTCAAGGTAGATAGAGGTAAAGGGGTTATAACGATTTTGACATTTCTTAGCCTTTTTTTTAAAACCTTTTTGGGATTTTCTTATTAATGTCGTATCCATATTTTAGATCTCAATACTTAGATGCAAGTTTAGTAAGTTTTTTTCTCTTTGAAAATAAGATCTAAGATAGAGGTTTGGGGTTATAACGGATCTTTTTGACCTATTTTGGTTTTTTTTTTTTTTTAATTTTTAAAAACCATTTTTGCTGTTCATAGTAATTTTTTAATCCATATTTTAGATGTCAGTACTTAGATACAAGCCTATTGAGTTTTTCTTTCTCTTTAAAATAGAATTTAGACTGTAAGTATGAAGTATGAATATTTATTTAAAAGCAAATATTTTTAAATTTTGAATTTGTATATGGTATAACATGAGTGTGAAGTAACTCTAATATATACATTTTTTATTTCTGATATTAACGGAACCATGAAATAAGTGAAATATTTTTTACAGCAAATATTTCACCGTCATGAAGCAAACTCTTGTTTAATTTGAACTTGGTTTTGGTTTGTGGTCAATTCTGTGAACTTGATATTTGATCATAAATTTGTTTCTGTTGCTTCGGTTATTTATATGAACTTGATTTTTGATCATAAATTTGTTTATTCTTTTGCTTTGTTTGGTCTTCTTTTATTTGTATTTCACTTTCAATTGTTTATCTGGTCCTTTTTTTTTTTTTTTCCGAGTTGGAGAATTGTTTACATTCGTCTAATGAGTCTTTATTTATATGTTTTGGTTAGTTATGGAAACTTGGTTTTCGATTGTAAATTTGTTTCTTCTTTTATTTTGGTTTGGCTCCTTATGTTTGCATTTCATTTTCATATATTTGGCTAATCTTCTTTTTTCTGAGTTGGAGAATTACTTTCACTGGTCTAATGAGTCTTTATTTATATATTTGTGGTTATTTATGTGAACTTGATTTTCGATCATAAATTTAATTTGCTAGTTTTCAATTAAAACTGCTTTTCAAAATTGAAGAATTGCTTTTACTAGTCCAATGAGTATTTTATTTCTCTTTAGTTGAATGTTGTCTAATAAGTCATGTTATGATAGCTGACATTTATTAAAAAATATCTCCTTTTCTAAATAGCTAGGGATTCATATAGTGTATTAATCCGAAATAACTAAATATAGTGAGGGTTGATTTATTAGTTATGGCTATTTAAGGTATGATTAATATGAAATTTCGTTGTTGAATTGTTTTTTTTTTTCCTTCTTGATTTATATTCAATTAGTGCGATGTAAATCTTTGGTTACCGATTGTGGGAAGCAGTTGGTGATGATAAAAGTTACATTTACATTTTAATATTATTTATTTGGTAAGATAGAGGCCCTTTGCAATTCTATAATGGTGATTTATACTTAATTTTACATTTTTCTCACTATGTTTCTTCTAATTTTTATTTTTCTCTTTCAATTTGTTAGTTACTCAGTGTTTAACTTTCTATTTTACCAACGTAATGATGAAAATTATACTTTATGTTGGTTCTATTTTTTCTCTCTCTTTCTACTTGTAAATCATGATAGTTGTGAGTACTAGGGTCTATGTTATGCCGTAAACAATATGTGTGTGTGTTTTTATTTTTTGAATCTATGGCTATTCAATCTCTCTCTCCCAATTAGAGCTGTACTTATGCTACTTTTCTATTGGCAGTGCTAGTAATAGATTTACTTAAAAAGAATGAGGAGTTTAAAAAGGGCATTAGCAGATTAAGGATAAACAATTGGTTAGTAGGTTTTATTATCTTTTTGGGCGCTGTAAGTGATATATTCTGTCGTTTATTTTTTTAGTTTGGCTTTCAAAATAAACCAAATAATCACAGTTTATCTTTTTGGCTATTTTATTATCGTTTTAGGTTATGGTTTTTTTTTTTCAAGCTTTCTTCTCTTTTCTTTTCTTTGTACAGATATCTTTAAAGTTTTTTTAATTTATCAATTTATTTATGTTATTTCTAATTTGTTTTTATTTTGATTTTGCTAATTGTTTTATTTTATTAGAAATATACATTCTATTTCATTGACTAGATGGCTTGGGAAACAAATATCAACATAAATATTCCAGTAGATTCTGATCACATTCCTGGATTTTCCTTTCCCATTACCGAATTTAGGTAAGTTTTTCTTTCTTAAACATATGTTCTTTTTTAATAGATATTTTATTTTGCTTCTATTTTTCTTTGTTGTTTTTTTTTTTTCTAAAATAGTAAAATTTGTATCCTACGGTTTACTCCAATAAAATAACCGAAAATGTTAGATATACGTTCGGAGATGATGAATGTTTAACGTCTGTAATTAAGATTTTTGGTAATTAAGTATCTTTCACATTTTCGATACTTAGATTATGAGATATAATTTTAGTATTAAAAATGTGTTTTGGATTTTATTTGGGAGTGAAGCTAAATAATCCGAGTTCCTTCTATAGCTAAAGACGACGTTGATTTTTATTACGTGAGATGTATATGTGTACTATGATAAACATGTAACATGATATCTAATATATTTTTTTTATATCTTTTTTCAATATGTGTACTATATAGTGATATATATCACATTATATTTTACACAATAAATAGCATTATCAATTTATAAATATTATTTATTAGAATTTTAATAGGAAATAAGAAATATAATATATCATATTTATGATAAATTATCCATAAACATGTCATCTTTAAGAAATAAGAAATATCATATATCACATATATGATAAATTATACATATACAAATCATTTAAATAAAAACTTAACAATATAAAGATTGTGTATATTTATATCATATCAAATATAATATTGACATATAATTTATCATGTGATTTAACGTATGTTATTAGGGTTTTTTTTTTTTTTTTGGTGATTAACTATTTTTCACATTTTTGATGCTTAGATTATGAAATATGATTTTAGCATTAAAAATGTGTTTTGAATTTTTTATGGAAATAAAGTTAAATGGTCCGAGTTCCTTCTAAAACTAGAGATAACATTGATATTTATTACAGGAAGTATAGATGTGTAATATAATAATAAATATGTAACATGATACTTAGTAAAATATTTTTTTATATCTTTTTACATTATGCGTATTACACAACAATATATATTGTGTCATATTTTACACAATGAATAACATTATGAGTTTATAAATATTGTTTATTAGAATTTTTATAAGAAAAAGAAATATCATGTATCACATGTATGATAAATTATCCATATATAGGTCATCTTAATATTATTATAAATATATAAAGATTATGTATATTTACGTTACATTAAATTTAATATTGACATATAGACATATAATATATCATATAAATTAAATTATCTTATTCCATTTTTAATAAATTATTGTAATGATAATTAATATAGTTATGTAGATGACATATTAAATTATACGATAACTAATATACGACGATTTAAATATGTTTACATAATTATACCATACATAACCATAATATAAAAGATATTATGGATATGTTAATAAGTATGACCAATGAATTTAATTGGTTATGAAACAAAGAAAATAAAATTAGATATAATAACAACAAAAAGTATATAAAAAAGATTAGAAAATGAGAAATTATATCATTTTTTTGCTTTAATTATTAAACGACATTTTCACATATAATCATAATTTATATTTATTTATTATTTTCTGTTTTTTAAATCATTTTCAATAATAACTTTTTTTTTAGATACTGTAAACTAATAATATAAAAAAATTTGTTAAGAGATTATTAAGAATTTAAGTTATCTTTTAGTCATTTTTTACGTGAGTGATTTTATGCTCTTATATGTAGATTTTTCATTCTAATAATAAAAAGAGTAATTATTATACTCTTTGTTTTCCTCCAAGCTTTTTTTTATCTTGAAAAATAAATAAATAAATTTTAAAAATATCAACTCTCAAAATTATATCTAATTATTTTATTTTTAAATACATTATTATGTTTTCTACATATGTTTTAACCCAAAAAAAAAAAAAAAAAGAAAAGCTTAATATTAAGTAGAACAAAGTTGATGGCTAAAATTATTTAAGGTATTTTTGTTATTTTATAACTAAACTTAACAAAGTTAAGTGTATGTGATGTTTACATGATTTTTTTGAATCAAGATGGTGTTTATATTATTTTAGCAAGATATAGAGAGGTGTTAAAGATATAGAGAGGTGTTAATGTAATAGCTATAGTAAGAAAACAAATATATAATTAATTAATCTTTTTAAAGAAATCAATTGATTAGGTTGATTTAAAAGAAAGTTCAATACCGATATGTTGATTGTTAGCTTAGCAAACTTCTTATGAATCATCTACTTCAGGGATAAGATAGAATGATTGTGTTTTAGTATGTTCATATGGTGTTGATTATAATTATCAAGATGATGAATTCCTTATGTCAATGCAAAATGTAAGGATCATCTAAATGAAAATATGTTAAAAGCACTTGTATGGTTTACATATTTAAGCATCTAATGTAGATCTTCTGAACCTGTGAGGGAAAAAAACGAGTATATAACTAAAAAGATTTATACGTGTTATAGAAGTTTAGTTACAATGTTCGTGAAATTAATTGAGGTTAATTATGCAAATTGAGATTAATAGGTTTATTGAATACTATGATTTGATTATTACAATAGCATTAGTACATTTAAAATATAATTTAAAGTCATTTTGGTAATTTTAAAAATTATAATTTTTATCATCACAAAGTTTTTGAAAGTTATATTTTTCTATATTTTTTAACAATATTTACAAATATGTGCATGTAAATCTCAATAACTACAATGTATTTTTCCAATGTAAAACCATTATCTTAATTTCATCTCATCTTTATCTTTCCACCATTTTAACAAAACTAAAACTATTAAAACAATTTTTGTACATTTATGACTATGTAAAAAGACATTATAAACCAATATGTCATAATTAATATGCCTGTCTTTTTTATCATTTTGATTAAGAGAAATTAAGGAAGATTAGTCGAAAACCATTAGAGGCTACTTATAGAATTATTTCATTTGGAAATATGTATTTATATGTATGTAATTAAGGATTCAATGAAAATTAAGAAAGTAATGGAATATAAATGGCTGTAACTTAAGACTATACCTAATCTGTAAGTACTATATTTAATTGTGTATAAAAAAAATTATTTTATAGTAAAAAGAAAAAAACTTATTTTCTCTCATTTATTCATTTTTCGATCTTAAAGAATTGTTAAAGAATTTTGCGATTTTCACACAATTGCATGGATTGTGGTAAGATATTTCTTTTATTTCTTATGTGTTTTTTTTTTCCACAAAGTTTTAAATCTGGTATTTGATGGTATCTGGTAATGTAAACTTCAGTTTCTGTGAATGTAAAATTTTAGTTATTAGGAATGTAAATTCATGTGGAAGGAAATTTAATTAAAATGAATGTAAATTTTTCTTTATTTTATATTTCATTCTGTATGAATTCACATTACTAGTAATTGAAGTTCATATATAGAATAACTAAAATTCATATATTAGATATCATTAAGTACTAGATTTAAGACCATTTCTTTTTTCCCCTTGAAAACTTGCTTATCTTATGATGTATATACAAGTATGTAATTGTTGGGGTTAGCCTTCGTCTTCCCATTGTACCGTTAGTCTTTGGACGTACAATAAACGGACGTTCGACTCTTCGATGAATTATATTTGGGCCATGCTCAAGTTACGGACCTGCTCCTCGATATCCATCCATCGTTCGATTAATTGGGCCGGACCCAATCTGCCTTTCACATGATATCGTTCAAATTTCGGTATGTGATCGAACGTCGAACTTGACCGCTCATACGAACATTGAATATGTAACAAATGATGGATGATAGACGAATCATACAATGAACATTAACTCTCTATCCATCGTTCGTAGTTCGACCTTACGAAAGGCTAAATACCCCTTACTTATCAAACTCATGCTCATCGATGACATGTCAGATTATTTACAATAACTGACGATCAGAGTATCACATTTCAACCGCTGAGCCCACGATTTTATCTGGTAACTGTCTAGTTAACTGCACGACTGATCTTCTGACACGTGTCCCAGTAGACAGCAACGATAATCGCTCGCTGAAACTTCGGGTTCAGACCTGGTTTCTTCCTCTATAAATATAGAAAGACCCCTCCTTCTTCGAGGATCGAAAAAATCCTTTGTTTTACGCATACTGTTATTCTGCCGAAACATTTCTAGAAAATCACCATTATATTCACTACAGGAAAACACACCTGTCGCAACCAAATTTTTTCGCGACCAAAAATTTTGGTTGCAAAAGAAAGCCTATTGCACCAAATTTTTAGTCGCAAAAATTTTTGGTTGCGTTTAACATCACATTGCAACCATGTTTTTCTGCAACCAAATAATTGGTCGCAAAAATGTACCTATTGCAACCAATTAATTTTTTGCCACAAAAATTTCGACAACTAATTCTAAATACACACCTGTCGCAACCAAATTTTTTCGCGACCAAAAAATTTGGTCACAAAAGAGAGCCTATTGCGACCAAATTTTCAGTCGCAAAAATTTTTGTTGTGTTTAACATCACATTACAACCATGTTTTTCTGCGACCAAATAATTGGTCACAAAAATGTACCTGTTGCGACCAATTAATTTTTTGCCACAAAAATTTCGACACCTAATGGATAAAAAGAGACGGGTAAATAAGTATTCCGCAACTTCTTTTTTTTTTTTCTTTTTTTTTTTTTTTGGTCACTGAAAGTAGACAATTAGCCACCAATATTTTGGTAGCAAAACATTTAGTCTTTTTTGAGACCAAAATATTAAGGAATGTCGGAAGCAGAATGTGGTGTTATCTAATACTAATTATAGAAACCAAATCAGTAGTCGCAAAAAACTCTTTTTGCTTCGTCCAAAATAGTACTTTTTGAGACTAATTATAGCAACCAAACCTATTGGCATTATCTCCAAGTACTCGAATCATATTAATAATTATCAGACGCAATTAAACTCTTTTTGCAAATGTAGCAAGAAAACAAATATAATATAATAAAGGATTAAAAATCAGTACTTCAAAAAGGAAAACTAAATTTAAAAAAAAAAAAAAAACATATTGATGCTCTTGATTACATCCTAGATCAACTTTTGAAAGATTTATTTTGCACACAAAGGCTTTAGGAAGAAGTCTTGAGTTCTCGACTTCTATTTGCCTCCAAACTGAAAGAAAAAAGAAATAAATAAATATAGTCAACTAATTAAAGATCTTGATTTTTATTACTGGGACTTGTATTGCACTTTCTAATAAAACATAGCAAATCGAAGTTATAAAAATACACACCTTAATAATCAATCACTTTCTTCACTTTCAGATATATCTTCTGTATCACCAAGTAATGATTCCTCATCATCATTTTCTTCTCCACTTGATTCTTGTAGGATCTCATCATTGGGATCTGTTTCCAACTCAACATCCACTGCTTCAACTTCAATTGGTTCGATCTCTTCTCGAACAAGATGAGTTTCTGTGTCGGTGACATCAAATGTTACATTGATGTCATTTGAGGTTTCTTCTTGATAAGCTTCTGCATTGATAATGATGTCCTCCTCACCACCGTCTTCACCGCTTTTATTTGTTGATGGAGTATCCCAAATATGTCGATGATTTACCTTCCGAACCACTTTCCAATTCTTGCCCTTTTTCCAATCGTCTAAATAATAGACTTGCTTTACTTGGTTTGCAAGGACAAAAGGATCATCTTTGTAACATTCCAAGCTTACATCGATACTGGTTGAATGAAATTCTGTATGCTTTTTTCTATTATCAACAGAATTATACCAAGCACACTTAAATAATATCACTTTGTGCCAATTTAGGTATTGCACTTCCCAAATTTCCTTGATATACCCATAGAAATCACATAGCTTACCACCGTATTCTGATTCAACCAGAATGCCATAATTTTGTGTGTTACGCTTCTCATCTCGGGTTTTTGTACGGTAGCGAACTCCATTTACCATGCAACCAGTATATGGAAAAACTAGAAACTGTGGTCGACATGCAAGTGCATACAACTCGTCTGTCACTTCCGTAAATGGTTGTTGATACAAATGTTTTATCTGTACAAAGTTAAAATGAATACGGGGATTTACAAAATTCAAAAACAATTAAAGTTACAATAATTAGATAAAACTTACTTTATCCTCAAACCATCTTGGGAAATCGTCTTTTTGAGTTTGTAGTATATTTTGGACCCCTCTTGATCGTAATAGCCTTGCATGTTCACTGTTTTCAAGGAAATTGAAATTAAGATTCAAATTGCATGAAAATACTAATTGACAAGAAACATTATAAATGGATGGAAAAATAAACTTACTTAAGATAAGGTTGCAACTCAACACAATTATTCAAAATGTACCAATGTATTCCATTATGTTGATTTTCCGTCAGTTGGAAGGATTTTTGCATCCCAAATGGCCTGCTATGTTGGTTGAATACTGACAGTGTTGATGGCTTTTGCATTGCACCATGATCCGAGTTACGATCTGGGCGATTAAAGCGTGTTTCTATTCCCCTAAATACATTGAACAATAGGTTAATGCCTCATTAACAACGTATCCTTCTGCAATTGAACTTTCAGGTCGTGCTTTATTTCTAACATACTTTTTTAAAGTACCCATTGCCCTAAAAAAAATATTAGTAATTAGTATTGTCAAAATAAACAAAATAAAATGAAGAATACTTGAAATTTTACTTTAAAACTACCTTTCAAAAGGGTACATCCACCTGGTATGCACCGGACCACCTAGCTTGGCCTCGAATGGTAAGTGTACAACTAGATGGATCATCACATCAAAAAAGGCAGGCACAAAAATGCTTTCCAATTTACATAGTGTAATAATAATCCCATCTCGTAGAGCCTCTAAGTCTTTAACCAATAATGTCCTGGCACAGAGCTTTTGGAAAAATAAAGATAGTTCAGCAATTGTATCTACCACCTTCTTTTTCAAATACGGCCTTAATCCAACAGGTAAGAGCTGTTGCAGTAGAACATGACAATCATGACTTTTTAATCCAGTTATCTTCCCTTCAGTTATGTTGACATTTCGAGAAATATTTGCAGCATATCCATATGGAAATTTTACTGACTTTATGAACTCACAAAATTCTTTCCGCTCATCTTTTGACAATGAATAGCATGCTGTTGGTTTGAGCCACCTGTCCCCTTCTTTCCTTAAGTGCAATTCCTTGCGTATCTTCCTGTCTTTCAAGTCAAGTCGTGCCTTGTCTGTATCTTTGGACTTCTTTTCCATACTCAAAATTGTCCTAAGTAAAGCATCGC
This sequence comes from Ficus microcarpa, assembly GCA_025413485.1. Taxonomy (NCBI): domain Eukaryota; kingdom Viridiplantae; phylum Streptophyta; class Magnoliopsida; order Rosales; family Moraceae; genus Ficus; species Ficus microcarpa. The sequence continues at coordinate 19,409,151 of CM046385.1, read as the reverse complement.
ATATGTTTTTTTCAATGTGCATCACATCCAAGTTATGTCTCAACTTTAGTTTAGGCCAATATTCCAACTCCCACAAGATACATTTACGCCTCCAATTTGTGTCTTTACTTTTATTCTCTTTGTCTTCTTTGAGAGCTTTTTCAGTTTTGCCTGGCATACTTTTCTTGACATTTTCTAATTGCTTTAAAATTTCATCTCCTGAAAGCATTTTAGGGGGGCCATGCTTTTCAATTGTTCCATCGTATTCCTTATTTTTCCTCCAAGGGTGGTCATCATCCAAGTATCGACGGTGTCCCATATAACAAACCTTACCCCTTAATCCAGAGGAAGATGTATCATCAAGACAATCTGGACAAGCCTTATACCCTTTGGTACTATAACCAGATAGGGTGCCATAAGCAGGAAGATCATGTATTGCCCAAAAAATAATAGCTCGCATTGTGAAATACTCTTTCTCCACCACATCAAAAGTTTTTACGCCTTTTTCCCATAGTTCTTTCAGCTCATCAACTAAAGGTCGTAAGTAGACATCCATGTCCTTACCTGGAGCATTAGGTCCAGGAATTAACAATGACAACATGAAAAATTCTTGCTTCATACCTCTCCAAGGGGGCAAATTATAAGGCACTAGCACAACCGGTCATATAGTGTATGAGTTAGAAAGATTCCCATATGGATTGAAACCATCTGTTGCTAAACCCAATCTAACATTTCGTGCATCTTCAGCAAATGTTGGTTATTGCTTATCGAAGTCTTTCCAAGCCTCTCCATCCGCTGGATGTTCAAGTACACCTTCTTTCTGATCACGTACTTTATGCCACTGCATATCCAATGATGTATGGCGCGACATGAAAAGTCTTTGTAGTCGCTGAGTCACAGGGAAGTAGTGCATCTTTTTGTGTGGTACCTTCTTTCCACTTTTTCGTTGGTGCTTGTATCTTTCGAAACCACAAACAGGACACTGCTGAGCATCTTTATGTTCTTTCCAATATAATACACAATCAAACCTGCATACATGAATTGTTTCATATCCAAGTCCAAGGTCGCGCAACGTTCTCTTGGCCTCGTAATGGCTTCTTGGAATCTTATTGCCTTACGGAAATGCATCACTAAGTAGTTCTAGCAACATGTCAAATGATTTGTTGCTCCAACGATTCAACACCTTTATGTGCATCAACTTAATAATAAATGTTAAGCTCGAAAACTTTATGCATCCAGGATACAACTCTTTTTGCATTTCAGCAAACAGTTGATCAAACAAATTACTTGTATTGTTATAATCATCTAGATTCGTAGTATCGTTATTATTACTCCCCCCCGATGGCCCAGCTGCATCTCTAAGTGCTTCTGCCATATCATCTTCACTGTTATCATCTTTGTCATCGTCGTGTTCCCCAACATCTGATTCAACAGTTTGGAAATTATAACTTGAGTTGATGTTTTCTTCTCCATGAAAGTTCCAATTTATATAATGCCCCGAGAAGCCGTACTCAAGGATGTGACGCTTAACTGTTATTAAGTCATGAAATTGATAGTTCAAGCACTTAACACAGGGACAACGAGTCTTGTTTTCTTCATTTAAGTAAAAACTTGCCTTGTCGATAAAGTGGTCGACTCCGTCTCTGTACTCCTTGGAGAATATCCTATTCTTGATGAAAATCCAACTCTTATCCATTTCCTTGGCCTGTTAAAAAATTAAAAACAATTATAGGTTGTTTGCCACAGTATCCTATTCTCCTCGTTTTGTCAAGATAGCAGCTTTTGATTACTATTAACAAAAGGAATAATTACAATTAGAGAGAGAGAGCTGAAAGACAAACATCCTCATCCTATGCCAATCACACAAGAGAGGAAGATTAAGCAACTCTTCTGGACAAATCATAACACCAAATAATCCAATTACATTCAATCAAAAGTAGAGTTGACAATTTCATTAGAAAGAAAGGGGGAAAAAAAACCCCGCATAACCGACAATTTCTTGTTTTATTCACAATTTCCCAACAACATCAAATAAATGACAATTAATTGGAAAATGACGTCAACTAAAACCGACAGGAAGCGATGAAATAAGAGCAACTTTTTTAACAACAATACATAAAACGACATGAATCGAACAAACGACAACAATGGAAAACGGCAGGAAAGTTGAATGGCAGCATTCACAAAATGGCGACAGATGAAAGGAACGAGATCAATCCAATGCGACATGAAATTAGAAAATGAGACGATGACAACAACTGAATACGATATGTAAATATTAAAAACGACATCATCTAGAAAAACATGAAACGGGAAAAGTAGAGTTGAAAAACAAAAGTAAACGTCTTAACACTCTGTACTTCAATGTATACATAGACTCTTTTGAAGTTTCATCATATTTGGACCGCTCTAGTATGACAGGGAACTCTCTCGGACTACCAGTGTATGAGAATTATGTTACAGTACTTTTGACGGTTAGCGATAAGCTTCGTGTAAGTATTGGACCTTCCGTTCTTCTTGATGTTGACCCCAATGTTATTTTGAATGGGCTAGAGATCATGAAAATCAAACACTTCAGAAGCACCCCTAACTCGAATTCGAATAAGGGTGTTAGACTAGTAGCAATATGTGTTAGCATTGGGGGATCGCTTGTAGTGATACTAGTTGTTGTTTTCTTTGCACTTATTTGCAAGAAAAGGAAAATATTGGTGACCAAGGGAGATTCTAACAGAACCTCATGTGCTGCTCCAAAGTACGGGATTTGTATTCCTTTTCTCCTAATTCAAGAAGCTACGAATAATTTTGATGAGAGCTTGATCATTGGTGCCGGCGGTTTTGGAATGGTGTACAAGGGAGTGTTGAAAGACGGGACTAAAGTGGCAATCAAGAGAAATAAACCAGGATCCCAACAAGGACTCGTTGAGTTCCGAACCGAAGTCGAGATACATAACACCAAATAATCCAATTACATTCAATCAAAAGTAGAGTTGAAAAACAATAAAAGACCTCTGAAACCAATTACGTTCAATCAAAGTTTCTTCAAAACAAATCGATACCTGCGTTTGGGTGGTGACAGTTTCAAATTCAAGCTTCAAAAAATTTATTCAGGTGGGCTCGACGAGAGGTACGCGATATGACTGAGAGTCTGGGATGGTAGCGGCACGACAGGAAACTGGAATGTTTTTTGATCGTGGGGGAGAGAGAAGGTGTAGTCCTGGGTATAGCTTGGCTTCCAATTTGAAAAGTAATTATTCACAAAAGAAAATTGAAAAGTAATTAAAAAAAAAAAAGAATAAAAAGAAGTTGAGGGATAGTCGGAGGATACTCTGGTGTAAATATAGATTGTAAGTCCCACGTAGATAACTTTAAATGTTAAACATAGGAAAAATTAAAAAATTAAAAAATTAAAAAACAAAAACAAAAACAAAAATACCCCATGTCCATGTGTATAAGTGGGTATTTCTTATTTTACTATTTTCTTTATATGTTCCTCTTCATGTAGTTGTCATAAAGTGAGTTTGGAGGGTATTTTAATTCTCCTTTAAGGAATCTGAATCAATTTAAAAGGTTTTCAAGCAGTTGAATTGGACAAATGGATCAGTACGAAGGGGACTTTGAGGCAGTGATGCTTGAAGATACTGGTTCATATTGTAACCAAAAAGCATCAAACTGGATTTTGGAGGATTCTTGTCCTGATTAAGGTAATTTGTTGTTGTTGTTCATCTTGTATGGTACGATTTTCGCGTAGGTTGCATGACTATAACATCTATGGGTTTTAGGCTGAGGAATGCTTGAAAAGAGAGAGGGATCGAGTTTCTCATTACCGACAATCAAGCAGTGAGCAGAAGCTAGTGGAGGTTGGTTAAATCATATCTATGTTTTGTTGTGAGGGTAGCAGATCATTTCTATGAATTAACCTTTTAATTTTCTAGTGTTTTCTGTTTTCTTTGCACTGTCATATAAGGCTTCTTGGTTTTTTATTTTTTATTTTTTATTTTTAATGGAAAATAGAGTTTCAGGAAATCGTCTGTGTGGGAAAGCATGGTAGGGAGAGATTTCTTGCATTGTGCTGGTATCGATTTATCTTCTTTTATCCCTTATGATTTTTTTTGAGCTTTATAATTGGTTGCCTATAATATAAAGGAAATGTGAATTGTGAATGGGTCATTGTAATTTGGTTAGCAAACTACATCAAGGTTGGTAATGGAACAAACTAAAGCTTAATTTCTTGTGTTTGCATTCTAATTGAGACAATTGGTATAAATGCTAAATGCATATGATTCTTTTTTTTTTTTTTTGTTGGGTTCTATCAATATATGCATAATGTCATCGTCTCTAGTAAATCCTTGATTCTTGCCCAATTACAGGGACCTATTTTGCACTAATATTGTGCATTCACACCCAAAACATTAAACAAGAAGTTCTCTAAGCTGATGCTTATAACCTAGTATTGAACTACTTGGTTAAATGGTTAATTCTTATTGCAAAGTGGAAAACTATTTTAGTGCTATCAACATCTACCGTTTGCTATGAGTTATTTCATTAATGTTGCCATTCATGCATATGTCATACAAACGGGTAAGGATATGTCAGCATTTACACTTGAGAGGTTGGCACTTGCTATCTATAACTTACCTTTGCCTATAGATTATGTTACTTTTGTTAATTAATAAGATCTTTGCAAAACTGTTAGTGATTCTTTTTTTTTTTTTTTAAAGTAAAGTTAATGATAATAATCTAACAGAAATGTTATGCTACTCTTACAGATTTTCTCAAATTCCTATAGATGATGATTGGACTGAAATTGATGGGCACGCATTTGATTCAGAAACTTCCAATGATGGTTTTACTTGGGCGAAAGAATTGGAAAAGTAAAAAATCAGACTAAATGGGCTTATGCATACAAGTTGGTGATGATTAAATTTAAGTTATTTTAGATGTTTTTGTGAGATACTTTACAAATAGAGTATACATGAAATTTGTATATTAGTTTGGTTCATTACAAAATTACCAATAGTATGTACATCAAATAATGTAATTTGTTCTGCTTATGTTTTGTTTTGTTTTGGTTTTTTTTTTTTTTTTTTTTACAATTATTTTCAATGAAATGTTATTACACAATTAGCAACCAAATATTTAGTCACTAAAGGTTCTAATAGGTTTAGAATGAAATGAGTTTTTGCCACCGTAAATTTTTGGTTGCAAAATAAAAAATAAATTAAAAAAAGCTTTGGCGACCAAATTTTGGTTGCAAAAAGTTCTATTATTATGAGTCGTGTTCCTTGGCACGACTTAAATGGCGACCAAATTAAAGTCCTTTTGCGACCACAAGTTGGTAGCTAAAATGTCAACTTTTTTGCGACCAAATGTTTTGGTCATGCAACATCTTGTTGCGACCAACTATTTGATAGTAAAACATGTCACATTTGGTCGCAAAAAGAATCGTTTGGTTGCTTATGATAACAAAATCACAAACATTTGGCGACCAAATTGTTGACTTTCGGTGACTAAAGTTTTGGTTGTAAAAAGACCCATTTTTTGGCGACCAAAATTTGGTTGCAAATAAAACTTTCAGCGACCAAGTTATTGCGACCAAAATTTTAGTCGCAAAAAAACTTTCTGCGACCAAAATAAACAAATTCGCCACCAATTTTTTGGTCGCAAAAAACCATTTTTCCTGTATTGTTCATCTTCAATAATACAGAATTATTATCTCAGAGGATGTAGCACCTTCATCGGGCGAACCTCTTTACATCTTGGTGTTCATTTATATCCTGCTTATTGCAAATTCAAGCATTTATTTTCGTTTTATTTTCTGATATAAACATTTCAATTCTTTGGTCTGCTTTATGAATTTCATCAACGATTGCCAGGGGCCCAATTCATTATTTAATCCGTTTAATCTCACTAATTTCTGTTAAATTTTTGACTGTAGTAATCCAGCATCTACAGTTTGGCTCAGGTGGGTGAGGACTCCGTGTTCTCAAAGGATATCAAGGGTTCGAACCTTGGTATCAATAAGCTACAGGCGCGAGCGCAACGCGCCCCCCGGGACGGGTTGGGGAGCTTGGGCTGCAGCCCTGTTGACTGGCCCACCGCCACCTGAGCCCCACGGCAGTCCGCAATAAGCGCGACCACGCCCACAGGCCTCACCGCTACACGCGTGAGGGTGCGAGCCTGCGGTCCGAATCTAGGGTCGAGCCCAAAAAGCCTCAACAGTAACTGATCTTAATATGTAAATTTTCATGCATATTAGTTTTGAGTTAAAGTTCCAAATCTAACGGTTAGATTTTTTTATTATTGAAGTTTTGAAATTTCTTCATTGTTCACAAATTTGGATTTATAACTTTGAAATTGATGATATTTCTCTCATCATGTTATGATAAGGTAAAACCCATTTTCTACTACATTCTGTAGCTTTAGCGAAGACAATATTAGCGACGTCGCTAATGATGAGATATTTGTATCACTAGTTGTATCGTCTCAAATACCTTTCATTTTTTGACTAGGGAAAGTAGGTATTGTATTGTAAAGATAAGCTTGTTGTTACAAACCCAAATAACAGAATTGCTGCAAATACCAAAATGGTGTGAACCAATTAGGGCCAAGAATCATGATTTTTCAAGATTTTTTTGAAATTTGAGACTAAGTAGTATTGTTGTTGCTTGTATTTAATTATTATTATTTTTAAATTGTTGATGAATTATGTTAGTATGACAATATCCCAATGATTTAAATCTTATGATCGAAATTCTTTTTTAAATACTTATTATTGATGATCATTATTTTAAAACTCCGAAGCATATAATTATTATTTGCTTTATGAAAATAATGATATTTTGGATTTTTGTTTGATAAAATCATATTTGTTTTAATTTGTCGTACTTATTTCATTGATCCTAATTTTGAGCTGTTACAATCCTATAACTCAAAAGTGCTTTTAAAAAATTCACGTTAAGGTCGAAATAAAAAAAATCAAAATATTTTCAATTAATGTTACTAGAAATATAAATTTAAGTAAACATATTAACGAAGATGTTTAAGTACTCATTCTTTTCGATTTCTATCTAATATCAAGACAAACTCTAAAGATATCCTTCCATGATGGTAATTGAATCGATGATGGCAGCAAGCTCTCTCAAAATCTTTGTCAAGTAAATGTATATTAGAACAAATTCAAAAAATCTAACTACTAATCCAATTTAAAAAAAAAAAAAAAAAGCTATAAAACTAATTCCATGATGTCTAGTATAATACATCTCTTACCTCTTGAGCAGTGATAGCGATCATCCTTTACCTTTTGATTTACAATAAAATTCTTTAATGTCTCGTTAGGGTTTTTTTTTTTAATATAAAAACAAAACAAAACAAAATTTTAATGTATTTTCTTTTGTACTGTTTTAACAAACAATATAAGTACATGATATTTATAATACTTTAAATAATGATGATTGCTAATGAGCTTTGCTACAGAACTTGTGAAGAATAATAAATTTAGGACACCTGCATTGAAAAGCTTTCAATTGTTAGTTCTAACTCATAAAGATTTTTAACTATTCTCACACTAAATTTCTCTAATTTGTAAATTTTTACTGATTCGAATATTGTTTTAATTCTTAATTTTGCCATTTAAATTTTATAAGATTATAACTTAACCCAAACTTTGAAAAAACTTTGCACTTACGTCCCTTTAAGTTTAAGAATAATATTTTGACCAAACTTTGAAAATATTTTGTGCTTACATCCATCGAAGTTTCAATTTCAGCTTATGATTTCCCTTCTTATCTACTTTCTTGAAGTGCTAAAATCATCACCAGTTGACCAAAACTTCTCTCATTTATTCAAAAGAAACTTATTATTCTCTTTATTCTCAAACTTATTTGGAGTTATCTCTTTGAAATTGATGATATTTCTATTTTCTCATTATGATTTGACAAAACCCCCCTTTTATACTATAATATGCAGATTTAGCGACAACAATATTAGCAATGTCGCTAATAATTAGATGTATGTGATAACTAGTTGTCACAAAGACTTTTCACTTTTTCGACTAGGAAAGGTTGTCACAATTATTTATTATGATGATATCTAGTTTATTTATGATAACTAGTTGTCTCAAATATATCCAAAAGTGTCGATAGGCATTTGCGGCGATTTGTCATCGCAGATAACTGAATTGCTGCAAATTCCAAAATGACTTGAATCAATTGGCGTCAATAATCGTTATTTGCGACAACACTTGTTGTCGCAAATGATAATGTGCATACTGTTGGGATCTATAGGTGCCCTAAGGATAGAAAATCTTAGGGATTTTCTGTAAATATGACATTTTGATATTAATAAGAGGAAATTATTCATGTTTAATAAGTTGTGTCCTATTTACTTTCATTTGTTGATTGTATAATTATTTTGAGCAAACATAAAATACTCCTAGGCTGTTGGTAATATATCGAATTACCATATGTATACGGGGTATGCATAGAAGACGTGGTAATTTGATAACAGTCTAAATAAATAGTCCGCAATCAACGGAATAAGATTTGGGGATCTTATTCATGATAAGATTATAAAGGTTGTCTACTTCCTTGGAGGGATGGTTTGTCTTGACCATCGGATAGGTTCCGAGTAGAAACTTTAATGTATACCAGTATTGAGGTATGACATAGGACTGGACCTAAAGTGTTAATTGATTCGGTTTAATAATTCCGTTTATAAGAATCAATGATACTTTGATTATCATCCTGCATTAATCTTAATCCTGAAATGATTACTTGAGTTCGCATCCATGACTTATGTACTTTGATGCACTAAAGGTGAGACACTGTTAATTCATGGTCAACATACTTGTGTTTTGGGTGCATGACTTATGGATGGAGAAATCAAGATTCATAGATACGGAATCCATAGCTATCTTAATGATAGTAAATGTTATCTACTTAAAGGTATTATTCGGGGATTGAAAGATAGTATAACAAGATCTTGGCCATCGGTTTACTTTGTGTTCTCTGGTGGTTTTCCAATTGTATGGTTTTACAATTGGTGGTTCTTTCAATGGAGAATAATTGAACTTTAAGTTAAAATGATTGAAAAGGTAAAACGGAAAAAGTCCTTAATTCAATCATGGATAACATATGGGGATTAAGCAAGCGATGAATAAATCATGGAAGAAGCACTACGTGAGAGAGCTTTCGTAATACGGTATGTAAACAGGAGTTCAGCTTCAAACTTTTAGTGGAATAGTTTTGAAGTTGATAATTGATGGATAATTAATCTGGGATTAATTTTTCACAATTATAGGAGCCTCTTTACATATTTCCATCGGGTCCCTCTATTAGCTCATATAGTTCCACGAAGCGTCTCGGGATTTATTCCTAATGAGATCGGTAAATTGTAAATGGAATTTTGTAATGTCTATTAAGACATGGTACTCTCTAACATGCAATCCAGAAAGGATTGGACATGTGAAATTTGTAGACAAATGATTTGTCAACATGTGATTGGTTAATTTGAATTTTGAAAATAAGATTGTATTTGAATTTTGGAAAACAAAATTTTTCTCTCCTAATTAAAAGTGGTGCACGTTTTTTAATTATATGGAGGGAAGAAAATTTTGTTTCAAAATTATTTAAATATATTCCTAACATTTAATTATTAATTGGTTTAAATAATGGAGATTATTTCATGAATTTTTCTTTCCTAATTAAAGAGGTGCATGGTTTTTGTGAGGAAAGAAAATTTGAAATATTTCATTAATTTAAATTAATTAATATGGATAATGTTTATGGAAAATATTTATTCAAATATGTGAATCCTATTTAAATTCGAAAAGGTTTAAAAGAAGTTTGAATCTAGATAGGACTAGGATCTTTTGACTAGTCTAGATTCTTGATTTAAAATTTAAACCACCAATCAAGATTTCTCTCACTTTGTGGCCGAATTTTAAAGGGGATTTCCTCTTGAAATTTGTTTTTAGGTTCAATGAATCTAGCCCTAAAGTTGTATGATCTTTTGGTTCAAGATTTATCCGGAAAATAATTATTAATTATTTTTCAAGTAGGAGATAAATTTTGAAAAGGATTGTAATACTATATAAAGGCTAGGAGTTCTTGAAAAAAAAAAATTTCTGATAATTTTAAAGAAAAAAAAACGTTTTTTAATAATTAAAAAAAAAAAAATTTTTTTTTCTTCCACATCAAAAATTCGGCTTTCTTGTGAGAGAGAAAAAGAAAGAAAATTCCATTGAATCAAAACTGCGAGAAAGGTTAAACCGAGTGATTATTTTCATAGGAGGTTAACCGGTTTCTGTTTTGTAGTTTTGAAGAAAGAAGTTGGATTAAATTCTCAACGAGGATCATCGGAATTGAGAAGGAGGGATCTAGACTTCGGAAAGAAATACCGGTCGCTTGGATTCATAGAACGTGTGCCCACACACACTTTGAGACGTGGAACTCGAGAATAGTAGAGAAGACACGTTGGTCAAACGCTCTAGCAATTCCGGAATCCAAGAAATAAGGTACGCTTGATCATGAATTAATTTATTGTTATATGCATCATGAGCTTCTTTTCCGGAAACGACATAAAATTTTAAAAACTTCCGCTGCGCCGTAACTTCAATACCGGATCCGATTTTTCCAACAACTGGTATCAGAGCCAACTCATGATCATGCATATAATATAAATTATTTGATCAAATAAATTTCTCTCCATGCATTAATGAAATATTTTAGAGAGTTGGCACTCTAGGTTTTATTTTTAGTATGTTAAATATATTATGAATGGATGTATGGATGAATGCTTTATATTATTTTGATAATATATGATGCTTGTTCAATTTTGCCGGTCATGATTCCATAGAGGTTAGAATTTGTATTTAGGTTTTTCAAGTGTAATAGATGCGGTCTATAATCACCGCTAGGTCGTTCTTTCAATTCCTAGAAATTTTGTAAGCCGGAAACGGCATAGGAATTTTTTTGTAAAATTCGGGCTACAATGGATTCAAGGAGATTGAAGATGAACGAAGGTATGGAAATTTTCAAAGGATGTGATTTTTTTTATTTTTGGAAATTTTTTTTAATTAAAAAATTTTTTTTGTATTAAAAAAAAAAAATCACAAGAATCTTTTGAAAATTTAATTTCCAATGATATGTGATTTTGATAATTTGGAAATCAAAATTGAAAATTTAAATTTAAATTTAATGGATATTATTATGAATTTTAAAATTTTGTGATTTAAATTTGAAATTTGGAAATTTCAAATTTTAAATTTGGAAATTTCAAAATTTAAATTTTAAAATTTAATAAACCGGATTTTTAATTTAAATTTTGATATTTTGTAATTTTGATTAAAATTAAAAATCACATATAATCTTTTTTTGAAATTTAAATTTAATTTTAAATTTAAAAAGATGTGACATTGGAGAAGGAAGACACATTGAAGAAGGATACACGGCATGGATCTACAAATGAAGGCCGATATATGTTTCGGTTAATTTTTGTAAATTTTGCAATTTTCTTTTCTCTAGGATGGAATCATGATCCACGGCTATTTACATATTTTGCAAACCATGGATGATGACTTGCTATATGAATATGTAATACTATTTCATGATGTATTGATAACATGGCATATAGACTAGGGAGTGCCACTCAATAAATATTGTTTATGCATAAAAAACAAAAACCCTAATTTAAAAGATTGAGTGGGAGAAGGTTTTACACACTAGGACCTACGGCCTCCATCGTTGGTCCAATAGTTACGCATGGTAGTGCCTACTACTCGGTTTCGATCCGAGAATTCCCTTCGGATAGGTATCTTACCTAGAGCGCACACTGATTTGGATTTCCGAAAGGATAACAATTTTGGGCATATTTTATGTTTAGATCACCCCTCGGTGGCGGATGTAAAATATGGATTCAAAATTGGAAACGATGGTTACACACTCATACTACTTTATTTATTAACCCTCCCTCGAGGCTCTGTTATGTAAATTAGTGGCCAAATAAACGATAGTTAATATATATTTAATGGAGTTTGTTCCATGGATGAATATGTATTAATCGGAAGGGATCCGTGTTCTTGGCTAGTTATTCTATGACTACCCCTCGGTAGCTTAGAAAGCGGTAGCTAGGAATTGTCGTTGTAAGGTATGTGTTTTAAGGGTTTTACACATGAACATTTAGATTGCATATAGATCTTTTTGTTTCATTACAAAATCATATTTTATAAACTGATAGGATGTTTGCTCATACTTATTACATGTTTTCTTATTATAGATCAAAATGTCGAGCCCTTTATCTGTGATACTTACGCAAAACAAATTAACTGGCGAGAATTTTAATGACTGGAAAAGGAACTTGCTAATCGTCCTAAACTTTGAGAAACACAGTTTTGTCCTAACCCAACCTCGACCACCTACGCCTACGATCGATGCTCCTGATAGGGATTTTGTAGCGCTTGAGCGCTGGGACAATTCCAACCTTAGTGCCATGTACTATATTCGGGCGAGCATGTCTAACGTGCTCCAGAAACAGCATGAGGAACATCAAACTGCTAGGCAGATCATGGATAACCTGGAGGAAATGTTTGGTGAACAAACTATCCAGGCTAAGACCGATGCTATCAAAGGTCTCATGAACTGCAGGCAGAAGGTTGGAACTCCCATCAAGGAGCACATGATGACAGTCATGGCTTATTTGTCTGAAGCTCAGGCAAATGGGGCTGAGATCGATGCTGCAACTCAACTGGTTATGGTTTTTCAAACCTTATCCAAGGATTTCGATTTGTTTCAGGCATCCTACAACCTTAACCGGAAGGAGATGTCTTTAACGGAATTGATGAAAGAGTTGCAAGCCTTTGAGAACATTTTTAAGGGTTCTGGATCTAAGGCTGAGGCAAATTTGGCTGAACCTAGTTCGTCTGTTCCTAATCCCAAAAGGAAGAAGGAAAAAGGGAAGAACAAGGGGAATAAGCCTGCGGTGAATGCACTTGCTTCTAAGAAGTCTACCAAGACTAAGAAGCGAAAGGTGGACCCCAAAAAGGTTAAGTGCTTTCACTGTGGGAAGAAAGGACATTTCAAGAAGGATTGCCGAGATTTCCTGGCTTTGCAAAAGCAGAAAGGTAATTTCAATGTCCTGTATCTTGAGGGTTGTTTAGTGGAAGAATCTAAGGACAATTGGGTTATAGATTCTGGAGCTACTAACCATGTTTGTATTTCTCTACAGGGGTTCAAGGTAACGAGAAGTCTGCATGAGGAGGACTTTACGTTAAGAACCGGCGATGGGACGTTGGTGCGAGCTGAAGCAGTGGGAGAAGTGCATCTTTATTTTGATGAATTTAGGTTTATTGTTTTGAGACATTGTTTTTATGTTCCTAATTTTAAGAGGAACCTAATTTCGGTAGCTTGTTTAATTAAAGATTCTTATTCAGTTTCTTTTAATAATAAAGTTGTTATTAGGAAAAACAATTCTCTTATCTGTAATGGATGGATGCATGGAAATCTTTATTTTATCAAACCTAAGATGCACTCACTGCTTGATACAGAATTGGAAAAGAACTCTAAAAGACATAAGTCTTCTCACTCTAACAAATCATATCTTTGGCATTTACGACTTGGTCACATAAGCCTTAACAGAATTCAAAGGATGGTAAAAGATGAATGCCTCGACTTGTACGAGGTTGAACCTTGGCCACAATGCGAATCCTGTTTGGAGGGCAAGATGACTAAACGGCACTTTGCTGCCAAGGATGGTCGTGCCGAGAAACTTTAAGAACTTGTGCATTCAGATGTTTGTGGTCCCATGAACATAGAAGCACGTGGTGGGTATGAGTATTATATCACTTTTATTGATGATTACTCAAGGTATGGATATGTCTATTTAATGACCCGCAAAAGCGAAGCCTTTGACAAGTTCAAAGAGTTTCGGGCTGAAGCGGAGAAACAATTAGGCAAGTCCATTAAGACACTTCGATCGGATCGAGGTGGGGAATACCTATCGGATGAGTTCTTAGGATATTTGATAGAGAATGGGATACAATCCCAGTTGACTGCACCTGGTACTCCTCAACAGAATGGTGTAGCTGAGAGAAGGAATAGGACCCTATTGGATATGGTCCGGTCTATGATGAGTTATTCCACTTTACCTTTATCATTTTGGGGCACGCCATACAAACTGCATGCTATCTTCTGGATAACGTTCCCTCCAAATCGGTTCCTAAAACTCCTTATGAGTTATGGACGAGTAGGAAACCTAATTTGAATCATATTCGAATTTGGGGTTGTCCGGCACACGTCCTGGATAAGGAAGCGAAGAAATTGGAGTCACGATCAGAAGTGTGCTTGTTTGTTGGCTATCCAAAAGGGACAAAAGGTGGTCTGTTCTATAATCCAAAGCAAAATAAAGTCTTTGTTTCAACACATGCAACATTCCTTGAGGAAAGTTACATGGAAGACTTTAAACCTCGTAGCAAAGTAGTGCTTGAGGAGATGACTTCGGGTTTGGATGTTCCTAAAGTCACAGAAAACCCTGCGGAAAAATCACTAAAGAATCAACAACCACAGGAGCTTCGCCGTAGTGGGAGGATTATCAGGGAACCTGAAAGGTACATGTTCAGTGGTGAAGTTTATGAAGCAGAATCCATAGAACATATTGATGATCCGGCTACGTACAAGGAAGCTATGGAGGATGTTGATTCTAGTCTTTGGCAAAAGGCTATGAACGCCGAGATGGAATCTATGGATTCCAACGGAGTCTGGAAACTTGTAGACTTACCCCAAGGCATAAAACCGATTGGGTGTAAGTGGGTATACAAGAGGAAAAGAGGTGTGGATGGGAAAGTGGAAACTTTCAAGGCAAGACTTGTAGCGAAGGGCTATACGCAGAAAGAAGGAATCGACTATGAAGAAACCTTCTCGCCTGTAGCAATGCTTAAGTCAATCCGCATTCTTTTATCCATTGCGGCTGCTCTCGATTATGAGATCTGGCAAATGGATGTCAAGACAGCTTTCTTAAATGGCTCTCTTGAGGAAGATATCTATATGATACAACCAGACGGATTCAAGGCAAAAGACCAAGAAGACAAAGTATGCAAGTTGCTTAAATCCATTTATGGATTAAAGCAAGCATCTCGTTCTTGGAATATTAGGTTTGATCAAGCGATCAAAACTTATGGATTCAAACAAAACATTGATGAACCATGTGTTTATAAATGTATCAAGAACGAGAAAGTGGTGTTCCTTGTACTCTATGTGGATGATATATTGCTTATTGGAAACGATGTGGCAATACTATCATCTGTCAAAGTTTGGTTAGCCAAACAGTTTGACATGAAGGACTTAGGAGAAGCTAGTTATATTCTTGGTATTCAACTCTTTAAAGATAGAAAGAACAAAACGATAGCACTCTCCCAAGCTTTATACATTGATAAAGTACTTGAGAGGTTTTCTATGAAGGATTCCAAGAAAGGTGCTCAACCTTTCAGGATTGGAATCAAACTTTCTAAAGATGACTGTCCCAAGACATCGGAAGAAAGAGAGCGTATGAAAAATGTACCTTATGCATCAGCAGTAGGTAGTCTTATGTACGCTATGTTATGCACTAGGCCTGACATTTGTTTTGCGGTTGGTTTGGTAAGTCGATATCAGTCGAATCCGGGACCGAACCATTGGGCTGCGGTCAAGCATATACTCAAGTATCTACGGAGAACGAGGGATTATATGCTAGTGTATTCCGGTCAGGACCTTGTTCCTATAGGATATACTGATTCTGATTTTCAATCAGATCAGGATTCAAGGAAATCGACTTCAGGATCTGTCTTCACCCTTGGAGGTGGTGCCGTTGTGTGGAGGAGTGTTAAGCAATCTTGTATTGCTGACTCGACCATGGAAGCCGAGTATGTGGCAGCCAGTGAGGCATCAAAGGAAGCGGTTTGGCTCCGCAGGTTCCTTAGTGACCTTGAGGTCGTTCCTGGTATGGATAAAGCTATGGTGCTCTACTGTGACAACAGTGCAGCAGTAGCTAATACCAAGGATCCTAGGCATCATAAGAGGAGTAAGCACATTGACAGAAAATATCACATTATCAGAGGCTTTGTTGAGAGTGGAAATGTGACGGTTTGCAAAATCGCATCGGAGGACAATCTTGCTGACCCGTTCACGAAGACTTTGGTGGCCAGAAGATTCGAAGAACACGTCGAAGGCATGGGGATGCGTAATATGTCACATTTACTCGCTTAGGGCAAGTGGGAGATTGTTGGGATCTATAGGTGCCCTAAGGATAGAAAATCTTAGGGATTTTCTGTAAATATGACATTTTGATATTAATAAGAGGAAATTATTCATGTTTAATAAGTTGTGTCCTATTTACTTTCATTTGTTGATTGTATAATTATTTTGAGCAAACATAAAATACTCCTAGGCTGTTGGTAATATATCGAATTACCATATGTATACGGGGTATGCATAGAAGACGTGGTAATTTGATAACAGTCTAAATAAATAGTCCGCAATCAACGGAATAAGATTTGGGGATCTTATTCATGATAAGATTATAAAGGTTGTCTACTTCCTTGGAGGGATGGTTTGTCTTGACCATCGGATAGGTTCCGAGTAGAAACTTTAATGTATACCAGTATTGAGGTATGACATAGGACTGGACCTAAAGTGTTAATTGATTCGGTTTAATAATTCCGTTTATAAGAATCAATGATACTTTGATTATCATCTTGCATTAATCTTAATCCTGAAATGATTACTTGAGTTCGCATCCATGACTTATGTACTTTGATGCACTAAAGGTGAGACACTGTTAATTCATGGTCAACATACTTGTGTTTTGGGTGCATGACTTATGGATGGAGAAATCAAGATTCATAGATACGGAATCCATAGCTATCTTAATGATAGTAAATGTTATCTACTTAAAGGTATTATTCGGGGATTGAAAGATAGTATAACAAGATCTTGGCCATCGGTTTACTTTGTGTTCTCTGGTGGTTTTCCAATTGTATGGTTTTACAATTGGTGGTTCTTTCAATGGAGAATAATTGAACTTTAAGTTAAAATGATTGAAAAGGTAAAACGGAAAAAGTCCTTAATTCAATCATGGATAACATATGGGGATTAAGCAAGCGATGAATAAATCATGGAAGAAGCACTACGTGAGAGAGCTTTCGTAATACGGTATGTAAACAGGAGTTCAGCTTCAAACTTTTAGTGGAATAGTTTTGAAGTTGATAATTGATGGATAATTAATCTGGGATTAATTTTTCACAATTATAGGAGCCTCTTTACATATTTCCATCGGGTCCCTCTATTAGCTCATATAGTTCCACGAAGCGTCTCGGGATTTATTCCTAATGAGATCGGTAAATTGTAAATGGAATTTTGTAATGTCTATTAAGACATGGTACTCTCTAACATGCAATCCAGAAAGGATTGGACATGTGAAATTTGTAGACAAATGATTTGTCAACATGTGATTGGTTAATTTGAATTTTGAAAATAAGATTGTATTTGAATTTTGGAAAACAAAATTTTTCTCTCCTAATTAAAAGTGGTGCACGTTTTTTAATTATATGGAGGGAAGAAAATTTTGTTTCAAAATTATTTAAATATATTCCTAACATTTAATTATTAATTGGTTTAAATAATGGAGATTATTTCATGAATTTTTCTTTCCTAATTAAAGAGGTGCATGGTTTTTGTGAGGAAAGAAAATTTGAAATATTTCATTAATTTAAATTAATTAATATGGATAATGTTTATGGAAAATATTTATTCAAATATGTGAATCCTATTTAAATTCGAAAAGGTTTAAAAGAAGTTTGAATCTAGATAGGACTAGGATCTTTTGACTAGTCTAGATTCTTGATTTAAAATTTAAACCACCAATCAAGATTTCTCTCACTTTGTGGCCGAATTTTAAAGGGGATTTCCTCTTGAAATTTGTTTTTAGGTTCAATGAATCTAGCCCTAAAGTTGTATGATCTTTTGGTTCAAGATTTATCCGGAAAATAATTATTAATTATTTTTCAAGTAGGAGATAAATTTTGAAAAGGATTGTAATACTATATAAAGGCTAGGAGTTCTTGAAAAAAAAAATTTCTGATAATTTTAAAGAAAAAAAACGTTTTTTAATAATTAAAAAAAAAAAATTTTTTTTTCTTCCACATCAAAAATTCGGCTTTCTTGTGAGAGAGAAAAAGAAAGAAAATTCCATTGAATCAAAACTGCGAGAAAGGTTAAACCGAGTGATTATTTTCATAGGAGGTTAACCGGTTTCTGTTTTGTAGTTTTGAAGAAAGAAGTTGGATTAAATTCTCAACGAGGATCATCGGAATTGAGAAGGAGGGATCTAGACTTCGGAAAGAAATACCGGTCGCTTGGATTCATAGAACGTGTGCCCACACACACTTTGAGACGTGGAACTCGAGAATAGTAGAGAAGACACGTTGGTCAAACGCTCTAGCAATTCCGGAATCCAAGAAATAAGGTACGCTTGATCATGAATTAATTTATTGTTATATGCATCATGAGCTTCTTTTCCGGAAACGGCATAAAATTTTAAAAACTTCCGCTGCGCCGTAACTTCAATACCGGATCCGATTTTTCCAACACATACAACTTGTATTTTTTTGCGACGACATAGTCATTGCAAATACCTTTTTCATTTAATTTTTGTAGAAAAACGGTGGAAACTTTCACAGTTATTTGTGACAACAAGTTAAAGATGTTGTCACAAAAAGTAGTTCCAAAACCTTCCCAAATAAAAGGCAGTTACTTAAATTTTGCGGAAATTTTCTTGAAAAGTATTAGCGATGACTTTTCATAATTTTGTTAATGAGTTGGACTAAAATAACGTCATTTTGATGAGTTTTAGTGACAACATTTGATGATATTGTCATCAAAAAGATTATGGGAATAAGCCTGACCACATAGCTTTTTTGCTATTTTTTTCAGTTATCTTCTCAGCTTCCCTCTGCCCTAAATTCGTCCCAAAACCTTCTCAATCTCTTAAAAAGTTATCTTGTTCCTCCTACTTCTTTGTAGAGACAAGCAAACCAACCACAATCAATCTGAAAAAAAAAAAAAAAAAAGTCCCTACCACCGCCACTCTGGATTCCTTTCCCATTAACATTTCGAACCCTCAATTTTAGTGGGTTTTGGTTTTTGTTTTTTTGAAACTAATTGTTTTTTAATAATAGTTTTTGGATGATAATAACTAATTTGATTTATAAATTGATTTGTGTGTAATGGAATTGAATTTGATGTTATGGGATTGCAAATGTTGATGATGATGATATGCTGAATACTTTAATTTTTGAGGATGAATTTGATTAGGGATTTTTTTTTTTTGTCAGATTTTTGGAAGATAACTATGAAAAATGATATTTGATTTGTATGGAGTAGTATTGGACTTTGATGTAATGAGATTGGAAATGTTGACGAAGATGATGATTTTTTTTAATGAAAATTTGGTTATTGAATTTTGGTTGTAGTTTATTTATTATTAATAAAAAAAATTTTGAACTGTTATGTAATTCTTTTGCAAATATTAATATTTAGATGAAATATTTAATAATTAGCAAATTTTTTTTAAATAAAGAGTTAGTATTTTTGATTTCATGGAAATAAATTGCATTAAAAATGATAAAGAATTCGTACAACGTTAAATTGAAATAATAAACAGATTAATTAAAAGAGATTTTATGGTTGAAAGATATTTTCTCAATAGATTAATTAAAAGATAATAGAATTAAAAATATGAATTAAAAACATCACAATTAAAAAGTTACGAAAAATTAGAGTTATAAAAATAATTAAGGTAAATTACCACGACAGTCCCAAAACTTTTTAGAAGAATGTCAATTGGTCTTTAAATTTTATTTTTTGATTGAAAGATCCCTAAATTCTTAAAATAGATGTAAAAGAATCCTTTTCCTTGACAAACATTAAAAATCATATGAAAGTTGTCATGCGCACGACACATGACTCATTACTCACGGAGTAATCAAGTAAAATTATATCATTAAAAAAAATTATCATTTGGGGCGACATCTTCAAATGGTAGAACACTATCTGGATTTCAAAATCCTAACTTTACGTCAAACTTTCTCTCTTTTCCATTTTCAAAAAACTCAAATTTTAAAAGTCCATAACTTTCTCATTTCAAGTCAAAATGAGATAATTTTTTTTTTTTCAGTTAAAATGCTTGTAATGATGATATGAACAAAACAAGATTTATTTTACATTTTTTTTCTAAGCACATATTAGAATTTTACACTATTTTCTAAATTATAGGACTTTTCCAAAAGTTTTTCATCCAAACATATATTTTCAATCCAAACTTCAAAATACCATATCTAGATGTCCTTCCAGATGAGCCCTAAAGAAACTAAGGGGGTGTTTGGT
The DNA here is from genome assembly GCA_025413485.1 of Ficus microcarpa. Lineage (NCBI taxonomy): Eukaryota > Viridiplantae > Streptophyta > Magnoliopsida > Rosales > Moraceae > Ficus > Ficus microcarpa. The sequence goes on along the minus strand of CM046385.1, from coordinate 19,388,764 downwards.
GTAGTGGTTTAAGATAATATTTTTAAATTTAGAATGAGTTAAGTTTAGTTTAGTTTAAAAGTTGGGTGTTTGGTAAAAAGTTTGAGTTGAAAAGTTTAAGTTGAGTTGAGTGTTTGGTAAAATAGTTTGAGTTAAAAAGTTAAAAAAAAAAAAAAAACAAGGGTTATGTTTGGATGTGAAGAAATTGGGTTAAACAAATTTTTTTCTTTTTTTACTTTGGTAACTTATCTGAACTCCAACTAAGATGTACTTTTACACCTTATTTTTTTTCTTGCTCTGAAAAGTCAACACAATTATAAATATTTTTTCAAAAGTTGGTACTAATCTAACTTGGAAATTTCAACTCAATTTATACTCCACTCAATTTGACATTCTATTATAGGTGCCAGCGACGAAAAATGAAATAATTAAAATACGCTCAATTAATAACACCAATTAAGTTGAACACATTTAAAATTTTTTTGAGATTTATTAGTTGTTTTACTTTGAAATTTAAATAATTTTTCCTTTAAATTATTCCTCTCCTTTTCTTTTTTTTATTTTACCTTTTTTGCTTTCTCCTTAAGTTTATTTGTTGTTTTTTAATATTTTAATATTAACAATATTCTCTCTCTCCGAAAAACAATACCCTTCCCTCCTTCCCTCTCTCTCTCTCTCTCTCTCTCTCAGAAAAACAATACCCCTCCCCCTCCCTCTCGCCCTCCGTTCCATCCCTCTCCCTCTCTCTCTTTCTCCCCTCCCCTCTCTCTCTCCCCTCCGCCATCGCCATCGCCGTCGCGCCCCGCAACCCATACCCCGACGTCCTCCTCCCCCCCCCTCCCCATTTTTCTCCCTTCCTCTCGCAAGCCACCGACACAAACCCGATCTGGGTTTGTCCGCCGTCGCCCCCACCATCTCCGCCTTTGCCGGCGCTCCCCCACCCCATACCCTGATGTCCTCTTCCCCCCTCCCTCTCCCCCTTTTTCTCCCTTCTTCTCGCAAGCCACCGACACAAACCCGATATGGGTTTGTCCGCCGTCGCCCCCCACCATCTCAGCCTTTGCCGGCGCTCCCCCACCCCATACCCCGACGTCCTCCTCCCCCCCTCTCCCCATTTTCTCCCTTCTTCTCGCAAGCCACCGACACAAACCCGATCTGGGTTTGTCCGCCGTCGCCCCACCATCTCCGCCATCGCCGTCGCGCCCCCACCCCATGCCCCGACGTCCTCCTCCCCCCAACATGACGACACAATCCTCCTCCCCACCCTTGTGCCCTCTCTCCCACCCTCTCTCTCTTCTTTTTCTCTCTCTGTCCCCCGCTCCCCCTCATCTTTCCATCTCTCTCGGTAGAAACTTGGTGAACAGTAAACCAATCTTGGTTTACTGTATAACGGGTCAATGGAGCTTTGGGACTGAACTGAGACACCAAACTCCTTCAGTTCCAAATGAGTTAGAAATTACTAGTTTAAACTGGTGTGCCAAAGAGGCACTAAACTCCTATGGAAATGTTCCCCATACCCCCTCAACTTCATCCTTCCCCTGTGCAAGCTCACCCTATGCGTCATGAGCCCGAGCCACCCCTTTCGACTGTCATGAACCTCCTCGTCATGAGGCAAGTTCCGATCCGCCGCTAAAATAGATGTGGCTATCATGAATTTAGATTTGCCGTTGCTGGACTCCACGCAAACCAAAAAATCCACCACGATGGGCCTCAGCAAATCCTGACCTGTCGCTTAAGTCTCTATAAACCCAAGGCCTGCAAACCCATATCTGCCATCAAGAGCCTCTGCGAACCATAGCAACAGAAAAAACTGATGAAAACCATTGAGTGATGACTCGGAAAGTAAGGGCCTCATGTAGTGGTGAGATGGTGAGGGTGCTTGGGCTCACGTGATAGTGCAACGAAGGGAAGGTATTGCACAAAGATAGAGAAAGAGCTTTAGTGTTTTGGTTTTTTCCTTTAATTTTCAATTTTTTTTATTTTTTATATTTTGAGTTGTTTTTAGAATATGTAGAAGGTTTTGTTTTGTTTTTTTTGGAAAATTAGGTTGGGAGACCTTTTTTAATCACTAATCTAATAGATGTCCTAACTATTTTTTATTTATGAAAATGATTGTTTGTTATTTTTCAAATTTGATCGATCAGTGATTAATTATGAAATTTAATGATTTATTATAATTAATTAGTGATTGACTATTTAAGAAAATTAATTAATCATTTAAAAAAGGTATTTTAATTAATTTTTAAAAACTTCGGCCATTGGTTTAAAAAATTCTTAAAAAAAGCTGTTTAACTATAAATCTCCTCCCCCTTTTTTGAGAGCAGAATTTGGGTTTTTAACACATTAGGGTTGGTGTTAAATTTTTTATTTGATTGTTTCAAGATTAGATTAGTAATTTCACTTAAAAATTAAGATTTACTATAATTTTCTGTTTAATTTTTAACATCAATTAGGATTTTACCTCTTTTTACATCTATTTTATTTTAAGAGTGTGTTTGGTGTAGCAGTTTAAGTTGAGATTTTTAAGTTTAGATTGAGTTAAGTTAAGTTGAGTTTAAAAGTTGAGTCTTTGGTAAAAAGTTTGAGTTGAAAAGTTTTAGTTGAGTTGAGTGTTTGGTAAAATAGTTTGAGGTGAAATTAAAAAAAAAAAAAAAACAAGGACTCTGTTTGGATGTTGAAAATCTGAACTGAACAAATTATTTAATTTATTTAACATTCTACTGTAGTTTTTAACTAGGAAAATTGAAAAATGTTAATACGCTTAATTAATAACATCAATTAACTTTAAAAAAAATTACATTTTTTGTACATTTTATTACATAGCCATAAATGAGAACAACATAAAGTCCATAGTTGTTCAGGAAAGGTTGATAAAAAAACATTCATAGTTAAATGACCATATTTTGCGCAACTAGATATAACTGAGCTTGGGATCACATGGATTAATACCATGGAGATGATTGATATCTTTCCCACATATCATCAGCTATCATATCTCTAATCTGATTCATTCTACTCCTACTCGAGTCATGTTGCTGTGTTCCTGTACTTGGGCCTAGACCATCGATCTCATCGTGAAGCACGTAATCTGCGTTAACATCGACATTTCCCCCTACAGGCACACAATCTGCCTCATAGTCAGTAAACACTTGGTCTTCAACCTGCATCATCCTTATGAAATTATGCGAACGTACACGCCAAGGGGATCATTTTTTGTTTGTCTATTGGATAGCTGTTCATGTTTTTAAGTATTTTGAATCTTGCCTTCTAGACACCAAATGTTCGTTCAACACAATTACGCAGCGAAGAGTGCGTGTAGTTGAAAACTTCCCTCCTATTGCGTAGACCAACTCGACGTCTTCGATACTTTAGCAAATGATACGTCTCCCGTCAATATGGGCTCAGGAAAAAATCCTTATTGGCATACCCCGAATATGCTAAGTAATATTTTCCTACAACATAAACACCAAATTAAGTTTTAAGCCAATTTCAGTAATTTATAACTAATTATTATATTGATAACTTAGCATAATTCGATAATTATGCTTACCTGGTGGAGATATTGGAAATCCATGGTATGCTATTGCATCTTCCAACATTCTGGCATCATGACAAGATCCCTCATACCCAGCTAACATATACGTGAATCTCATGTCAATGGAACAGGCCGCTAATATGTTCTGCGAGTGAAACCCTTTGCAATTAATCCAAGCGTCAGTATTTTCACGGGAGGGGGGACACATGGGACGTGTGTGCCATCTATAGCACCAATACAATCCTGCATAAGACATTGCAGTATTTAATATAATAAACATCATTAACACAACATTATTACCTAATATTGAGTTCACAAATAGTATGCTTAGGTTACATCGAAAACGTACATCAAACCATGGCTTATATTTGTCCGAATGCTCCAGAATCAAATGTTGAACCGTTGTGTAGTCGGGTGGTCTTATGAATTGGGTCCTTTAACGAACAAATGACCTGTAACACTTTAAAGAACCAATAGGAAGTTGTCTCTTACGAATGCTAGAACAAATACGATATGTGTCGAATGGTAGCGCCTTGTGAACATATGGATAAAAAAATGAACAATTGCTCGTTCACATTCATGTTACACGTTGGCGTTAATAATTCCCGACTAGCTAATAGGTTACTTAATAGTCTAAATGTTTCCGATTTCATACTGACCAATCCTTGAATAATTTCTTCGTATCCATTTAATATCTCGTCCACACACCTGCTACCAGTAAGTATTGAATTATGCATGGGTTGTGGAGCTCTTCGCTTGTTACGCCTTCTACTTGTTGTAGCTATCACGGCCTTCATAAGATAATAATCATGGCGCTACACTCGTTTTCTGAGTAGTCGGAATCTTCTTCCTGGTTTGAATCGGAACTATTCTCGTTCATTTTGCCAATAAAAAATGAACCACTCTACAAATGGTTGTTCACCTGAGATGTTCGTAAATGATAGCGACTTTGTTATTAAATTATTGACACAAAATTCCTTAACACTACATTCTAATTTTCTTCCCAAGTTGGTTAAGGTCAAAATAATTCCCCCATTTCGGCATGAAATAATAAAACGTAAATGATGATTGCATATATGTAAAAACATGTCATTAAATATTTAAAAAAAATCAAGTCCGAAAAACCCTCCCTACTCTAGCCGTAAGAATAAAAAATGGAAAACCGTTTTTTATTAACAACGGGAAAATCAATTTGCCGGGGGTCCATAGGCCTGAACAACAGATGCGATAATCTCCCACCTATCGATCTCTTGAAGCCTGTGGAAGGTATGTTGGAGACGTGGATGTGCATCGAAGTAGTGCCACATTATAGTCCGTTCGTTAGGTGGAACACCCGTATCTGTCAGTAATATTCATATAGTCGAACATGTGATCCATGCAACTTGATTACTCGTTACTTGTCCCCGATTGCGATCTGCCACGAAAATGGGTGACTATTTCCTGCATTGCCAGGAATGTCATCTCATTTGTTTCGTCTCGTTGCTTCCTCTTTCCAAACTCCCCCTAGACCGCGACGGACCTGTATCGGCACCCGATCGCATGATGTTCAAATGGCGCGCCCCCGCTGTTGGCGTTACATCCTCTTCTAATACAGGCTGGTAGGCTGAGTTATCCATTGAAGCTTCAAAGTCGAAGTACGATGGCCTTTCATCTGGCATTGTTACGAACCCATAGGCCAAGGCACCCGCAGCATGATTTTTGTCGAAGACATTATAGTACAGCTCCTTGTTACGCAGTCCCTTGTGCCCGAGAAGTTTGCACTCTTTGTGTAGCTGCACAAGAAATTTTACCATCATACAATTAAAAACATTGAGTCAGCAAACATAATTTCGTCAGTCGGTATGGTAGACAACACGCTTACTTGAATAAAGTTTTGCCAAGCATCTTCAGAGCATATGACTCGATTCGTCAACGGATCGTTCCCTAGGCCTGTCTGAGACTGCAACACCTTCCAGCTCCTATAAATCTTCTTCATGCGCTCCTTCTTTGAGATAATGCTGATCCAACGGCAGGTATGCCTCCAAACTTAGTATTAAACTCTGCGGCCCAAAGATCGAGGATTGCTGAGGTCGGTTGTTTACCGCCCGTGGTAGTCAGGTATTCATCTAGTTTCTCAAGGAATTTTTTTTCTTTCACGGGGTCCCAAACGTAGGTCTCACCTGATGCTTTTCGCGGCATTTCCTTAAAAAGCGAACACCAAAACACGTAGAAAAAGAATTAACAAACACACAAAATTGATCCATTTATAAGTTGGCTCAGTATAAATCGGATGACATATTTGATCTGAGGCATGTCAAGCATCCGATAGATATACAGCTACCATGGCATTTGTGACAAAATGTAGGGGCAAAATAGGTTTATGCGAAGCATAACTTGCAATTAAACCCCGTAACAACAAACATGTCCTTATATACCGGTAACTGACGTTAAATATCGGGTGACTAACTCACCATCAGATTAAATTACAAGATGTGTAAATTTGCTGTATACATCATGCCAACTTGGGTTAATACCATGGAACATAAACCGAGTTGCCTACTGGTACAAACACACCGGAACCTGAAAGAGTTGTCCTAAAGTATGAATTCCCAATAAATTAAACACGTTGAAAAATTAAGTAAACACAATTTGGTAAGGTGGCACAGGTGACAAAATGGGAAGCTAGGAACACCACACATGGTTCGACCGACCCAACAAATTAAATCCCCATGCTTGTTATTGGGACTACACTAGTTACTAAGAAAAGCTTCCTGTAGTGCTAATTACAATAGGCCGAGTTTAGTAAAGAAATAGTCAAACCACATCTAAAGAGACTATTTTTTTTTCCTTTATACATAAACATCGCCATATTACCACATCAATGGCCTGATACATAAAGCAATATGACTCCTCCTGCAACATGTCCACCGTCCAAGCATATCCCCAACAAAGCTACATTAGACATGGTACAAACACAACTAAGATACATGTCATGCCTACTGGCTTGTGAACACCATATAGTTAGTTTAGTCATGTCAACATCAATGTAATCCAAAACACCATATAAACTGCAATGTATTCCAAAACACCATATAAATTGCAATACCAAAACAGTTTCAACAAAGTATGAACATACCATGCCCGGCCCCTATAAACACCATATACAAATTTCTTACGCTCACAAATGCAATCCAAAACAGTTTCAACACATCAAATTAGTGACGAAATTGGATTTAGTAACTTGGTCTACACATGGTTCGGCCGACCCGAAAACAAGGGCCATAGTGAAAAATGACCATTTATTTCCCCCTAAAAACCATAATCGCTTTCAAACAATCAGGGAAGCGAAAAACACCCAGTCTCGACCCTGCAAATGCCATTTATTTCCAGGAAATGTGGTGTACGAACACAGTGAAAGTGCTTGAGCCAACACATAACACAGAAAAATGTGTACAAACACAAAATGAACAGATCAAGTTATGAAATGAACATGAGTATCCGCGAGAAATTGGGTTTGAAATACATACTAGGCTTACAGAATTAGAACCAGACGATGAGTATACAGGGGAAGACAACGGAATAGGGCGGGATTTTACGCCTCGCCGACAAGCTCCCCGAATTCGTAAATAATGGGTAATCAACCCACGGGTTCGGATTCGGCTTCGGTTCGAGATCCCCAACGCGCCGCATTTGCTTCAAGGGGGGGCGGGCAAAGGCAAAACCTAAGGCTATAAACTTACCTGGGAGAGAAGAACAATCTGCAGTCAAGGGACCTCCTGCTACGCCGTAGATGGTCGCCAGGTTGGGGGTCAGAGGCTGTCAGTGAAACTGACCGAAGCACATGGCGCTGTGGGAAGGAACTCGAGAGGCACTCATAGGAGCCAAGGAACGCGTGAAGAACAAAGTTGCAGAGAATAGTGGTTGCACAGTAAACCCATTTGGGTTTATTGTGCAACGGTCCAAAGGTCGGTTCAAGAGGACGGTCGCACCAAACGGCTTCAGTTCAAACTGAACTGAAAAAACCCAGCTTCAACTGGTTTGCCAAACACCTGCTAAGTGTTTAGGATCTTCTAATAAAAAAAATTTGGACACCAATTGCTACCCTGGTAAAGAATTCAGGACAGCCATAACAATTTACTATTAAACTGATTTACACATACGCTAACAGTGTTTTGGGTCTCTTGCCATAAATAACAAGCACAGACAGTGAGACACCCATGTAGTTTACTTGGTTTGCGACATAGTGTAGAATTAGAGAGCAAATGGCGGTGGGCGATGATGTTGGCTCACAAGAAGAACACCTCGACGTCCTCAATCCATCTGGTCAGAAGACTGGTCTTTCCAAACCCAGGCAAGCCATTTCTTAGGCAATTTTTTCTTCTATTTCCAATCTTCTTTCGTATTTTTTCCGTCACTCTTTCTGGGCAAACAAACAGGGACTTTACTGGTCCTTTCTTTCTTTCAATAGTCAACTCTTAGATTATTGGTAACGAAATTTTCTATATGTGTTCTAGATTTGAACCTGCCATCGTGAAAAAAAAAAAGAAGAAGAAAAAAGGAGAAAAAAAATCGGGATGTGCATCGAGATGGGTTCTATAAGTATCTTTTTATTATGTGAATCCATTAAATAATTTGGTGTGTGATGTAGACGAGATGTGCATCGAGATGGGGATTACCATCGAGCAGTTCATGTGTGGATTTTCGCGGAAAACACGCAAGAATTGCTTCTCCAACTGCGCGCCGACTGCAAGGATTCATGGCCAGGATTCTGGGATATCTCCAGCGCCGGCCACATTTCTGCCGGAGACTCGTCGCTTATTACAGCTCGGTAACTATACTGTCCAATTGCCTTTGGTTTTAATTGATGTTTTGTACAGCTTTGAGGGAAGAACCTTCAATGAAGTTTTGTTTCTGCTCTGAATATGTACTTATGAGAAAATTTTTGTGGTTCCATGTTCCTTATAGGAACCAATTTGGTTGAAATGTTATTTTCGTTGAGTCCTAGACCTCCATTTTTTCCTTTTGATGAGTAAAAGAGGATCATTGGTGCCGTACCGTCCTTGTTACCTTTGTCTATAACAGAAATCCCAGGGCCAAATTCTAAGCTGAGCCGCATGGTTCATTGACCAGGCAGGGACCTTAAAGTGGGTTAGTATTGGACCTTGAACCTACCTGTGTTGCAGGAATAGTCTAGCGGTAATTCCACTCTCCATAACATAAATAGTTCAAATCCCCTACCAAGTTCATTAAAGGAAAAAAAAAGGGTAACATTTAACCTATACCCACCTTGTGAGAAGAAGAAAGAAAGACATACTGAACACTGGATCATTTTTTCGGTGGTGTCCTAGACCTTTGTTGCTTAATAATGTATTTTTAAATGCTGTAATTTGGCTGTACAATGAGTGGTTGGCTATTGACAGAGACCTAATAAACTGACAGCTTGACCATAAACTGGTGGAATTGGAACGGCCTCTATGTTCTACATCTTTGAACATTTAGCATACTTGCATTAGTGATGCACTCACCTGGTCAATGGCCCTTGCTCGGTCTCTGGGTTAGGAATCACTGCAGTTAAGTTAATTTGATACTGAAGCATAGCAATATGTCATTGGTTTGCTTACAGATTTTTCTGAACAGATGGTTTAAGTTCATCTCTATTTCAATGGGCTCTTACATCCTTTTAAAAACTTGAATAAGATGACAAGTTAAAACTCAGTTTGTTTTTCTAGAACTTCCAGAGCTCAAATACGAGGCTTTTTTTTTTTTCTTATATAGTTGTCAAACTCTTGTCCTCTTAGAAATAATACTTCGTAGTGGTACCAAAAGGGTTCACAAGCTCAGCTAATAGAATTTTTTCTGCAAGTTATTATTTTCATTTTGAGGATTTTCAACATTAATGGTGGCCAATGGATTGATTATAGTTTGTTTTTCTCTTTATGATACCAGCTTAAGGTAAGTTGGCTTCTTGTAAGGACAATTTATTCCTAGGCCTAGATAATAATATTGTGCAGATGAGTCGTTTTTCAATTTTTTTAGGGGAATCTTTTTTCGTTTTTAATTTCCTTTTAAGGTCTTATTTCTTCATGTGAGTGTTCACAAAACTTTTTGACATAGAAGTTCCTATACGGTAATGCATTTTATTTAAGAACTTAGCTATCTCTTCATCCCTGATTGTTAAGATCATATGAATGCCTATCTGGTGCTTGTATCTGGACTAAGCACTTCATTCCTCTGCTTCCTTTCTTGGTTTTGTACATGAGTTTTTGTTAAGTTTTTGGTGGTTTCAACCGTTCTACTGTTATTTTATTGCCTCGTATATCGTGCTTGTTACTGATAAATTTTAAGTTATACTTCAGGAGGGAGCTTGAAGAAGAGCTTGGTGTAATCCTTCCAAAGGATGCATTTGAAAAGATATTCGTTTTTCTTGAAGAATGGTTAGTTGATTTAGCTTCTTCTTTCATTTTTTCGGTAACTCCTTTTTTAGAAATGTTGTTAGCAGCCGTTATATGTAAATGTTGACGATGAAAAGATATTCCTTTTCTTGAACAGTGGTTAGTTGATTTAGCTTCTTCTTTCGCTTTTTCGGTAAATCCTTTTTTAGAAATGTTATCAGCAGCCTCTATATGTAAACGTTGATGACTATGCCATTCAGATATGTATTCATTACGTGTTGTCTTGGATCAGTACATCCGATTTTAATATGATTTAATGAAGTTGATTGAATCAAACTCTAATCAGTTTAAGTTGCAATTTATTTTAGCCTAAAGCATATATTCGTTGAAAACTCAAACATTGTTGTAATAGTTGTTTGTTTACAATTTTTTTTTAGTGTCCTAAATGATGACACCTTCATCAACAATGAATTCTGTGACGTATATTTGGTAACAACACTGGATCCAATCCCTCTTGAAGCATTTACTCTTCAGGTAAGGAGGGTAATCGTAAATTATAATTATCCTATTCAATTCAAATTCATTTGGCTTCTTTTATTATTATTTAAAAAAAAATTCAATTTCCAATGACTAGTTCTTTCTTTATGCTTTATTATTCTCTTTTGGATTTTTCACTTTTAGTTTCTTTCTTTTCTTTTCTTTTTTTTTTTTTTTTTTTTTTTTTTTTTTTCATCTCACAAAATAAAAGATCATATAATAAACAATTGTTGATAAAGTTACAAGTGAAAAGTTTTTCACATTGGAGAATGAGTTCGTTTATATATACCCGCAATTACAATTGAAAAGCTTCCTTTCATTCTTTTTATTTGTTAATAGTCAAACTTTCATGGATAAGAATCAATTTCATGGACAAGCAGTGCTCCTAAACAGAAAGAATTCCGTTCTTTTAATTGTAGTTTGTGTGGAAAGGTTGCTTTCGTTCTTTTTTACTTGTAGTTTGTCATGAGGATCCAATTAATGGGTTGAGAAAAGATAGAAATAGTTCTTCGTGTTACTGGCTGCTGGTATTTTCAAAGTTTTGTCTCAAGGATGTGTATTTTTATTATCTTGTGCTAGTCGGATAGCCCTCCAAGGTGCCATGTTGATTTACTAGCAGTAAATCGTAAATACTTGTTCATTAGCTAGTTTTTCTTACCAATGGAGAGACCTGCTCCCATCATTGTAGTAAATGCCTGTTCCTAGTGGCCTATATATCCCTAATGGTAGTTTATTCAATTCTTTGGATAAAGTTCATTGAGGCAGTGGATGGTACAAAACTATGTCAGGTAAAATCAAGAGAATTTAAGCGATTCGTATCTTCAAGGGGAGACATTATATTATGCAAGGAGACAGAAAAATTCTAGTAAACAAAATTGTTCCATTTTTAAACTTTATTTCAGTGTGATTGTATTGTTGTCTAAATGGTTGAACTGTTTGGTAAGCGATTTGTCTTTCTATTAACTATCATCTGCCTAGGACTTGTTCTGCACTCTATTTAATTTCAAAGTCCCTGATGGTGCTTTTCAAACTAATCATATATTTTATCCTGTTCATCTATATGGAAGAGAATGAAATGGAGAAAGTCCGCTTGTTCTGCACTCTAATTAATTTCAAAGTCCCTGTTGGTGCTTTATAAACTAATCATATATTTTATCATATTCATCCAGATGGAAGAGAATGAAATGGAGAAAGTAAATTGGTAATTTTGAACTAGCAGCGTTATAGATTTTTGGCTGGCAATTATTCCATAAAGTCGAGAATTCAGGTGATTTTAGCAGAATGATCGAGGCTGATGTACCATTCTTAGTGACAAATAGGATTTGTTTGTCTAGTTCAATGCCTTTTTAACTTCTTCCATTTTGCTTCTCTCTGCCTGCATAAGTTTTTTTCTCGGAAAGTCTATGTCAACTGCTTCTTTCTCCTGTACATACTTGTGTTGAAGCCCCATCCATATGAATCTTACTTATGTGATAACCGAGTGATTCTTGGATTTGAACTTCAAAATAATATAATTTGCATCGCTATGTTTCATTTAATGACAGGAAACAGAAGTCTCTGCCGTTAAATATATCTCTTACAAGGAATATAGAAGCCTACTTGCTAAAGAAGATCCAGAGTATGTCCCCTATGATGTAAATGGGCAATATGGTCAGCTATTTGATATAATTGAAAAAAGGTATGCAACTATCTAGCAATTGTGGGCATTAAATTTTATTAGGATTTGCTAGAATCTATTAGATTAGTTGTTTCAGTATTTTTTTTCTGTCAGCTTAACAAATTAATTTCTAGGAAATTATGTCTTATCATGAGGGATGGCTTTGTTATCTAATAGTTTGCTCAATAAGGTTTTTTGCCCCACTTGGATTGTCTTTGTTTTTCCAATTTTTGTTTAAGTTCAATATGTAACCAATGAAAGCTTCATGTGCTGTGAATGGCAAAGGGTGAGATCTAGTGTGTGTGTGTGTTGCTAATAGACCTAAAATTTCTGATTTCTATTCCAAAAAAAAAAAAAAAAAAAAAAAAGAAGATAAAATAATTACTAAAGTTGCAAGATCTACTATATTGTGCCTCTTCGCTTGTTCTTCTACTTATGCCTTATTTGATAATTTTGCCAAAGGTACAAAGAGAACAGTGTAGCACGTTGTCTTAGCCTACAAAAGCAACTACGTAGATACGCTCCTGTTTCACTCGATGCAGAGGTTGTTTGCCTTTTCCTTACCATAACTATGTTGTTGCTGTATTTTAGTTTTGGTGTTTTCTTTCTACCTTTTTATTTCAATGACCTAAACCTGAACAGCAAGCAGTTCTTGATGGAAAGATCCAATCTTCTAAATTTCGATTCTTGGGTCATTGTGGCGTGCCTGAATGTAAAGCAGTCTGCCGCTACAGCTGATCCATAGATTATTTAGAACAACGGAAGATGGTCGAGGTAAGGGTTTTTGTTATCAATTGAAGTGCGGAACAAGACCAGAATTAGGACGTTTTCATATGGATCAGTTACTCTTTATGTTCGTTATGGAGTCTCCACTCCATGTTGAAAGCTCTTTGTTTAAGAGCTATAGACTATAAAGTAAAGGAATGGGACCCGACGGGAATGTATCCCAAGCAGCGGAGTAAGTTCACTCTTTGGTAAGCTTAGGTGCCTAAATGTCTGAGTTCGGAAAGCAGAGAATTCATTGATAGTTACTTTGCGGGTTGGGCTACTCTTCCTTTTTGTTGATCGAGCCGCTTTCAGGTCTTTTGTTAGAATATGATAGTTTTCATTTCGCCAACTCAGGTGTAAGCTATAGTACGGTATTGACTGGTGTAGTTTGGTGTAACTGGTGGGCTGGAGCCAAAGAGAGACTGTTTAATGATTATTTTTCCTTCTTGAGTCGAAAGACCATAACTCTTTGGTGCTAAATAGAAGCATTTCGTAAGGAAGCAAAGCTGTAGCGGTTTTTCTTCCTTTTTTTCTTGCCTGTGGTCACTATGATAACATATACCACAACATGCATTATTCTATCATTTTCTTTTACACTAGAAAGGGTGTCGTGATAATTGTTGTTTACATTTCATTATTATATTATTCTATCGGTTAGTTATTACTATGTTGGTAGATATTACCTTTCTTTAGAATTTTAATTTTACTTTTCCTACTGCAGTTGACTGGAAACATGAGATGATTTTTCTATTTCTCTTTTTTTTTTTTCCTTTTTTGGTGACGATTTTTCTGTTTACTTGTTGCAGTTGATTGGGCTTTCGGAAGCTGACAAGGAGGCTTTGGCTCTACTTATTAAGGCTGCAACAATCATGGATGAAATATTTTATTTGCAGGTTGTTAACATATACACATGGTTAGATAGCTAGGTAGACGCGTATTCTACTGTCTTCATCACATGATCGAATATCTGTTCGATTGTAATTTATTATTATTATTATTATTATTGGCAATCTTCATGTTATACAGCTAGCTTGGTGTTGTGAGTAACTGGTTCCTTTTGCAATAACTTCTCAGCACTGCACTCAGTATTGCATTAATCTATCTTTGTTTCACTTTCCTATATTATAATTCGTTGCATCTTTCTAACTATGTGTAATACTTAATAATCAGGTTTGGGACAGTAATCCTGATCTAAGAGATTGGTTGAAGGAGCATGTGAATGCAACAGATATAGACAAGTTAAAATGGGTGTATTATTTGATTAATAAGAGTCCATGGTAAGTCTTTTCTGAAATATCATTCCAATGACTTTGTAGATTCTTAGATATATTTATGCATTTGTACACTTACGTGCATGAAGGCATATGGAAGATAATAACATACTCTAAAAAATTTCCGGTGTTGTCGGGTTCTCTCTCTAGATTATCTTCTGGTATGGCCTGAAGGTGCATTCACATATCATATTCCAACAATGAGCTAGAATGAAGTAAAAGACTTGTTTTAAATTTCAGTGGTGTTGGAACTTATTTTGGAGCTATTATTAGCTCCATAGCAAGCCCATGAACAGAATATCTAAGCGATTCTAAGTGCAACTTCAAAAGTTATCCTTTTTAACTGCTAAAAGTTACTAATTGGCCATTTTTTTTATTTTTATAAATAAAATCTAGTAAAATAAAATTGGCATGTTAAAGCAGTGTTAATAGGTGATTTGACAATTATCTAAATATATACAATAGGTTTTTTTTTTTTTTTGGGTATATTCGTTGTTGTGTTGTCAATTGAGTTTTTATATTATAGCAACCAAATAATAATTAAAAAAATATAAAGTTTTACATAAGTGATTTTCTGTCAACAGGTCTTGCCTGGATGAGAACGAAGCATTTTTGACAACTGCAGATTCCGCCATAAAGTTGCTTCCTGAAGCCACAAGAGCAGTTACGGGGTGGAAGGGTCTCGAGTACAAAGCTGCATTCCCCGTGCTGAAACCACCCGGTGCAAATTTTTATCCTCCAGACATGGACAAAATGGTATAACTGAGCTGATTTAATAATTTCTCACAAAGATTACTGCGTTACTTTGTATGATGGGTAACCAATAAATTTCCATAGGAATTTGAATTATGGAAGAACAGCTTAACAGATTCCCAAAAACAAGATGCAACAGGCTTTTTCAATGTCATCAGAAGGCACAGTGAATTCTATCTGGATTCTGCAATTCATAATAAGGCGGTTGATGACACTGAAAAGCTAGTACAATCAACTGATGATCTCTATATTGTTCCATTCTCTAAAGAGTACAATTCGTTCCTTGCGAAGGCCGCTGAGTTGTTGCATAAAGCTGGGGATTTGACCAGCTCAACTAGGTATGCTGTTCTTGAGTTTCTCTATTTATTTGTTAAATAGCTATTTTTTATAGTTCAAAATTAATTACAAATATCATCTACATTCCCTATTAATGCAGTTTGAAGAGATTTCTTCATAGCAGAGCTGATGCTTTCCTTTCAAATGACTACTATGACTCAGATATCGCGTGGATGCAGTTGGTTAGTGCATCTAATGTCTAGCTAGTAACCTATATGGTACTGGGTTTGGGGAAGACCTAAACATAATTGATCCCGTTATACCATGGCCATTTTGTAAAACAAAGGAAAAGGAAAACCACAAAGAACGTAATTTAAAGCCAGCTTCCTTATGAAGTGCAGAATAGTGATTGCTTGAGGGGACATTAAGGTTTCTATTGTACAGTAGTATTGTCGATGTTGTGGTTGTTAAGGTCAATGTTCGAGATGGTTTTTCAAGTGGTCTCATTGGATTAACATAATATATGTATATGCATCTCAGTTTGTGTTTTCTTAAACACTTGTGGGAAGCACTTGAATTCAACATTCTGTTATCCACAAATAAATTTGTCACTTTACTGATACGTCTATTCTCACAAAGCTACATGTAATTAGAGAATCCAAGCTTTAGGTTCATTTCAGAAAAAGACTAAATGCTATATATTCTCTCTTTTCTGTATAGGACTCGACACTGGATGTTACTATTGGTCCATATGAGACATACGAAGATGCACTATTTGGGTACAAGGTATAGTTTATAAAATTGCTTCTTAAGCTTTTACTTTCATTCTCTTGACCTATTATGTAAGATTAAGGTTGTGGACAAAATTGGATAGGCTATGGTTCAAATGAGACAATGATGTTTGATTGCCTCTTTCTTCAGTCCTTTTTTATTCGCTTATTTGTCTATATTAACATTGGAATGAAGTGTTAAATTATGTAAAGAACCAGCTACTTGAGATACAATAACTGACATGGTGTCATAAGAGATATTGTGTTACGATATTTGCTATACAAAGCATCGCATTAGTAGATGACCAAAAGGCGAGCAAATATCCACCTTGAAAGTGTGATATTTCCTGAAATTTGCTCACTTAGGGAATCATTGTCTAGTGACTCTACATAGCTTCACAGGAAGCTTCTGTTAATTTTCTATACAGATTTCTAACCCATTAGATACCCCGATTTGAGTTAGGGAAAAGTGTGTAAAATAGCTTACCACAAACCCCCTTGCGCTTGTTTGCAAAACAACCTACCTAGTTATTGTTCTTCAAAATGGCTAATTACATATCTAGGTAGCTCCTTTTATCCTTGGACTCAGCATGAGATTCCTAATACCTTTTGATTTGGAAAATAATAGATATGAATATGCCATTTTGGCACTTTAAATTCCGTATTGGGTATTAGAGAATTTTGTAAGAGAAAAAAGAGAGGGTACCAAAACTAAATCTCAGAACAAGTAAGCAAGTCTAAAATAACCAAAAAAAAAAAAAAATTGCTGAACATTTTTTTTTTCTCAATTCTTGCTAATCAAATGATCAGATGAAAAACTAGGAGGAGGACCAGGAGTCCTCCCCAAATAAGAAAAGTAGCAACGGACCACACCAAACCAAGAAAAACAACTAATGTTCAAAATTTTCATTTCTGAAACTTAAAACAGAGTGGGCTATCTTTAAAGACCATTGAAACGAAAACCCAAGAAGATACCCATTGATTCTTCCTTGATGCAGAAGCAAATTTGGTTGAAAATAATGTATGTTTGGTAGATGTTTGTTACCCAAGGGATCATGACCTCAAATTCTTTGTATTCCTTTTCATCCAAATCATCCAGCAGTGCCCGAGATTGTAAAATTCCAATCTCTTCCCAAGAAAACTACCAGAAAAGAGGTCTGCACAACATATGGTAACAAATACAACAAAAATCTAATTCTGTTAAATGTAGAAGAGAATTGCAGACTTTCGGTATCATACGGTGGATCAAGCAATCTTATTGTCTGTCATACCAAAAAAAAAATATATATATATATATATATATATGGGGTACTGGAAACGTCGAAAGATATTTTATGTTTGCCACTTAATTCATATGTCACACATACCTAATTGTTTTATTATATTTTAGGCTACATTCGAAGCATTTATTGGAGTTCGGGATGACAAAGCAACAGCTCAAGTAAAACTTTTTGGTGATAATTTGCAGGTATTCTTGTTCAGTACACTTCTCCTCGTTCTACTTTAGTTTTAAATCTTTATTTCTTTTTCGTAAAGTCTAGTCCTAAAGTTATCATGAAATTGTAGATCTTGGAACAAAATCTTCCCATGGACAATATTTACAAATCCAAAGATGTGATTGCTGCTCCAATTAGAGTCATCCAACTCCTCTATAATGCCGGGGTAAGTGTATGATTGTGCAAAATCCTTCCATGGTGATAATTTATTTTCGTATTGGCTGGCACATAACTAATTTTCATTATGCTATCTTTCTTTTAGACTCCTTTTAGTTCTTTTTTTTTTTTGGTTCCTTTCCTGCTTCATTTTTTTCTTTGTTCTTGAGGATTCCTCAGCCTCTTTCTTTTGTCATTGATCTTTCTATCAATGGAAGGAAGTTTTTCTTATTTATTTTTAATTAAAACTTCATTGAGGTTTTAAGGATTATTTATTGAGTAACTAGACATTGTAAGTTTGTTCGTGAGTCTTGTTTTCCCAAATGATGGTTTTATTGGGGAAAATTTTGAAATGGTAAAGCTATGTAAATATCGGATTGTGTTAACAGTATTGAGACATTTATATAACCCAGCCCACTGATCATTCAGTAAGCATTATGTGTTTTTGCTAGTGTACTGCAGTATAGAACAAAATTGCTTCTTATTCTGCCTTTGTTTAATATCCACATCCATATATGCCCATTCACCTGGTTACTGAAAATCTTAAATTATCGTCAGGATGTGAAGGGTCCTCAAACTGTTGCTTTCAATCTACCAAATGATGAGCGCATAGTAAATGATCGAGGAACATCAATGGTCATGCTTAAGAATGTTTCTGAGGCCAAGTACAGAACTCCTATTCTCAATGTCGTTATGCATGCTATGACTAAATTTGATGCATTTATTGCCATCATTCCTTTCTTATTACTTGTTTAATTTCTCTGTTTTATCCTTTGAATTACAAGATGCATAATAACATCAAGCTACCTAATCCAGGTTCAAGCATATTCTTCAGCCTATCGCTGATCTGTGTGTTACAAAGGAACAACAGGAACTTGTCGATTTTGAATCTTTCTTCACACACACTATTTGCCATGAGTGCTGCCATGGGATTGGACCTCATTCCATAGTACTTCCAAATGGGGAAAAGTCTACTGTTAGATTGGTAAGCTATATGATTGGACTTTATTCAGTTTATCTTTTGTTGTCATTATTTTATTGCAAAAACTTGTTTCGATGAAATTATTGCACCTAAGGCAGAAATAAAAGTCACTCCACAGGAACTTCCAGTTCGTTTATCAACAGTTATGGCTGAAAATGATTCTGCCACGAATGAGGCATGATTATTAATGCTCCTTTTGTGGGAACCATACGGATCATAACATTTGGATGAAAACGTTTGAATAGAAACATTTGAATTGTCATCCAAACTGGTGTTTGGATGTTAACATTTTGTCTAGTACATTTAAACTAAACATATGATTTAGATGCATAATGTCAAAATGGGTATCCAAGTGCTTCATTTCAGATGTGCAAAATACAAGCACACATTTGAGTGAATCATTCAAATGGAATGGCTCAAATAGAGGCAAATGATTGCCCCAAACAGAGGCTAAATGATGGATGTGCAAGTTAATGTAGAGGCAAATGGTTGCTCCAAACAGAGGCTAAATGACGGATGAACAAGTTATTGTACCTCTTTGGGTACTTAAAGATCATTAAAAGAGTGTCTGATATTTAGATGTAATCATTTAAGATTGGGACAAGTAGACACTTTGTTGTAACTAATTTAACAACTAGATCAGGTATCAGAATTCTTTCCAGTCTAAACAAATTAGAATCTATCAACCAGGGTGTTTCTGAAAGTTAAAAAGTTCTCTATCACATTTTGGGTCTTGTTAGGATGTCACAATATGGTTTTTCCTTGGAGGGAGACTTCGATCCCATTGTAGGTATTCATTAGAGTTAGAGAGGATTTTGATTACAGACATTGGTGAAGATTTGTTAAAGTGAAAAGATTTTGGTTAAATTATGCTGTCAACTTGTTCTCTCTGTTAAAAGCGACGCAGAATTAATCAATTATTTGGTGTACGTTGTTCAAAGCGTTGCACTCTTTCTATAACCATTTCACCAGTAATGATTTACCATGCTTTACCTCTCCTCTCATTGCAGGAGCTGCAAGAACTCCACTCTGCTTTGGAAGAAGCAAAAGCTGACATAGTAGGCCTTTGGGCTCTAAGATACCTAATTGACCAGGTAAGCAATGTTTTATTTGGTCGATATTGTTGTCCTCTGTTAGTCTCTTTTGTGGTTTTACTGCCTCTAAATCATAATCAGAGGCTTGGTTTGGTATGTTTCAGTGAGTTCAAACTCAACTTTCAGTGCCTATTTTTAATAGGGTATTGTCATGAGTGTTCTGGGCTGTTCTAGAAGTTCAATGTTCTAGAGCATTGTGATAGAAGTTAATAGTAATTACACTTTCTTCAACAGCTGGAGCTTTCCACTATGCATGCCACGTCACTTCATGGTTTGCATGATTTGATTGCTAATACCCCGTCAGAGCTCTTGGCTTGTGATGAGAAATATAATTTAAAAGCTTGACACGACTGGTGGAGATTATTGTTGCATTACATTCACTTCTAGGAACCTAAGTTTTTCATAATTTATTATCTGTCTGTCAATATGTACAAATGTGAATGTTCAGAGCAGAATAAGCATAAATCTCTGGCTTTTGTTACCTGTCTATTGCGACTTCAGTATAAACAAATTTTTGTAAGCCCAGAGATGTGATTTAGACGCAAAATTTGTTCAAGTATTTGTGTTTATATAAATCTGTGCTTTGTAGGTTCCTTGTCTATTGCTTATATCATTGTGAATTTCCTTACGAGTCTTGCAGGATTTGCTTCCGAAGAGTTTATTGCAATCCATTTATGTTTCCTTCCTTGCGGGATGCTTCCGCTCTGTACGTTTTGGTTTAGAAGAAGCTCATGGGTAACCTCAAAATTCCTTATTCTCGGTCCTCTAGAAGGATTTTGTTTTAGTACGCCAAGCTTCTTTTTACTTGTTTATCTGCCACCAATATATTATACTTGTACTACATTGTCAGAAAAGGTCAAGCACTGCAGTTTAATTGGCTATATGAGGAAGGAGCCTTTATTTTGCAACGTGATGAAACATTTTATGTGGATTTCACCAAGGTATTTAGTTGTTTGTATTTCTTCATCTCTAATTTTTGTTTTTAATTTCATTATTATTATTATTATTATTATTTTTTCAAATTTCTCGCCTTTTGATTTCTAAAACCACACTGAAGCTTTTATATGTGTTCCATTTATTTTAAAAAATAAATAAATAAATAAAAGGTTGAAGGTGCAGTGGAAAGCCTAAGTAGGGAAATACTCACAATACAAGCAAAAGGTGACAAGGAGGCTGCTAAGGTGCTGCTTCAGAAATACTGTAAACTGACAGAACCATTGGAAATTGCTTTGCGTAATCTAGAGAACATTCAGGTATGTACATGATTCTTTCATCAAATTTCACATGGTAATATCTTATTGTAGAAGTTATGGTAGGGAGGCTATTTTGGCACCAGTGGTAGGTCATATTTTGGGAAATTGATGAGCGAATCTATCAGTTCAGGATGCGGCCGCACTCATATTGCAAGATGCAACGTATATCTTTACTTTTTGCTTCTTTGAAGAAGTAAATCTTTTAGAAAAAAATGGGTGTTTAGTTCATTCTGGAATTACGGGATTGCCATCGTAGGACATCACTATGCAGACTTTGATAAATATGAGGGGTGGAAAGCTTACTTTACTCACTGTCACTGCATGGCTATGTTGCCCTTGTATTTAGTTAAGTGGTCAGTAAGCAAGAATCATAAATGGTTTCAACCGTCTTTTTAGTCTCTTCAACTTGACCATATACTTCCCCAATGGGATTATCATCACATTCTCTTTAAGCCAGTTAAAACATGTTACCAAGCTATCTCGCTATTTCTCATTTTTACCAAGCAGATTTATGGAGAACTTGATTTGGAACGAAGAATTGCAAAAAAATAAAAAAAAAAAAAAAAAAAAAAGTTTCATTTACTGCTACATTTGCACCAAATTAAGTTGCATATGAGAGGTGTTACTTAACGTTGATAATCCTACTCTTCCATTTTAGGTACCGGTTGATATAGTGCCCACCTTTCCTATCGCAAACAAGATGTTGGAGCCAAGGCAGTAGAGTTCTTGCTATCTTCCTTGTCATCCTTCGAAAAGGAGATTTGATGACGGTGTTGCATACTGCAGATTATGCTAATAAATGATAATGACATACAATTGAATAATGCCTCTTGATTCCAGTGTCCTTTTTTGGGTGGATGGACACGATCATAAATTATTGTCATACCAGAGCATCTTATAAGCTGACTTCACTATGTTAGTGTTGCAATCTCCTTTTTCTTTGTTGTACGAGCTTGGTCATTGATGGTTTTGTTCTGCCCATAAAATGTTAGTGGAGTACTAGCAGGTTTCTGATTTTGCTATCTTCGAGTTCCGCTGACGTGGGAAAGTGAAGGAATCATTATTCCAAAACGAGGGAAACAAACGTTTTAGATACATGAAACTCAAATGACCTAGCCTACAATGTAGGAACATGACTTATTGCTCTCGAGAGAGGGAATAATTGTTGACAACTGTTTAAACGTGCCTATTCACGGAAGCGTCCTTCTCAAAGTAGGAAAGGCCCAAGAATTTCTTAGCATTGCCAATCATCCTCTCCATAGTCTAGTCCTGAGAAACACAAGTAGAGGGCGTGAAATTCACGATACAATTTAAATCTTCCGTGATTTTGCTGATGGAGAGAAGATTACATAATAATGTAGGGACATGAAGAACGCTTTGAAGAGTAACTAGAGAATTGAGTTTAATGCTACCAACACCTGCAACAACTGTACAAGAGTCATTGGCAATTTTGACTTTATGGTTCCTAGGGCTTGAAACATAGGACAAAAAAAAATGGTCACATCCTCTCATATAATTGGAAGCCCCGGAATCAATAATCCACGACTCACGGTCCTTCGTTCGACCATTAAATGCAGTCATAGTGGTACCTTTGCTGTCCATATTTGAGTTGGAAGGCTGAAGCGTCGAGAGGATCTTACAGAGATGCTCCACCTGTGCTTTGTTTGTGCTTTGAAGTAAACAATCGACGGATCAGGCTTGGATTGGTCTGGCTCAGTGGTGGTCTGAAATCCTTTACCATCATGGTTGCTAAGACTATTTGGAACCCAATTGGCTAGCTTCCCGTGAAGTTTCCAGCATGTGTCCTCGGTGTGGTACGGTTTTTGGCAATTGTCGCACCAAGATTGACCCTTCTTACTATTATGGAAATTAGGACTGCCAGCAGCCGTGATGCTATTTTCAGGAGTAGGAGACAGAGAGTCCGTAAGCATTATTCGTCTACGATTTTCTTCCCTCTGAACCTCCACAAAAAACCTCATCAATGGTTGGAAAAGGGCTTGATTCCAAGGCGACAACCCCTAACTTCATCCAAGTCATGATTAAGGCTGCCAAAAAAAACTCGTTTCCAGATCTTTCCATTCGCAAAAATTGAATAAGTCCAACTCTTGCCACAATTTTTTCAGAGTATTAAAATACTACGTGACAGAGAGATCACCTTGTCTCAAGTTACAAGCTCGAATGCGTTACTCAAACACCTGGGAAGAATCTTCAAGATCAGAGTAGGCTAGAGACCAACTTCCCAAAGATCTTTGGCAGTGCGGTGAAATAAGTTAATCTTGCGGATGCTCTCCTCCATCGAGTGAATAAGCCAAGACATCACATGGAATTTTAAACATCCTAGTTGGAGAAAGAGGGATCGCTTGGGCTCAGCCAAGATGTGGAACCATCTAGATAACCAAATTTCCCTTTGACTCGAATCACCATTTGAACGGAACAAGACCACTGAAGGTAATTCTTTCCATTAAGTTTGTGGTTCGTAATCTAAAGGGAAGTTGACTCAAATTGGTAGTGGGAGTAATTTTAGAGACAGTCTCTGAACCATCTCTGCTTACGCCAATGATTTCCATTGTCTCCCTCAACTAATTGTAGATTGTCGGATCTGATGCCATATAAGCAAACAACAGGAATCAGTAGTGAGATGAACACTACACTTTGTTCTGTATTACTCTAATAAAATTAAAAGTACATAATGCACTTGTTCATATACACGGTTTAAAATAATAAAAATAAAAATAAAATAAAATAAAATAAAACAAAGCCCCACAAAAATAGAACCGCCACATCATGTAACAAACTAATCAGATTTTCCCTCAACAACAACAACAATTATAATAATTCCTTCTGTTCGAGTTTGGATGAGATCAAAAGGTAGAGAATAAATTTAGTACAAGTAAACTGTTTTTTAAAAATTAACAAGATAAATTCATGTTAGATCTTGAGCTCATACTAGATTTTTAAAGGTTATGTACTAAAACACCCCTAGATCATATAATTTCTGTTAAAAAAAAAAAAAAAAAAAAAAACTGAAATGACATCATGAACGTACACATGTTGAGATTAAATGAGCCCCATAAAAGTAAAATGACCTTGCTGCTTTAGTCGTAACTTTTTAACTTCTAAATAAATGAAACCTCTTTTTCATGAAGTGTAACATTTTTTATCTTTTTTTTTTTTTTTGACGACTTATTTTCATCTAAGCCATACTGCCCAATCACCACCATGAGATCTTCACATGCTTTCTAGAGTTGGATCGTTAGTCCCGATGACCTCAAGGCCCGATGTAAATCACAATGAAATGAACCGAGTCGATCAAATTAATAATAAGCCACCCCTTCAATCATGACGTGATTCTCATGATCACAAACACCATTCCTCATAAATTTGGCGCATAATCAAGCAACAAAAATTCGGTACTCCAACAATATTCAATATCTCAAAAAACAATGTCAATTTTTCAAAACATTGTAAGACAAGTAGAACAGCCAACCAGCTAGAGAATTTAAGAGAATTCGAACATAACATTTCATAGAGTAACAACCTCTAAAAACTTCCCCCTACAAAACTCCCACCATACATGAAAAAATTTGACTCTTTCTAAAAGACGCGTTGTGGCTTCCCCATGGTAGTCTTCAAGTACAAGCACCTCACCTGTTCCACAAGAATTAAAATCATCTACCAAAGAATATTTGAAAAATGAAATTTTAAAGCAGCTCACAATTTGAAGGAAAAACCTAGCCAGTAGCAACCTAGCGCCTAAATCTTTAACCAAGAATTTCTTTTATCTTAATATTAAAATGGGGAGGCATTAGTCTAAAATTTAGAATCTCTTTCCCTTAAACAAACTGGTTCTCAGTAAGTGCTGAAGAAAGTCACTCGAATACTTTGCAAGAGGGAAATGGAAGAAAATATCATTCAAACATCTTAAACAATCTACAAGAATTGTAATGGATTAAGGTTTGCATAAATTCCATTTGCACAACACAACAAGCCCAAGAGGAACACTGCAAATCAGCAGTCAGTCAATAAGAGGTAAAAAACGGTTATAATAACTAAAAAAAAAAAACCATGATGCTTGTTTTTAAACTTAACAAGGTAGCTAGAGAAAAGTCAACTTACGTTTTGCCAGTTCTTCTTCAACAGTGAAACAAGGAAGTTGACGCTAAGTTGAACGTTTTGGAAGATCTGTTTCTCCTCCATTGAGACATTTCCAACAGCAACCCCCATGCAAAGAACCTTTTTAAGCTGGAATTTCACCATGGCCTTTGTCTCATTCACTTTCGACTCCAAAGATTCTTGGTGAGTGACAAGGGTTGGGAATTTACCTAATTTCAAAATGAAAGATGGATATAGCGCAAGCAACGAAATAGAATTTTTGAACATGGATAATAATAAGCAAAAAAGGAAAAACAACACAAACTCAGAAGAAATCATGAACCAAAAGGGTTTAAGCAAGTAATTTGTTATTCAGACAAAGAAAATACTAATTTCATAGGCATCAATATGCTAAGATGCAACAGTCGTAAAAAGTACATACAAAATAAAAAAAAATAAAAAAAAAAAAAAAAAAAAAAAAACAAGAATAACAGAAATCGACGCAGTGTAGTCCAATCCAGAAATCAGTTTCAACAGATGACTTGAGATTATTAACAGAACATAACAGATCTAATACTTTACCCACCTGCCTTGTTGAGACCAGGACCCAAAAGACGAGGGATCTGCTTAATAACAGCTTCTGATGCCAAAAAGGCATGATATTTCTTTGCTAGCTTCTTAACCAGTTTCTTATTTTTGTTCAACTTCTTCAGCCCTTCAACATCCATATAGTCTAGCCCGATTTTCTCAGCCTGAAGAATTAAATAAACCAAAAAAAAAAAGTAGGTGCTAACATTGAGAAAATTCCAAAATCATGAAAAAAGTTGCAATAACAACAGCTAATAGATTCCAATTAAAAAGAAGAAGAAGAAGAAGAAGAAGAAGAAGAAGCGCAAAAAGTAAACAGAAAGAAATTCCAATATTAAATCACAATGGAGATTAATTTGATCAAGAAATAACAAATACACCAAAAGAATCACAAATTACCTCCTCTACGTGCTGGGCATCTCCAAGCATGCAAACTTTCATCTTAGGCCGCGGAATGTGTGGCAGTTTCACAGAACCACTGAAACGCTTGTCCTTTTGAGGGTCGTAGTTCTTCAGACCGATCTGGAGTTCAATGGTCTCAGTGAACTTACGACCCTTCTCCTTTGATTCATTCATTATGACAGAGATAGCCTCTCTGAGGACATCACTCTGGAGCTTACTGTAGCAATGACAATAATATTCAACAATCAGGCAAATTACAATGAAACATCACCGAGGTAGGTCACATGAATGACACCATTTGACATCTTTTTCACACTATTTTCTTTCTTCTTTAATTTCTGATATTTTGAAAGCCACTGGCAGGAAAAATAAGTTTCATAAACGGTCTAATTTAATATCTCATAGCAAAATTCTATCGATAATCTAATTTATCTTATAGGATATAGGGCAGCATTGAAAGCTTTTTGTTCACTGAATCACAAATTAAGAACAAAGAATTGTTTAGATGCAACGTCTACTCGCAAATTTCTATGTGTGGAAATGGTTCAGAGTCCTTATTTTCAATTACGTTCCTTTGAAACACATAAATCACCAAGGACAAACAAGCAAAACCAGCGTAAATTTAATGATTCCCAATATTAATAAAAATACAACCAGGCAACCAGAACCAATGAAAACCAAGTGGATTCGTTTAAAAAAAAATTTAAAGAAAAATACTATAAATTTCACATACCTCATCTTTCACAATTGTTAAGAAATACCTCCTGCGAAGTAAAAAGACAAATAAAATAATATAAAATCATTAGAAAAACAATCGACCATACCATAATGCAAGAATATTTACACAAGTAAACAAAAATATTTACATATATGTATACATATATTCAGCTCCCTAAAGCCGAAAAATTACTGAGATCCATTTGGGCGCAGAAATCCTAGGGAACTAAGAAATATTGGATCTAAAACCTAATTCGGCTTGAAGAAGACAGCACGTAGTCATTGCCATATATACCATTTCCTAAATTTTCTCGGGAAACAAACATATAACCACAGATCTATAAACCAATAGAACAGATTCACAAGTAAGTTATAAAGCAAAAAATTGACGAAGCTAAGTGTTGAATGGTCGGAGATGAATGCAACAAAGAGAGAGTACCAAAACTAGAAAGATGAAGAGTTAGGGTTTTTCAGCGGCAGAAGCAGCGGCCGTAATCCCAGACTAATATATAGTAAGAAATTTTATCCGTCCCCCTAAAAAGAACTTTGGGTCTACAGTCCACTTTTTTTTGGGCCCAGAACCGTATAATAACTTTGGAACAGAGCTTGGGTCTACAGTCTACTTTCTTTTCGGCCCAAATACTTGCGGCCTCTATTGACGGGAATGCCACATGTCCATGTATGACCGAAAAAAATGATGAATAATTGAAAGAGTAACGGGCACAAGGAGTCTCTCAACTACTTAAAATGAGACAGTTTTTTTTTTTTTTTTTTTTTTTTTCCCTTATGACCTTAAACTCTTTTTTTTTTTATAACTATTTTAGTTATTTCTGTCCAAAATCATTAAATTTCTAACGAGATGCATTATGTACAAGATATGTGACATAATATAAAAGGGTATTTTAATAATCTACTAATAAACTTAATGTAACAAAAAAACATAAACAAAAATTAAAAAAAAAACCCTAGAATTTCTTTCTTTCTCTCTTCCAGCATCAGCACAAGGAGACTCATGGGCTTGGGGGCGGCAGAACGGAGCTTACAAGTGGTGGCGATCTTGCAGTGGTGGCCTCCAGCGTTGTAAGGGGGCGTTTGCGCTTGTTGGCGGAGGCGAGAGCCCTTGACGGAGAAGATGATCGGGGGGGGGGGGGGGGGGGCTTCTAACAACCTAGATTTGGGTTATGCAGGGGGTGTTTATGCTCGTAGACAATGGAGAAGACGAGGGCGGTCTTCATCGTCTGGTGTTGAATCTTTTAGGGGGGGAGGGGGGGGAAAGGGGTGGGGGGGGGGGGGGGGGTTGCTCCAACATTGGATCTTTAGGGGAGGGGAGGGGAGGGCGAGAAAGAGAGACGGTCATTCGGTGTCCAGCGTCGGATCTGGGGGAGGTGGAAGGAAAAGACACCAGTGTTGGACTTGTGGGAGAAAGGGAGGGAGGGGACGAGAGAGACAGGGGGTGGGGTTTGATTTTTAATTCAACTATCTCTTTCTATCTCTTTTTTAAATTTTTTTTAATTGAAATGAATGGATATTTTCACCTTTTTAGGGCATTTTGTTGGAATATGTGCCCATAAACAAATGAGATGTATTATTTTACTGATTTAATTTGAGGATTTTTTCAATATTATTTTTGCATGCATGTTTAGATGCTTTATGAATATCGAAAACCTTAGATTATTTAAATGTAACTTTAAATATTGTATATAAGTGTTATATACAGGAGGATAATATTTAAAGTAAAATAATCTAAATTTGTCTGTAATTAAAAATTAAAGTTGGGATCTTTAATTTAAAATTACTAGCGCGGTTCATTATATTCTGAATAAAATGATCTTATCCGGATTGTTAATAATGAGATTATTAGAATGAAAGCGCTTTATATAATTTGATTATATAGGACTGGAACACGATTAATTATGAATCTTTAATAATTTCCGTTGTAATATAGAGCATTCAAAATTAATCAATGATGGTCATATATGAATCGATCTTAATTCTAAGTAATTAATAGACTCCTATTTATTGTATCATATTTTTTGACATATTGAGTAATGACACAAATGAATAGTGTCAAATTCTTGGTATATTGGAAATATAATATATTAAGTAGCCGGGAATATTAATATACAATATAAAATCCATTCCTTCGTAAAGAAGTTAGATGGACAGTTCCCTTAAGTGTTGATTCGGGACTTGAATAATAAGAGCGCTCAATTTATGATTAGATCATAAATATATTATTCATTAGAGAATCAATGGTACTTAAGGAGAAAGATATAATTAAAGAGGTCAACGGAAAACACCTAGCTTTAATTATAAACCGTTTATGGAGGATTAATTTATATGTAGTGACTATATCAATGGGCAATTCAAATTTTTTGAATATAATTAGTGTTATAATTTTAAGAGTGCAATTCCAAATATTTAGTGGAATAATTTGGAATTAATAATTTTGATATTTTAATTAAGGTGTTAATTAATTGTCAAAATTATTGGAGCTTAAAATTATAAAGTCCATAATTCCTCTCAACGGCTCCATTGAATCATGTGAACATTATTTTATGTTGGGTTAATTTATTAACTTAGAATTAAGAATTCTATATTAATATTCACACAACAAATTAATCGGATTAATTTGTATTTTTAAATAATATGATTATTTAAAATAAATTTAAAATAGTTTTAAATTTAAAGATTATATAGTGTGGTAAGGACCACATTGTAGTTGTGCACCACGGGATGGTTCACATAATATCCACAGAGTGTATGTGGAATTTTGAATATTAAATTTTGAATTTTGATATATGTGGAAGAGAACATATTAGTTATTTTATTTTGAATAGTTCAAAATAAAAAAAATTAAAAAAAAGAAAGAAAGATAACTGATATATGATGGGAGAGAGATTTTCTCTCTCCCATATCCTTCATACACGCCCACTATAGGAAGATAGTGGGCGTGCAAATTGTTCCACAAAAGGAGAAAAATATGGTTGAATTAATTAATTAATTTAAAAAATATAAAAGAGAAGTGTCAGTTATTTCTCTGCAATACCAAAAAGAGGGTACATAGATGTATCTAAAAGAAAGGGAAGATATATTTAATTCCTTTTTCACAGAGAAAAAAAAAAGATATACGGAACTTTTCCTTCAGAGAGTTTCTTTTCCTTCACTTTGTCTCATGAGTTGAGAACACAAAGTGAATCAAAATTCAAGTGTGTGATCAAACCCAAATTCAGAAACGCCCACTCGTTTCCTGTTCATCGTGATCTGGAGAACGTTGAGAAAGAATTTTTGGTGTTTCAAAAAATTTGAAGTTCTCAAGAAGATTGGTGTTTCCAAAGGATTTGGAATATTTAAGAAGGTTCTTGAAGGAGATCAAGAATTTCGACATAATCGGACAACGGTCAATCTCTAAACTTTCTTCTTAATTTATTTATTAGATTAATATAAGTATTATCGTCGGAAAAATTTTTGAGAAAAATTTTTATATGTGTAATTTGATCCATACCATGCTTCCGCTAAAATTTTAAAAACTGGTTTTTGAAACCAACAATTAGTATCAGAGCCGGCAATATCTTATATTAATTTAATGAGTGATTATATGATAATCTTTGTATGATTTTGGATAGGCACTTATGCATATTGATGTATGTTTCTATTTATGATCATGATGATGAATGTTTTTGCGAATGGATTGGTCGTAAATTTTTCCGATTTCATGGAAATTAGCTTGTAATTTTCCTTTTGATTACATCAATTGTAAATAGGATTTACGTTGTAACTTTTTCATTGATGAAGAATTGTTCTTCATATTTTTTTTTAAAGAAAAGTTCTTAATTTTTTTATTTAAAAAAAAGGTGGAGACGGACCGTACGGACGCCCAGATGACCGTACGGACGAGACCTTACGGCCGCCGCCAGTGACCGTACGGACGCTGCCGGCGATCGATCGTCGGCCATGGTCGCCGGCAGCAAGTGCTGACCTGGGTTGGCAGCACCCAGCCAACCCACAGGGGCTAGGTTCTGGGAACCCAGCTGGCCCAATTAGATGGGCCACTTGGCCATAGGCTAGGCCTGCTCACTTGGGCTGGGCAGGTGCTGAACAAGCAAGCTGGGCATTGTTTTGCCATGCTGCCACTCGCGAAAAAAAAAAAAAAGTATTTTTTAGATTTTTGAAATCTATTTTTTTTTAATTTGAGAAATTCAAGGAGGACCACCACCACTCACAAAGAGAAGTTGGAAAATTACAAGAAAACCCGAAGTTGGAGAATTACAAGAAGATCCATTTTTTTATTATATTTTTTTTTATTTTGGATTGTAATTATAGGTTTCCATGGAACCCAGCCAAGTTTTTCCATTTTGCTTGTGTTTGAATGTTTTTATTATGTTGATGATAATTACATTGCTATGCATATCACATGTCATCTAAGATAGAAAAGTGCATACCAATTTTGCATGTCATGCATCTTTATGCATTTTTTTTCTAAAATTTTTTTAGCAATTAATTTAATGCGTCTAATTACAAATTTAATGAGATTAAATTTGAAATTAATTTAGCAAACGGATTTGCAAAATTAGAAGGTCAAATGTGAAATTTATAAAATTTAATTGTTAAATTTTAAAATATCACAATTGATTTAATTTATAATTTTAAATTGTTTAAAATTATAAAGGCTTAGTAATTTTAATTGTTTAAATTTTACTAAGGTTTATGAAACAAGAGTTGTTTTATAAATAAAATACACTTTTGCAAAATAATGAGTGGGAGTGGGTAATATGACAATATAACCCAAGGTCTCCACCGTTAGTACAACACTGTGAGTTTTTAATAGTGCCTAGAGATGCTTTGATTTCATCATCCCTACGGAAGGTGTCTATTAAATACAATACCAAGGCTATTTTCCATGAGATAGGATTTTAAGATGTATTTTAGAATTGACCTACCCTACGACAGCAATTTCTAAGTTAAGTCTAAAAAATCTGATACGGTGGGTTACACTCATAAAGAGATAATTAAATTAGTTAATTATTTTCTTGACCAAAAAAATTAAAGGAAATTAATAAGTATTAGAAATATGAGATATTTTGGATAATATTTATTAATTGAGAATGTCTCATTTTAATTAGCAATTATTTGACCTACCCTATGACGGCACTTAGTTGTGATGATTAAAATTCCTTAGGCTTTTAAAGTAAACATGTTTTGTGTATTTTAACATGTGCATTCATGTATCATATTTACTTTACCTTAAATTTTGTTACGATATTTATGCAATTATTTATTGAAAAATATTTCTTAATTATTTTCAACAAATATGTCAAATTCGATTTTCTCATTTCCTCAAATTTTAACTGGTAAAAACTTTGTCAAATGGAAAAGCAACATGAATATTCTCTTGATAAATGAAAACTATCATTTTGTCCTTAAGGAGGATTGTCCTCCAGTGCCTCCGGCTAATGCCTCTAAGGCTGTCTCAAACAAGTATGATTGTTGGGTTGTTGCAAACAATAAGGCCCGCTGCTACCTGTTAGCGGCAATTAATGAAGTGCTTAGAGCTAAGCACGAGGCGCTTGAATCTGCTAACAAGATTATGAAATCTTTGCAGGAAATGTTTGGACATCACTCTGAGAAGGCTCGCAACGTCATTATAAAAACAATTATGAACGACAAAATGAAGAATGGTTCTTCGATTCATGACCACGTCCTTAAAATGATTCATCATTTTAACGAGGCTGAAATCAATGGCGTGAACATTGATGAAAAGACCCAAGTTAGCATGATCTTGGAAACACTATCTCCCGCTTTTCTCCAATTCAGAGCGAACTACGTCATAAATCATAAGATGGATACTCTGACGGAACTTCTGAACGAGCTGCAGACCTATAAGACCTTTATCAATGATAAGGGTGGTAAGGCAAATGTCGCTGAGGCCAATGTAGCTAAGGGGAAAGTTTTTTCTTCTAAGAATAAAAAGAAGAAAATTGTGGGAAAACAGAATGGCAAGAAGAAGATCCAAAAGAGGAAGAAACAAGGTAAATCAAATTTACTAGTCATGGAAACATGCTTAGTTGAGAATCATTTCTCAAGCTGGATTATTGATTTAGGGGCATCAAACCATGTTTGTGTTTTTTTGCAGATGCTTAAGTCATCTAAGGATCTTGAAAAGGGAGTTTTCACGATGAGAGTTGGCAGTGGGGAAAGACTATCAGTGACAGCAGTAGGGATAGTGCGACTGTCATTTGATAATAATAAATATTTGTTTTTAAACAATGTTTATTTCATTCCGGATTTCAAACGGAATTTGATTTCGGTTACTAAGTTGGTTGAACAATTTATTTCAGTTTCTTTTAAAGTTAACTCTGTTTCAATTTATAAGAATGGTATGAATATTTGTTATAGTTATGTGGATAATGGTATATATTTTGTTAAACCAATTTTCAATAACTTACTTCAAATCGAAATGTTTAAAGTCGCTGAACCAACCCCTAAAAGAAGAAAGATTTCTAATGACAAAGATGACACATATTTGTGGCATTTAAGGCTTAGTCACATTAACATAGATAGGATACAAAGACTAGCAAAGGATGGTCCTTTGAGAGAGCTAAAAGTTAGCACTCTACCAGTCTGTGAATCCTGTCTAGAAGGCAAAATGACAAAAAGGTCTTTTTCGGCTAAAGATGAAAGAGCAAAAACACTTCTAGAGGTCATACATACTGATGTATGTGGCCCTTTGAATGTCAAAGCTAGAGGGGGCTATGAATACTTTGTCACATTTATTGATGATTATTTAAGATACGGATATGCATACCTGATGCAAAGAAAATCCCAGACCTTTGAAAAGTTCAAAGAATTCCGTGCTGAAGTTGAAAAGCAACTCAGCAAATCAATCAAAACTCTTCGATCAGATCGAGGAGGAGAGTACCTAGATTATGAATTCAAGGACCACTTGATTGAAAATGGAATATTGTCGCAGCTCACGGCACCTGGAACACCACAACAAAATGGTGTAGCTAAAAGAAGAAATCGTACTTTGCTTGACATGATAAGATCAATATTGAGCTATTATTCTCTGCCTACCTCATTTTGGGGATATGCACTACAAACAGCTGTATATATTCTGAATTTAGTTCCATCTAAGTCAATCTCTAAGACTCCCCTAGAGTTGTGGAACGGTTGCAAACCTAGTTTGAGACACATCCGCATATAGGGGTGCCCAACACACGTGCTAAAGGGAAAGACTGGGAAGTTGGAACCTCGCTCGGAGGTATGCATGTTTGTGGGCTACCCTAAAGGAACGAGAGGATGTCTGTTTTATAGCACTCAAGATAACAAAGCATTTGTGTCGACAAATGCTACGTTTCTCAAGCATAACTATATGGCAGATTTCAAACCCAAAAGTAAAGTGGTTTTGGAAGAGTTGCTGGTTGATAAGATCAGCCCCACACCAACAACAGTTGTTGAACGATAAAGAGAAGAGATCACTACTCGAGATCAAACACCACAACCACCACGACGTAGTGGGAGGGAAATAAGATTGCCCATCTGCTATTGTGAAGATGGAGAAGCACAAGTTGCAGTTACTGATGGCAGTGATGATGATCCATTGACATATAAGATGGCAATGGATGATGTTGATCGAGAGAAATGACAGGAAGCCATGAAACTCGAAATAGAGTCTATGTACTCCAATTCAGTCTAGGAGCTTGTAGATCTACCAGAAGGCGTTAAGCCTATTGGTTGCAAATGGATCTATAAGAGAAAGAGAGGAGCCAATGGGAAAGTGGAAACTTTCAAAGCTAGGCTGGTGGCAAAGGGTTTTATCCAAAAAGAAGGAGTAGACTATGAGGATACTTTTTCTCTAGTGGCCATGCTAAAATCCATCCGGATTTTCTTGCATACTACTGCTCATTATGACTATGAGATATGGCAAATGGATGTCAAGACGGCGTTCTTGAACTGTCATCTTGAAGAGACCATTCATATGGTCCAACCAGAGGGTTTTGTGGTTAAAGGCCAAGAGTAGAAAGTCTACAAATTGCAAAGGTCCATTTATGGACTTAAGCAGGCTTCTAGATCTTGGAACATTAGATTTAACGAAGCCATAAAGTATTATGGTTTTGAACAAAATCTAGATTAACCTTGTGTCTATAAGCAGATAGAAGGGAATAAAGTGGTCTTTTTAGTTCTTCATGTAGATGATATTCTACTCATTGGGAATGATGTAGAATCTCTATCAAAGGTAAAGAACTGGCTAGCCAGCCAGTTCCAAATGAAAGATTTGGGAGAAGCAAGCTACATTCTTGGTATCCAGATTATACGAAATCGCAAGAATAGGCTTCTAGCATTGTCTCAAGCTTCGTACATTGATAAGGTGCTTATCAGATTTGCGATGCAGAACTCCAAGAAAGGGAACTTGCCTTCTTGACATAGAGTTCATCTCCCTAAAGAGCAGTGTCCTAAAACACTGCAAGAAGAGGAGAATATGAGACGAATTCCATATGCATCAGCAGTTGGTAGTCTAATGTATGCAATGTTGTGTACCAGACCTGACATATGCTTTGCAGTAGGAGTGGTTAGTCGATACCAGTCATACCCAGGATTAGATCACTAGGTGGAAATTAAGCATATTCTCAAATATTTGAGAAGGACGAGAAACTATATGCTCGTATATTCTAGTAGGGATTTGATTCCTATTGGATATACAGATTCTGATTTCTAATCAGAATCTGTGTCTCTCGGAAGTCTACCTCGGGGCGGTGTTCACTTTGGGAAGTGGAGCCATTATATGGAGGAGTATCAAGCAAACTTGTATTGCTGATTCAACCATAGAGGCTGAATATGTAGCAGCTTGTAAAGCAGCTAAAGAGACAGTCTGGCTTCGCAAATTCTTGAAAGATTTGGAAGTTGTTCCAGATATGTATGAGCCAATTAGACTCTATTCTAATAACAGTAGAGCAGTGGCCAATACCAAAAAACCCAGATATCACTGCAAAGGAAAGCATATAGAGAGGAAATTTCACTTGGTGAGAGAGATTGTCAATAGAGGAGACGTTTCAGTTGAGAAGATCGCATCTGCGAATAATAAAGTTGATCCGTTTACCAAGACATTACCAGCTCGAAATTTTGAACAACATCTTGAAGGGATGAGACTTAAAGACATGTCACATTTGCTTTAGGGCAAGTGGGAGATTGTTGGGATATGTACCCATAAACAAATGAGATATATTATTTTACTGATTTAATTTGAGGATTTTTTTAATATTATTTTTACATGCATGTTTAGATGCTTTATAAATATCGAAAACCCTAGATTATTTAAATGTAACTTTAAATATTGTATATAAATGTTATATACAGGAGGATAATATTTAAAGTAAAATAATCTAAATCTGCCCGTAATTAAAAATTAAAGTTGGGATCTTTAATTTAAAATTACTAGCGCAGTTTATTACATTCTGAATGAAATGATCTTATCCGGATTGTTAATAATGAGATTATTGGAATGAAAGCGCTTTATATAATTTGATTATATAGAACTGGAACACGATTAATTATGAATCTCTAATAATTTCCGTTGTCATATAGAGCATTCAAAATTAATCAATAATAGTCATATATGAATCGATCTTAATTCTGAGTAATTAATAGACTCCTATTTATTGTATCATATTTTTTGACATATCG
Source organism: Ficus microcarpa (assembly GCA_025413485.1). Classification (NCBI taxonomy): domain Eukaryota; kingdom Viridiplantae; phylum Streptophyta; class Magnoliopsida; order Rosales; family Moraceae; genus Ficus; species Ficus microcarpa. The sequence continues at coordinate 19,352,386 of CM046385.1, read as the reverse complement.
AGTAATGACACAAATGAATAGTGTTGAATTCTTAGTATATTAGAAATATAATATAATAAGTAGCCGGGAATATTAATATACAAGATGAAATACATTCCTTCGTAAAGAAGTTAGATGAACGGTTCCCTTAAGTGTTGATTCGGGACTTTAATAATAAGAGCGCTCAATTTATGATTAGATCATAAATATATTATTCATTAGAGAATCAATGGTACTTAAGGAGAAAGATATAATTAAAGAGGTTAACGGAAAATACCTAGCTTTAATTATGAACCGTTTATAGATGATTGATTTATATGTAATGACTATATCAATGGGCAATTCAAATTCTTTGAATATAATTAGTGTTATAGTTTTAAGAGTACAATTCCAAATTTTTAGTGGAATAATTTAGAATTAATAATTTTGATATTTTAATTAAGGTGTTTATTAATTGTCAAAATTATTGGAGCTTAAAATTATAAAGTCCATAGTTCCTCTCAACGGCTCCATTGAATCATGTGAACATTATTTTATGTTGGGTTAATTTATTAACTTAGAATTGAGAATTCTATATTAATATTCACACAACAAATTAATTGGATTAATTTGTATTTTTAAATAATATGATTATTTAAAATAAATTTAAAATAGTTTTAAATTTAAAGATTATACAGTGTGGTAAGGACCACATTGTAGTTGTGCACCACAGGATGGTTCACATAATATCCATAGAGTGTTTGTGGAATTTTGAATATTAAATTTTGAATTTTGATATATGTAGAAGAGAACATATCAGTTATTTTATTTTGAATAGTTCAAAATTAAAAAAAATTAAAAAAAAAAAAAGAAAGATAACTGATATATGATAGGAGAGAGATTTTCTCTCTCCCATATCCTTAATACACGCCCACTATAGGAAGGTAGTGGGCATGCAAATTGTTCCACAAAAGGAGAAAAATATGGTTGAATTAATTAATTTAAAAAATATAAAAGAGGAGTGTCAGTTATTTCTCTGTAATACCAAAAAGAGGGTACATACGATGTATCTAAAAGAAAGGGAAGATATATTTAATTTCTTTTTGACAGAGAAAAAAAAAAAGATATATGGAACTTTTCCTTCAGAGAGTTTTTTCTCCTCTTCTCCTTCACTTTGTCTCATGAGTTGAGAACACAAAGTGAATCAAAATTCAAGTGTGTGATCAAACCCAAATTCAGAAACGCCTACTCATTTCCTGTTCATCGTGATCTGGAGAACGTTGAGAAAGAATCTTCGATGTTTCGAAGAATTTGAAGTTCTCAAGAAGATTGATGTTTCCGAAGGATTTGGAGTACTTAAGAAGGTTCTTAAAGGAGATCAAGAATTTTGACCTAATTGGACAATGGTCAATCTCTAAACTTTCTTCTTAATTTATTTATTAAATTAATATAAGTATTGTCGCTAGAAAAATTTTTATATGTGCGATTTGATCCATACCATACTTCCACTAAAATTTTAAAAACCGGTTTTCAAAACCAACACATTTTCCTTTAAAAAACACAAAACGTGTTGCTCATATGACCATCCTATGAGTTTTTTAACGGAACTAAATGGAAAGAACTAAGATGGCCAAGAAAATAGGAATTTAGGGTCATCACGGAACCAAAAAAAAAAAAAAAAAAGAAGAACCAAACCGTTACTTTTTAAAAAGTTCGGAAACTATTTAGGCCAATTACTCTAATTAAAAATAATAAGTAAATTATAGTAAACAATAATTTCATGATAATAATTAAAGTAAATTAGTAAGGTTTAAAAATACAACATCTAACCCCATCGTAAGGATATAGAGTTCGAATTGGGATTAACAATTTGAGTCACGACACAACAACATGACACGAAACTCGCATAAAATTAGAGGGTTTGGGTTTTCCTTCAAATGGGTTTGGGTCAAAATAAGTTGAACCCGCTAAAGACAATTAAATAAAAGGATCAGAAAGGTTGAACCTGCTAACCTGCAATTAACCCATATTAACCTGTTTAATAAATGAGTCATATAAAGATTGACACGAATATGATCCATTATTTACCCATTTAGAACCTTTTTATAAAATTTTGAATTTTCATAAATATCTTTCTATAGGAAATTTCATTCCATTACTATTATCCTTTGGGCCATATTGTCTAGTAAGCCTAAAATCTTAATAATTTTGGAAAATCCCATCAGCCATCCCTCTTCATTCATCTTCTTCATTCTTTTCCCTTCTCCCTCTCGTAAAGCCGAAAGCCAAGAGAACCCAAAAAAAAAAAAAAAAGAAAAAAAGAGGGGGGTTGGGTGGGGAGTGGGAGAGGTAGGTATCTCTTCTGTCTTGCCATCAATCGGCGACTCCGACCAAAGATCACCAACCTTGCTTCGTCTCTTCTGTCTTCTCGTTTGGTTAAAGGATTCTGCTCACCATTGTCATTTAAGGTAATCCTTTTTTTTTTTTTATCTGAATAATATCTTTTTGATGGAGGATTTTTAATAGGTGGGTTTAATCATATTACACTCCCTTATTTTGTGGTTGGCACCGTGAAAATTTTAAAAGCCGTTGTGATGTATCAAAAGAGTGGAGGCATGAGTCCTGGGTTAGTTCTGATGGCAACTACTCTACAATCCTTTCCTAATTTTGTTGTTCCTTTAAGTTACATTTTTTTTTCCCAGATTATTCTCAATTTGTTGTGATGGGGATCGCTGTCAATTCTATTGAATCCAAAAATGTTGATGTTGAAGTTGAGGAAGTTGATGCGTCCACTTTCAATTCCCAGAGCCAGGAAAAAGCGGTGAAATGGAAAAGGAAGCTGACTTCGTTTGTTTGGAGGCACTTTGATTTGCTTCCCTGGGCTGAGGGCAAGAAACGGAGGGCTAAATGCCTAAAATGTGGAATGGAGTACCTTGCAGTGAGCAAACATGGAATGGGAAATATGAGGCGCCACCTTGAAACCTGTTTGAAAAGCAACTGCCGGGATTTGGATCAAATGTTTATTGGTCAAGAGGGTGGTGCAGTGGTACTCAGCGGAGGTAAATTTAATCAGGAAAAGTTTCGTGAGCTGATTGTCACTGCTATAATCATACATGATTTGCCTTTTAGCTTTGTTGAATATGTTGGAGTCAGATCTGTATTTCAATATTTGCATCCACAGTTACAGTTGGTGTCTAGAAATACAGCAAAGTCTGATGCTTTGAAGTTGTACAAAAAAGAAGAGTCCAGGACTAGAAGCATTTTAGAGGCTGCACCTGGTAGAATTAGTTTTACTTCTGATGCATGGACTTCTCTGACTAGTTTTAGATATGTTTGTCTCACCACCCATTTTATAGAAGAATTGGTGTTTGAAAAAACGAGTGTTAAACTTTAGTTTTATGCCACCTCTACATAATGGTGTTGCTTTATCTGAAAAACTCTATGGTTTATTTTGCGAGTGGAGAGTTGAGAACAAAGTTTTTGATGTGACATTGGACAATGCTGTTGCAAATTCTGTTTCTGTTAACATGTTAAGAGAACAATTAAACTTGAAAGAAGTTTTTTTTTTGCAACGGTGATCTTTTTCATATGCGTTGTTGTGAACACATACTTAACTTGGTTGTACAAGATGATCTGAAGCATATAGATGATTCTGTTGCTAAGGCTTTGTTTGATACTTGAGTTTAACTCCTACTAAATTGTATTTTCTCATTTCAATTTTTGTCTTTTTCTTAAAAGTCAACAAAATTTATAGTTGGTTTTTGAAAAGTCAACTAATTCTAACTTCAAAATTTTATCTCCAATTGGTAAACTAAACACAAGCTAAGATTCGTAATAGTGTCAAGTATGTTAAGGGATCCCAAGTTAGAAAGCAAAAATTCTTAGAATAAGTGAAGTTGGTTTCAATGGGCAACAAGAAAGCATCGTGTCAAAATGTGTATTGTGAGAATTTTAGCCTCAAAGTGCAAGTGCACACCATCGCAAACAAGTAATATAAAGTGAATTCAAGTATCGTTCCCATGAGAATTAAACACAAATTTTTGTTAATTACTAAAATGATCTCAATCTAATTATATTTGAACGATCGAAATAAAAAGTGAGAATTAAATTAAAATTGCAAAATTAAGAAATTGAACAAAGCTATCAAGTGAATTAAAATCAAGAACCACAAGAAAAATTAAACTAACAAAAGTCACCGAGGAAAAATCAAATAAACAAGGATCTAGGGTTGCAATTTTACCCAATTGATTAATTTTGACTCCATTCTACACTCTAACGATTAATTTTGGTTAATCGAATAGCTAGCCGGATGCACAAAATCACTTAATAGTCTCTTCCAATAACTAGAAAGCATATTAATGTTAATCAAATCCACTATATTCTTACGAGGAATCAACCAACATCAATTCATTAAAAACAAGCTTCCACAAGGCTACGCATACACTAGGATATATTCCTATTCCTATTGCACATGTTATTCCATTATTGATCTAGATTCAAAATCCATTTTCCAATTTCATTCAAACCCAACAAAATCTCCTAATGAGTGGCCAAATCATTAGAAGTTACTAAAAACATAATAGAATAAGCAATTACAATCATAACAACCATCAAGAGGGCAAAATGGGCCAAAAATCCACAAATGGGCTACTTTGCAACCCTACAAATTAAATTAGAACATTTCAAAAATTAAAGTGCAAATGAGAATCAGAATCCAATGCCTCATATCCATAATATCAATAAAATTTAAATTGAAAAATAAAGAGATTAAGGTTGAGAAATAAACAAAAACTGTAGATTCTCCTCCTCAAGCTCTTCTTCAATTCTTGAAGCTTTAAGACACTAGGATATATAACTGGAGATTAAATCTCAGCACTCAAATTTTAAAAACTGTTTTCTCTCACTTTTTTTTTCTCCTTACGGCTGCTTCCTTCGGCCTTCTGCTTCTCCCTCCTCAAAAAAGACTCCCAGCCACCTTGAACTAGAAATTTGTGAAAATGACTTAACTACAAACTTAAATTAGCAAATGACTTTCCATTTTATTTTATATTTTTTTAATTCAGAAAATGTTGAATGTTTATTTAAAAAAACAAGAAAGTAAACTAAAATAATTAACTTCCCCTTCCACTCTTGCTTTCCCTCTATCGAGAGCTCTCGAGTCCCTCTTCTTCCTCTTCTTCTCCGAACTTCCTCTTCTTCCTCTCCTGCGAAACTTTACCTTTTTTTCTCCGAAGTTCACCAAAGTCAGCTTTCTATTCGTTCTCCTTCTTCTTCGAGCCCGAGTAGTTTCCCCTCTGTCCATCCTTCGTTCGTCTGCGTCTTTCGTCGTCAGGATCAGCTGCTTCTTCTTCATTTTCGAGCAAATTTTTCCGAGTTTTCCTGTTCTTCTTCTTCATCCAAATCTCACTGCCTCTTCATCCAAATCAGCTTTCGTTCTCCTTCTTCTTCTTCATCATTCCGTCCCCCATATCAAAGTCTCAAAATGTCCGGCCGTTCCTTGTAAATGTTTACTTATTTTTTTTTTTTTAAATTTTTCCGTAGAGCGAAAACACCAAAAAATTATGCCAATGTCTTAAGCCATGGATGATTTGCTTCTAAACCATCAGAACGACCAGGAACGACTACGGAACGACCACCCAAACTGGCGGAACGACCACCCAAAATGACTTGTAAATGCTGACTTTTTGGTATTTTTTTCCGTGGAACGAAAACACCAAAAAACTATGTCAATGTCTCTTATAATGGTTGATTTGCCTCTAAACGTTCGGAACGACTAGGAACAACCACCGAAAAGTGCGGAACGACCACTAAAAATGACTTGGAAATGTTGACTTTTTTCAACTTTTGAACCGTTAAATGAAAAAATTAAAAAAAAGTTGCCAACGACAAAAGTCATGTATGAGAAGCCTATAAACGTTCGGAACGACCAGGAATGACCACGGAATGACCACCGTAAAGTGCGAAACGACCACTAAAAAGTTACTTGGAAATGTTGACTTTTTTTCAAATTTTCTACCGTTAAACAAAAAAATTAAAAAAAAAGTCACCAACAACAAAAGACATGTATGATCTACCTATAAACATTCAGAACGACCAGGAACGACCACGGAATGACCACCGAAAAGTGCGGAACGACCACCGAAAAGTGCGGAACGACCACTAAAAAGTCACTTGGAAATATTGACTTTTTTCAAATTTTCTACCGTTAAACGAAAAAATTAAAAAAAAAGTCACCAACGACAAAAGACATGTATGATCTACCTATAAACGTTCGGAACGACCAGGAATGACCACGGAACGACCACCGAAAAGTGCGGAACGACTACTAAAAAGTCACTTCGAAATGTTGACTTTTTTCAAATTTTCTACTGTTAAACGAAAAAATTAAAAAAGTCACCAACGACAAAAGACATGTATGATCTGCCTATAAACGTTCGGAACGACTACGGAACGACCACTGAAAAGTGCGGAACGACCACTAAAAAGTCACTTGAAAATGTTGACTTTTTTCAAATTTTCTACCGTTAAACGAAAAAATTAAAAAAAAGTTACCAACGACAAAAGACATGTATGATCTACCTATAAACGTTCGGAACGACTAAGAACGACCACGGAACGACCACCGAAAAGTGCGGAACGATCACTAAAAATGACTTCGAAATGTTGACTTTTTTCAAATTTTGAACCGTTAAATGAAAAAATTTAAAAAAAGTTGCCAACGACAAAAGTCATGTATCATCTGCCTCTAAACGTTCTGAACGACCAGGAACGACACGGAACGACCACCGAAAAGTGCGGAACGACCAATAATTTTGACTTGGAAATGTTGACTTTTTTCAAACTTTCCACCGTTAAATGAAAAAATTAAAAAAAAGTCACCAACAACTAAAGGCATGTATGACAAGCCTATAAACCTTCGGAACGACCAGGAACGACCACGAAACGACCACCAAAAAGTGCGGAACGACCACTAAAAAGTCACTTGGAAATGACTTTTTTCAAATTTTCTACTGTTAAACGAAAAAATTAAAAAAGTCACCAACGACAAAAGACATGTATGATCTGCCTATAAACGTTCAGAACGACTACGGAATGACCACCGAAAAGTGCGGAACGACCATTAAAAAGTCACTTGGAAATGTTGACTTTTTTCAAATTTTCTACCGTTAAACGAAAAAATTAAAAAAAAGGTCACCAACGACAAAAGACATGTATGATCTGCCTATAAACGTTCGGAACGACTAGGAACGACCACCGAAAAGTGCAGAACGACCACTAAAAATGACTTTGAAATGTTGATTTTTTTCAAATTTTGAACCGTTAAATGAAAAAATTAAAAAAAGTTGCCAACGACAAAATTCATGTATCATCTGCCTCTAAACGTTCTGAACGACCAGGAACGACACGGAATGACTACTGAAAAGTGCGGAACGACCACTAATTTTGACTTGGAAATGTTGACTTTTTTCAAATTTTCTACCGTTAAATGAAAAAATTAAAAAAAAGTCACCAACAACTAAAGGCATGTATGACAAACCTATAAACCTTCGGAACGACCAGGAACGACCACGAAACGACCACCAAAAAGTGCGGAACGACCACCAAAAAGTCACTTGGAAATATTAACTTTTTTCAAATTTTCTACTGTTAAACGAAAAAATTAAAAAAGTCACCAACGACAAAAGACATATATGATTTGTCTATAAACGTTCAGAACGACTACGGAATGACCACCGAAAAGTGCGGAACGACCACTAAAAAGTCACTTGGAAATGTTGACTTTTTTCAAATTTTCTATCGTTAAACGAAAAAATTAAAAAAAAGTCACTAACGACAAAAAACATGTATGATTTGCCTATAAACGTTCGGAATGACCACAGAACGACCACCGAAAAGTGCGGAACGACCACTAAAAATGACTTCGAAATGTTGACTTTTTTCAAATTTTGAACCGTTAAATGAAAAAATTAAAAAAAGTTGCCAACGACAAAAGTCATGTATCATCTGCCTCTAAACGTTCTGAACGACACGGAACGACCACCGAAAAGTGCGGAACGACCACTAATTTTGACTTGGAAATGTTGACTTTTTTCAAATTTTCTATCGTTAAATGAAAAAATTAAAAAAAAAGTCACCAACGACTAAAAGCATGTATGACAAGCCTATAAACCTTTGGAACGACCACCGAAAAATGCGGAACGACCACTAAAAAGTCACTTGAAAATGTTGCTTTTGTTCAAATTTTCTACCGTTAAACGAAAAAATTAAAAAAAAAGTCACCAACGACAAAAGACATGTATGATTTGCCTATAAATGTTCGGAACGACTAGAAACGACCATGGAACGACCACCGAAAAGTGCGGAATGACCACTAATTTTGACTTGGAAATGTTGACTTTTTTCAAAATTTCTACCGTTAAATAAAAAAATTAAAAAAAAGTCACCAACGACAAAAGTCATGTATGATTTGTCTCCAAACCTTCGGAACGACCACCGAAAAGTGCGGAACGACCACTAAAAATGACTTTCTCCAAACCTTCGGAACGACCACCGAAAAGTGCGGAACGACCACTAAAAATGACTTGGAAATGTTGACTTTTTTCAAATTTTGAACCGTTAAATGAAAAAATTAAAAAAAAAGTTGCCAACGACAAAAGTCATGTATGATCTATCTCTAAACGTTCAGAACGACTAGGAACGACCACGGAATGACCAACGAAAAGTGCGGAATGACCACTAAAAAGTCACTTGGAAATGTTGACTTTTTTCAAATTTTCTACTGTTAAACGAAAAAATTAAAAAAAAAGTCATCAACAACAAAAGACATGTATGATCTGTCAATAAACATTTGGAACGACCAGAAACGACCACGGAACGACCACCAAAAAGTGCGGAACGACCACTAAAAAGTCACTTGGAAATGTTGACTTTGTTCAAATTTTCTACCGTTAAATGAAAAAATTAAAAAAAAGTCACCAACGACAAAAGACATGTATGATCTGCCTATAAACGTTTGGAACGACCGTGGGACGACCACCGAAAAGTGCGGAATGACCACTAATTTTGACTTGGAAATGTTGATTTTTTTCAAATTTTTTACCGTTAAATGAAAAAAATAAAAAAAAATCACCAACAACTAAAGGCATGTATGAGAAGCCTATAAACCTTCGAAACGACCAGGAACGACCACCCAAAAAGGCGGAACGACCACTAAAAAGTCACTTGGAAAAGTTGACTTTTTTCAAATTTTTTACCATTAAATAAAAAAATTTTAAAAAAATCACTAACAACTAAAGGCATGTATGAGAAGCCTATAAACCTTCGGAACGACCAAGAACGACAGCGGAACGACCACCGAAAAAGGCGGAACGACCACTAAAAAAGACTTGGAAATGTTGACTTTTTTCAAATTTTCTACCGTTAAATGAAAAAATTAAAAAAAAGTCACAAACGTGTAAAGGCATGTATGAGAAGCCTATCAACCCTCGGAATGACCGCGGAACGACCATCCAAAAAGGCGGAACGACCACTAAAAAGTCACTTGGAAATGTTGACTTTGTTCAAAAATTTTACCGTTAAATGAAAAAATTCAAAAAAAGTCACCAACGTCTAAAGGCATGTATGAGAAGCCCATCAACCCTCAGAACGACCAGGAATGACCGCGGAACGACCATTTAAAAAGGCGGAACGACCACTAAAAAGACTTTTTAGTGAAGACTTAGTTTGTTTAAAATATTTTTTGTGAATTTTTAAGAGCTTAAAATCCATATATTTCGATTGTGTGTTTGGGATGTGAAATATATAATTGAGTTAAAGATGAATAAATTTTGCAATTAAAATACAAAATACATAAAGCATTCTTGACACCTTACCATTTTTCTCTTGTTAAAATCTCTAAATTGCATTTTTCTCTATTAATTTTCGCGAACAAAAATCTAAAAAAAAAAAAAAATTCGCTTTTACTTTTCTCTAACTATTTACTTGTCTAAAGTTCTTATTCTGTTAACGTTTTCTTGATTGTTTTTATCACCTTCAAGTGGATACGACCGCCCAATCTAACTATAATCGATGGCTTTAAAAAGATAGTTTAGGCGTAACAACAACAGCACTGGACTCCTTGCAGCTAGCTCCGATCACGGCGTCTAGATGATGGCACGGTTTCTCCTTCGCAGAGGCAGAGATAACGGCAGTAGAGGGCTATAGAGACTCGCAGTGAAGCTCTTCTCTCTCTCTCTCTCTCTCTCTCTCTTTTGTGATTTCATCCAATGATAAAATCCAAAAAATCGGATGGATTTTTTTGGTTTTCGGTCGATAATCAGCCGGTGGATATGATTACTTATTATTAACTAACTCGTAATCAATTAGTAATCAACTGAAAACCTGACTCTGTAGATGGGTTACCAATAAGTAACCAATTGATAACCTATGGGTAGGGATGATTGCCAGTCGGTAACCCGCCAGTGGAAGTGGTTGTATCATGGATACCAATTAGTATTATAATTGGTACTTTAAAGTAAATAAATATTTATGATGTCATGTTATGACATTTCTTACAAGATTTTTAGTTCAGTTTAGTTTTTTTTTTTTTTTTTTTGGTGGCAAAAATCAATCCAAAGGCATGGCTTGTGGCATTTCTTTAAAGTACCTTGGTACTTTAATTGTTGTATGTTGTTAGTTTCTCATTTATTTTTTTTCCTCAAATTAAATTCAATTATGTTTATAGGAAGGCAGTTAAAAAAAAAAGATATTTGGTTACTCTTGGCCTTGATTTAGACGATGAACTAATGTAGTTGGAGGAATCACCCCTACAGATTATATCTATTATTCTATCAGATGTTCATTTTAATTACATATCATCTTTTTCTTTAAAAAAAAAAAAAAAATCAGGGGCACAAACATTTGCATTGGAGATCAGTTTATCAATCTTAATACAATATTTACCTAAGTTTTAAGAGTAAATATATGATTACTTAGTTTAATTTATACCTAGAAACCAATTATTATTATTTTTTTAAATTAGGTGGGGTGTCCATTTTGATTTTTGATCACCTAACCTTTTCAGATAGCTTGACAATTTTTTCTATTTAGTCAAATGACCTATCGATCATATTTGGGTCAATCAAATCTGCTCATCTTCCCTACATCACCCCCGCTCTCCCTGCCTCTTTCTCTCTCTTGTTTCTCTCTCAAATCCAGCAATCTCCAAGGTGGAGATCGGGTTCAACTGCGAGCGGCCGCGATGGAGGCGCTCTTCCTCTCTCCACTCTGGTGCCGACCGTACCAAATCTGGCCTCGCTATTTCTGATGGTAGAGGTCACGTTAACTAAGAGTGGCCGCGTGGAGAAGCTCTTCCTCTCTCCACTACGGCGCCAGCTGTACCAAATCCGGCCTGCACGATGGATCTCGATCTATAAGTTGCGACATCCGGCAACGGGAGGTGTGCATGACAACAAAAGGCTAAAGCTTCTTCAAGTGATGACGATTTCGACGCCGTCTGTAGGCGAAGCTTCTTCGGTGGGGAGGGTGCGACAATGGTCATGGCTGTTCTGGCTGTGATGGCAAGAACAGAGAGGAAATGAGAAGAAGAGTGGTTGAATGCGTTGGGTTTTTTTTTTAATTGATAAATCATTGATTTACTGTAGTTAATTACCTATTAAACGTAAAATTGATGATTTTGATTATAATCTATCAGTAATTAATATAAAAATTGATAATTTTTTAATAATTAATTAATAATTTACTAAATAATTAAGTACATAAAAAAATTTATCGACCATTTTATAAAAAAAATACTTTTTTAACTAATTTATAAAATGTTAGATATTTGTTAAAATAAAAAAAAATATAATAAATAGTCGAAGTTTTTAAAAATTAATTAAATTATTTTTTTTCAAAATGTATAATCAATTTTTTTAAAATAATCATAATAGTCAATCACTGATTAACTATAAAGTAAATCATCAAATTTTATAGATAATTACTAATTTTTGTAGTTAATCACGGTTTAACTATATCTAAAAAATGATAAACAACAATTTTCCTATATTTAAAAAAAAGTTAAGCCGTGTATTATATTAGCTGATTAAAACAGATTACTAAGCCTAATTTTCCTATTTTTTCCTCAATGAATATAATATTTACCAATAGTTACATATTGTTTACCCATTTCATTCTTAATAACTAATATATATCAATATTTAACTCTTTTAACTTAGCATTACATCTTTACCAATTTCTTGTAGCTAAATTCATTATTTACATTTAGCCAATATATGATTATTTTTTAACTTAATAAATACATTTTTTAAAAGATAGTGTCAAAGACCGTTTAGGACATCATCTCCAGATGGTATTTTACTATCTGTATTTCAAAATTCCAACTCCAAATCAAACTTTATCTTTCTTCCATTTTTAATAAATTCAAATTTTAAAAGTCCATAATTTTCTAATTTCAAATTGAAATGTAATGACTTTTATGTTAAAATGCTCATATCAACGAGATGATCAACACAAGATCTATTTTGTATTTTTTTCTGAACACATTTTAAATTTTTGTACTATTTTCTATATTGCAGAATTTTTTCAAAAGTTTTTTCTCTGAAACACATATTTTCAACTGAACATTTAAAACAACATCTCCAAATATCCCCTCAAACGAGCCCTTATTCTTTTCTCATTTGCTGCAAACTCGTTTCACTCCAGTTTACTGTAGCAACTATAGCAAGCTATATTATCTACCTTAGTCTAACCTCTCGCTCAATGTAAGACTCTGACCGACGAAAGATGTCTGATGTCATGTATCGTGAACAGCTATGCCTTATTACTAATATTTTAATTTACCATAATTTATTAATCTTTTAGATACCAACTATACAATTTATCTAAACTAGCAAAAAATGATTGAAGACCGAAAAATCCCAAATTGAAACCCTTATTTTCGAAAAGTCCTTGATCTAACTTTATTGAAACTAATAAAAATGCCGTTAAGTACATAATGAAGTACTCATTTGCCAAAAGAATATTTTGAACTACACCAAACAATGTGTAAGAACAAAGCCTTTTTTTTTTTTTTTTTTTTTTTTTGAGTCTTTAAAACGTAATAAAATTTGTAGCATAATTAGTAAAATTGCTAAACACTATCCATTTTTGCTGGAGAACTTTTATCCATATTTATGTTAATTTTTTTCCCGATTCTATTTGCTTATTTATTTGACGAGTTGTAGGTCTTGGAAAATCTTGGAGATCTTGTGTGTGGTATGTATTGTTGGGTGTTGTATTTGTTTTTGTTTTTGTTTTTTCATTCAAAGAAGGAAAATGCATACGACACTCGTAGCAAAATCGAGTCTAGCGGGAGATAAACACATCAGTCTGTAACTAACACATACCTCTATCAACAGAGGCACCTTAATTTTTATATATATTTTTTGTAATGATTAGGATACGCAGTTTCCCTTTTTGAAGTTTGAGGGTCCCTCTTGTAGGGCGCATCGACAAGATCGGGTTGGTTGAACCGTGAAACAAAACAGATCATTGCAACACAACCATATAAGATCACTTCCTCATATTGACACAAATGCTTTATGAGAAAATCAATAAGGGTTACAATTATTTCAATTGAACAATTAGAACAAAAAAGAATTTATGGAAGTCACTTTTTGTAAAGTAATTTCTGATAGGGTTGTACCAAAAAAAAAAAAAAAAAAAGTAGAAATGTAACCGAGAATATTTCTTTTAATAAGGACAAATCAAAGAGAAAAAAAATTCAAAAAGGCCAAGGATGAAAAAATAAATAAATAAAAATTATAGACCAAAACGTAAATAAAAAAATAAAAAATAAAAGGACTGAAAAATTAATATTAGAAAGTTTTCAACCAAATCGATTCCTTTTGGTTGATGAAAAAAATCTATGAATAGTAAAAAAAATTTGTAACTTCTAATACATGTATGGATATAGATAAATGTACAAATATAGATTTAAATCTACAATTAGGACAGTCCAATTTAATAGCTCCGATGTGGTAAATTGGTAATCTAGAGGGAAAAGAGTACACAACAAGCATTGTTAGATGTAAAGTTGTTTCAGGAAGAGAAATACATTTCGAAGTTGAAAGTATCGATTAATTACTTTATATGCAGAAGATCCAATATCCCATTTTCCCCCCTCACTTTGAAAATGAATCCAAAATATGGCAAAGCTCATCATTTAGATAACTTTCAACTCTCTGAGCCATGCTGTATGGAGAGGGCATGGGTCGGGTTTTCCTTCTGCAATCGCCTTCTCAGAAAGAGAATAGAACCAACCATTCCTCCATTTGAACTGAAACCAAAAAAACTCAGCAGTGAGCCCAAAAAGACCAAAACACACACACACCCCCAACGCAAGAAAAAATATAAGGAGAATTTTTTGGGAGGGTATGAACAACTATTTCTACCTAACTGCCAGATTTTCATTGAGTTCTGTCTAATTTGAATTTAGTTTAATCTAATGGTTAAAATTCTCCATAAACCAATGCACTCTTATATTATATATATATATATATATATATATGGAACACACATTTTTACCTCTTTCACTGCAGTAGGGAAGTGGGCAACGGTTCGGGAGTAAGCACATAATCTCTCATCCATTGCTTCTTCAAATTCTAAATTCTTTTCTGCTGCCGCTGCAGATGCAAGTTCTGAGATGAGGCTAGATACCTGAACGAATTGATTAATATTGGTGAAATTCTGCTGAGTCCTCTATCATTGTCTTACTTGAGTTTAATTTATGTCGGAGTGATTAAGGGTGTTCTATAACATTTGTATAGTCCTTAAAAATAGTCGGTCTCCCACTCTATGATAGACTAGACAGTATTCTTTCTTCTATTTGGGCAAACAATACCGTCATGTGTTTTTGACAAGATTTTCTTAACCCGCTATCGCAGCAGTAATGAAATTAAATGGACTACATAAAATTCCATGCAAACTGAAATTCCCTCACAACAACTACAACCAAGTCATTAAAAGAAAAATTAATCTTTGGTTAAGTCACTAATCTTTGCTTGGCCGAAAGGAAAATGCTTGGCTGAAACCTAGCAAGTCATTAAGGCAAAATGAAAAGGGGACTTTTTAGCATCTCATCTCTTTGGTTCATCTTCAATCAAAAGGCTTTGCAAGTATCAAAGAAAGATTCACTAAGAACTCAAAAACTGCATTATTTAAGACCTTTCTCTTCAATGAAAAAACAAGAGTAAATGTGGTGTCAAATAAAGTAAATGTAGTGCAGTTATTAATTAATGCTTTGATTCTTATTGGCAAAAGGTAAATAACCAAGTGAAAAAATAAATAAACAAAGCAAAAGTGTACCCGCAATAAAAGAAAAGAGAACAAGGAGTCCTCAACCAACAAAGAGAAACAAACAAAAACATTAAAAAACACCAATCTAACAAAAGAAAATGAACATCCTCAAACACCTTGCACTTGGCAACACACAATGCCACAATGAATCAAACCCTATCCCTAAGGACTTCTGCAAAACTTAAGAATTTCCAAGTTTTGAGAAGCAAACAAACACACAAAATCCAATAATTTGGTCCAACTAAAGAGTTACTTTGGCTATTAAAGAGTATAGTCTAAGAACATAAATGTTACAAGTATGATTTCATATTAAAAGAGTTCTGTTGCATAAGCAGTTTGTCCAATTCTTCATAAGTCACAATTCCGAATATATGTACTACACAAGCTTAGTTCTCATGATAGATAATCTTTCTAACATCTTGCAATATGTGCTGCATTCTTTATTTTGTTCTTCTTACTTCTTTGCACCCGAGATATTAGGATAAGACCTTGCGCTTAAACTTAAAAGGATGTCATAAGAGAAAGCTTACTTCGGAGCAGTATTCCTTCTCCACATCGCCTACAGTTGCTCCTGTATGACGAGCTCCCACAAGCATGAATGCTGAAATCCAAATCAGCTTCTCTAACATCTGCTTCTGAAATTCTTCCTTGCTCAGAACCTAGCTTGTATGACAACAAATTACATCAAAAAAGCAATACTGCAACTCAAAACCAAATCTTTTTGTCTGGAACATAAGATTTAGAATTAGTTTCAACAGGTTCATCTGCTGCTCAACTTTGAAAACATAACTCATTTCTAATCATTAGAGTACCTCCAATACAATACCAAATTAATGTGTCAATCCCAAACTTTACACTTGGGTAGGAAAACCACACACCGATGTAGTGCTCATTTTTGTGCCAAATTTGGCGTATACTAAATTGGTCCCAAATTCGGTGTCAAAGTATAGCATATGCCAAATTTTGGCAATTAATTCATGTTTTACAAGTTCTAAAACTTAAAATTCATGACCAAAAGTTACTACGGCAATTAAAACAGCATCATGCATTGCAGCACAAAATAGATTAAGATATCAAATATCTCGTTTTCACACATTTTTGTGCCAAATACGACATTGGCATTGTAGAGGGTCTTAAAACTTTCTTCTGTGGGGTAAAGTGGTGGAGCTTTCCAATTCAATCACAATATTGTTTGAATTATAACTCCTAATAGTTCCAATGTTCCCAACACGTGATGCATAAGATAAAAATTCGTGTTTACCTTGCAAGACAGACCTCCAGCAATTAATCTTTCTGCCACTGCAGTGGCCCATTTACCATATGCTGCTGTGAGTCCTTCAGGATTGGTATCAGTCTTCCCATCAACAGGAGGCTCCCCCAACTTCGCTACAGCGAAGTATGCCAACACTTGATCCGCATCATCAAGACCTTTACTTTGAAGCCATGGCTCCAGCATCCCATTCTGGAAAAACACCAAATCTGCTAGATTGTTAAAATCTATTAAACTCATAGCCAATCGGACAAGATCAATGATACAAATCATGAACATCATGAAGGTCCAAGTGTCCAAATCCTTTAGAGTCTGCAAAACCGAAATGACTGTTTTGTTCTGCTTTTTACCCTTAACAAGGTTACTTTCTAGTTTCAATGATATATCATGAAAATTTTCTTTTATGATACGATCATTTTCAAAAATTGGACAAATGCTTATTCAGAGTGAGAGAAATTTCAACCGTAATACCAATCTGCAATCAGTGACCAAGAAACTTAAACATCAAATACACTCGATCTAAAACATTAGCTAACACAATAAAACAAGAAAAATTAAATTTTAGAAAGAGCAAAAAGATTTTTAAGTAAAAACGTTATTTTTTTTTACGTGCCCAGATGCTAAAACACTAAAACCAAACAAAATTAAGTTGGAAAAGAGGGGAAAAAAAGATTTTCAAGTAAAAATGTGTGGTTTTTTGAAGTGCCCAGATGTTAAAACACTTATTAAAAAAAAAAAAAAAAAGCCAAGATGAAATTTAGAAAGAGCAAAAAAGTTTCATTTTCAAGACTGCCCAGATGCTATAAAACAAAAAAAATCAAAACAAAATCAAAACAAAAATCAAAACATCAAAACATCAAAACATGGAAACATACCGTTCCATCTGGGTCTAGGAGTAGCCTGAAGAACAGCCTCGAGATCATCATTCCTGGTGCAGACGAAGATGGGGCCATTGAAATCAAGCGGCACAGGCTCTCCCCTCCTGACGAGCAAATCATGGCCGTTGCCCATGTCCTGCAGGGCTCTTCCGACTCTTCCGCCGCCGACGATAACGGCCGGGACGACTTTGGTTTTGATTGCGGAAGCCATTGCCACGCCTTTAGCTTTGGGTTTGGTTTTGCAAGGTCTTGTTATTTGGGTTCCAAAGGCGAGACCGGATGTGGATTTTGGAAAAAGAGAGGAACTAAGGAGTGCGATTGCGTTGGCCATTGATGGAGAGGAGTGTCGTTGGGGACATGGTGATGAGTGGGCTTCGGTGGATTGTTTATTTGTTTCAGAGTCGAGAAGAGGAGAAGATTCAAGCCACTCGTTTTGGACAATGCTTTATCTTTCCATCCCAACACCCACAGAATTAAGGTGATTTAGCAGCATCACAATCTGCCATTAGCGCTGTAATAGAAATTTGTGAAAATGACCTAATCACAAAGTTAAATTAGGAAAATGACTTTCCATTTTATTTTGAATTTTTTTAATTCATAAAATGCTGACTTAATTTTAAAATATCAAGAAAGTAAACTAAAATAAATAATGAACTCATTTCCCTTAGCTATTCCTCGAGTGATTTGGTAAAATAGACTTTTCACTTTTCAAAATTTGCAAAATAACCTTTAAAAAAGTTTAATTAGCAAAATGACTTTTTGTTTTTAAAATAATGTAAAAAGAAAAGAAATTCTTCTTTTCTGGTGCCGCAGGTGGGAGGGAGTTGGCAGTCCCCCTCTTTCTCTGCTCCTTCTTCTTCTTCGCACTCTTCTTCCTTCTTCTTCTTCGTCCTTCCCTCCCCCCAAAAGAGTCTCCCCAAATCCGCCGCCTGCACCTCCGGTGCTGCCGCCGTTACCGTCAAAGATCCGGAGACCACGCTTGTCCCTCCCCCCAAAAGAGTCTTCCCAAATCCGCCGCCACCACCTCCGGCGCCGCTGCCACCCTAAACGACGCCGTCGAAGATCTTCTTCTTCGACGCTACTTGATCTGAATTCAAGAAGGGATCTAAATGTAGGAGGAGAGGCCGGCGAGAAAATGGCACGAAGAGCAGGGTCGTCGTTTTCGGTCAAGGAGAAGGCGTGGTGGAGGTGGCGGCGGAGCTTCTGCTGGTCGGAGGAGAGCTTGTGGCGTGTCAGCATTTTTTGAATTAAAAAAATACAAAATAAAAGGGAAAGTCATTTTGCTAATTTAAGTTTGTTGTTAAGTCATTTTCACAAATTTCCCCTATTCGTTCCTTCGGCTTCTTCTTCCTCACTGCTTCCTCTCTATTCTCTTCTCTGAACAAATTTCTACTTCCTCTCCTCTCCTCTCTTGCGAAGCTTTCCTTCTTTTTTTCTCCGAAGTTAACCAAATTTCTACGTCTACCGGACTTCCTCCGTGGCAGCAGCAGCTTCCCCTGATTCTCCCCGTTCTTCTTCTTTATATTCCCAAAATCCTGGCAGCAGCTTCCCCTGCTTCGCCGTTCTTCTTCTTCATCTCCCCAAAATCCTGACAGCAGCTTCCCCGTTCGTATTCTTCGGCTTCTTCGTCCAAACAAACCGAACAAATTCATCTTCTTCCTCGGAGGTCTGCCAAACCCCAAACCCCAAATTCATCTCCTTCCGCGGGCACGCGACCTTCCTCGCGCGCAACACGTCATAACTCGTTTCGATTACGAGTTCGAGGTTCCTCTTCGGCTTTGATCCCGCGACTTCATAGGTAATTTTGATTCGCATTGGTTTAGTCTCTCACAATGCACATTTGCGTTTACCCATTCATCACACATCGTTCGAAGAACACATTGGTTTTCTCATACATTTGTGGCGAGAATTTTTTTTGTAAATGAGAAATAATGATGGTTATTGGATATGCTGAGTTTTGGAATCTCTTGTTTTGTCAATCGTTCACATGCTCTGAGAAATGCCCATCTTTGAGTTAATCTTAATCTTTTGGATGAAAAGGATTTTGTGCCCTTTGAATATTTTAATCTGTGGTCCACCTACGAGTACTGGGCATACGCTTTGATATATACCCTCTCTTATATGTATAGATGCCATTATAAAAATGTAACAAAAAATGCAGAGTATCTGATATACCTACCCCAACTAACCACCGCAATGCCTCGGTTGGAGCCTGAGCTTGCCATGCCAAGCATCTGCACGCTGCCTCGTCTTGGGGCAGCCACTATTTCGTGACCAATGAGACTCTCGGATTGTAGGAGTGGAAGAGCAAATGATGCTGCAGATATATGTGTATATATAGATACATGTGTTTGTGTGTGTGTGTGTGATTGGTTTGGGACTAAGTTGTTGTCTCAGTCGTTGCTTTCTTTAGGCAAGGCATGATGGATTTTGGCTTTGAGAGCTTGCAGGTTTTTTTTTCTTTTTTTTGGGCCTCTGTTGCTCGTTGTAATCATGGGGTTGTGCATAGCTGAATTAATATCACTGTGATTGTCTCGTCAAGTTTAGTTAAATAGGCTGGTAATGCTAGATTTTAGTTCACACAGCAAATTTCAATGTTGGCCCAAATATTTATTGTAGGCCGTTAAATTACTTGATTTTTTGTACTTGTACTAAAAAAGTTAGTCATTTGAATGCCCAACTTAATTTTAAAGCTCTGTCTTTGTTGTCTCATTAATTTGGGATTTAGTAGAGGCATTTGATCAAGTAGAATTCTAATCTGTACTTCATTTTGAATCGTTACAATTTTATCAAGATTCATTAACTGTGATAATGAGTTATCTTACCATAAATTATAACATGATGTAATGGTTTAAAATTGTGAATAATCAATAAGGTATTTTTAAATATATCTATTAATCTACACCACAAGTATCAATTTACTTGATAAGTTTTGTATTCTACATTTCAATAGCAGATGCATAAAAAGTGTGACAAGGTTTGTTAGGTGTCGTTTTCTCCTTAATCTTTTCAAGCAAATTGACAGATCGCTTGTCATCAAATCAGGCTATTCCTGTAAAATGCGTATCAGCAACATAGAGAGGGAATCATGAAACAGCTGTATAGATTCGCTTTTATAGTCTATAGTTTGGCCTTCTTTTCTCCTCTCTACCACACATATTTGTCTTTTTTCATTAAACATTTGTGGGATTGTGAAGCATCCACAATAAATCTCTTCCAAGTGTCTTGGCATGTATTTCCTGTTAGGTTTTGAATTATAAAATTTGAATTTTAGCTTGTTCGTATGTTATTTAAACTGTGTGAATTATTTGAGTGAAAAAGTATAAAAATTTAAAAAATATTGAAAAAAGTTGACCATGTATTTGAAGAAGTTTGAGGGGAAAAGTGTATAAATTTAAAATGTATTAAAAAAAATCAACATGTCGTTTATTTCATTCGGTTAAAAAAAATATAAAAACAAAGGCACAAAGGGAAATGAAAAGGTAATCAATGTTAAATGAAGATTAATGCCGAGTCAATTTTATCTGAAAATAACAAGTTGGCGGAAGAGAAAATATTTAGAATATATTAAACTTTATTTGTAATAGCCGAACAAGACAATACAAAAATCAAGACTTCATGAGTAAAGAACAAAACATGCAACAAGAACCCAACGAGGGATAATAGATATATTATATGTGTATGTATAAATTTATATATATATTTATGTACAAGAATAGTACTTGATCTGAATTATGATTTTTGACTAATTATGATTTATGGTCCTTTGATTTTTGTTCCATTGATTGAGTGCTCCTTATACTTATAGTGTGGAGTAATAACGAATGTTCGCACATGATTCTTGTCTGGATAAATTTTTTTTTTTCCTGTTGATTGCAGTAAAATTTGTAGTTGTATTCTTTATATTGTTTGTTAACTGATAATCTCAAAATCCATGATAGGTATGAGTCAGATCTACATTCTCGTGGAGTATAATGGAAAGTGGGAACAGGTGGATGGCGGATTTTGGAGGTGGTTCGGAGTTGGTATGAGCAAGGGCTTTGTGGTTGACAGGAGTATTACGTTTTTAGAATTGGAAGAGAGAATCTACGACAGAACAAGTATCGACCGAAGTTTGTATACAATTGAGATAACACATAAACCTGTTGGTGACATTTTTGGTGAGACTGCTGCACCAAGTCTTATGTCCACCGATTCAGATATTATAGATCTTATGTTTTTGTACAACGAAAAACGAAGAATGACGTTACATGTTATAGTCAAGGAAAAATGTGATAAAGGAAAAGCAATATGTGTTCGTGGTGATGATGATCTGAACAGTAATGGTGGTGATGCACTAGGCTTTCATGATGACTATTTTGGGTGTCGGATCAGTGAAGAAATCCCATTTGTTGCAAGGTTTGTTCCAACTGAATTACTTAGTAGTTATGAGCATCCGCTGCAGATTTGTGCCGCTAGTACACCGATCAATGAAAGGATTGCTGCATTCAATCCAACTCCAATCACTGGTTCCAATCCAACCCCAGAAGAGACAGTGCTCGAGGAGGTAGCTAATGAAGATGATGGTCAAGATTTAACAAACGATGATGTACTCAAACGAGGTGATGAGGTGCGCAAGGGATGTGATGGTGTACCCGAAGAAGGTGATGGTGTGTACCCGAAGATGATGATGGCGTACCCGAAGGAGGTGATGGTCTACATGAGAGAGTTTATGATAGCCGTTGGCAGCATTCTGAATCTGAAGAGACAAGATTTGTTCCACTGATTAGTTCTGATAGCGGCAGAAATGATGGTTCGGATTTAATGGTGGGTAAACATTTTGATAGCAAGGAAGAATTGAATACAAAGTTAAACCTCGTCGCCATTAATGGAAAGTTTGAAATTAAGGTCAAAAAGTCAACCAGGACATTGAAGGAAGTTGTATGTGTAGATGAACCAAATTGCTTGTGGCGGGTGCGAGCTACAAAAATGCCCGGGTCGAACTTTTTTGTCATTCGACAATATAACGGTATCCACACTTGCTCGTTGATGAATCGATCGATCAATCACAGACAAGCATCCAGTCGTGTAATTGGAGCTCGCATGAAAGGACACTTCATCGATTGTAAGCAACCACCCAATCCAAAAGTTCTAATGGGATTCATGAATCAGGAACTGCAGGTTCAAGTAAGTTATTGGAAGGCATGGAAAGGAAGGCAATTTACTCAAAATTTGATCAGAGGGACGCCACAACACAGCTTCGCTATGCTCCTGTCGTATTGTTACATGCTTAAGCAGGTTAATAAGGGTACAGTAACGCACATTGAAGTTGATTCGGATAATAAGTTCAAGTATTTTTTTATGACTTTAGGAGCAGCTATACGAGGTTTTAAGAACATGAGAAAAGTTATTGGCATAGACGGAGCCTGGATCAAAACTAAATATAAGGGAGTGTTGATGGTCGCTACCACACAAGATAGTGAGTATCACAGTTATCCCATTGCATGGGGTTTGGGTGACATTGAGAACAATGATTCATGGACCTGGTTTTTTCAGAAGCTGAAGGAGGTAATACCTGACAGCTCAGAGCTATGTTTTATTTCTGATAGGAACCAGAGCATTAGTTATGCGGTGAGTCACGTTTATCCTATGGCGCAGCATGGGGCATGTTATTATCATGTTATGATGAATATTAAGAACCGTTTCAAGAGTGCTGCTTCGCTTGGAGTGTTCAAGGCTGCTGCTGAAGCATACTGTTTAGAGGAGTTTGAGAAACATTTCAGTGACATGAGTCAAAAATTTCCAAAGGTCGCTCAGTATCTCGAGAAAAATGTCAAGTTTGAAAAGTGGTTAAGAGCGCACTTTAAAGGCAACAGGTACGAAGTTATGACTACTAACATAGTCGAGACTTTGAATAATATGATGCTGAAGGCAAGAGAGTATCCCATAACTGCAATGATTGATTTCATCATATTCACAATGGGGCAATGGTTCTTCACTCGGCGGCGAGAATCAGTTTCAGTGACCACACCAATTACACCAAAGAGAGAAGCAATACTTAGAAGTAGATTTGACTTTTCTGGTTCATTGACGCCATACCAACTGAACGAGAACGAATACACTGTGATGGGTGGTGATTTCAATGCATGTGTCAATTTAACAACAAGGAGTTGCACGTGTAGGGTTTTCAATATTGACAAGATTCCGTGCATCCACGCTATAGCAGCAGCAGGTCTTTATCAGCCGCAACATACTGGATCTTACATATACTCCCTCTGTTCTGAGTACTACACTTCAGATTACTAGATTTTGGCATATGCAGAAACTATTTATCCTGTTCCTCCAGAATCGCAATGGCACAATATCCCTGAAGAGGTACGAGCGACTAAGGTTGTAGAGCCAGACGTGAAAATATTTAGAGGCAGGCCAAGATTAACTCGCTTCCCTTCACAAGGAGAATGTATAGTCAAGAAATATAAATGCGCGACATGTGATCAGGGAGGACATAACTCAAAGAAATGTCCCAACTTATCACAACCATCCGATGTTAAAAGCAACACCTGATAATGAAATTATGAGTTTGACTAATTTCGTTTTATGGATGCTGGTTATTTGTTTTAGTCATTACGTATAGTTGAGAAAGTTATTAATTTCGTTGAAAATTGGTCTGTCATTTTTTAGGCAAATCATACATCACATAAGTCAACACAGTAGTTAATTTTACTTTTCGTATACTGGGAAAAATAAAAAAAGTCAACATGGTCACTGACCACAAAACCCGACATGTGTTTAACTCATGACTTTTGCTTTCGTTTTTTTTTTTAATTTTATTTTTCCCTTCACCCACACTAATTTTTTTTTGTTTTTTTTCTTTTTCATACCAAAAGCAGAAATTAACATAGCAAATTTTTGTTTCCATTTGAGAGTAATTGCGCACGCATAATTTTTGTGCAAACCCTTGGAACGGCACAAAAAAAAAAAAAATTAACGACCACTAGTAGATAGTGTTTTTTTCCGTATGGTAGGTCCGTGTAAAAATTGACTTTGTATAAATTTTTCCCGTTAAACGAAATGCAAAATTAACAATTCCAATGACTTTTTCAAGACGGATGCGACTTTCCTCAGTTGGTTTGGGTGGCATAGCCCTAATTTTGATTTGTCTCAACACCCACGGAACGACCACAAAAAATCTAGTAAAATAACACTAAAAATTGCGTCACGACCGCTCGATCGTGCGATGTAAAATGTCGACTTGTTCAACTTAATTTTTTCCGCCTGGTGAAAACACCAAAAACCATGCCAACGAGAGAATCCATGTATGATTTGCCTCTCAACGTTCGGAACGACCACTGAAGCGGTCGGAACGACCACTTTTAATGACTTGTAAATGTTGACTCTTTTTTGAACTTTTTTACAGTTAATTGAAAAAATTAGAAAAAAAGTCACCAACTACTAGAGGCATATATGAGGAGCCCAACAAACCTCTGAACGACCAGGAACGACCGCAGAACGACTATCCAAAAAGACGGATTGCGGTATCTAAAAAGTCACTTGGAAAGTGTTGACTTATGTGAAATTTCCTACCGTTAATTGAAAAAATTAGAAAAAAGTCACCAACATTTAGTAGCATGTATGAGAAGCCCATCAACGTCCGGAACGACCAGGAACGACCGCGGAACGACCATCGGAAAACGCGGAACGACCTCTAAAAGTCACCTGGAATGTGTTGACTTATGTGAAATTTCCTAGCGTTAATTGAAAAAATTAGAAAAAAGTCACCAACATTTAGTAACATATATGAGAAGCCCAACAAACCCCGGAACGACCAGGAACGATCACGGAACGACCGTCGAAAAAGGCGGAACGACCTCTAAAAAGAGTTGAAAAATGTTGACTTTTAGTAGAAATTTTACAGTTAATTGAAAAAATTAGAAAAAAGCCACCAACATTTAGTAACATATATGAGAATCCCAACAAACCCCGGAACGACCAGGAACGAACGCGGAACGACCGTCGAAAAAGGCGGAACGACCTCTAAAAAGAGTTGAAAAATGTTGACTTTTAGTAGAAATTTTACAGTTAATTGAAAAAATTAGAAAAAAGTCACAAACATTTAGTAACATATATGAGAAGCCCAACAAACCCCGGAACGACCAGGAACGACCGCGGAACGACCGTCGAAAAAGGCGGAACGACCTCTAAAAAGAGTTGAAAAATGTTGACTTTTAGTAGAAATTTTACAGTTAATTGAAAAAATTAGAAAAAAGTCACCAACATTTAGTAACATATATGAGAAGCCCAACAAACCCCGGAACGACCAGGAACGAACGCGGAACGACCGTCGAAAAAGGCGGAACGACCTCTAAAAAGAGTTGAAAAATGTTGACTTTTAGTAGAAATTTTACAGTTAATTGAAAAAATTAGAAAAAAGTCACCAACATTTAGTAACATATATGAGAAGCCCAACAAACCCCGGAACGACCAGGAACGAACGCGGAACGACCGTCGAAAAAGACGGAACGACCTCTAAAAAGAGTTGAAAAATGTTGACTTTTAGTAGAAATTTTACAGTTAATTGAAAAAATTAGAAAAAAGTCACCAACATTAGTAACATATATGAGAAGCCCAACAACCCGGAACGACCAGGAACGAACGCGGAACGACCGTCGAAAAAGGCGGAACGACCTCTAAAAAGAGTTGAAAAATGTTGACTTTTAGTAGAAATTTTACAGTTAATTGAAAAAATTAGAAAAAAGTCACCAACTACTAGGGGCATATATTAGAAGGCCAACAACGTCCGGAATGACCAGGAACGACCGCGGAACGACCGTCCAAAAAGGCGGAACGACCTCTAAAAAGAGTTGAAAAATGTTGACTTTTAGTAGAACATTTACCGTTAATTGAAAAAATTAGAAAAAAGTGACCAACTACTAGGGGCATATATTAGAAGGCCAACAACGTCCGGAACGACCGCGGAACGACCGTCCAAAAAGGCGGAACGACCTCTAATAACTTGTTGAAAAATGTTGACTTTTAGTAGAAATTTTACCATTAATTGAAAAAATTAGAAAAAAGTCACTAAATACTAGGGGCATATATTAGAAGGCCAACAACGTCCGGAACGACCAGGAACGACCGCGGAACGACCGTCCAAAAAGGCGGAACGACCTCTAATAACTTGTTGAAAAATGTTGACTTTTAATAGAAAATTTACCGTTAATTGAAAAAATTAGAAAAAAGTCACCAACTACTAGGGGCATATATTAGAAGGCCAACAACGTCCAGAACGACCAGGAACGACAGCGGAACGACCGTCCAAAAAGGCGGAACGAACTCTAATAACTTGTTGAAAAATGTTGACTTTTAGTAGAAATTTTATCGTTAATTGAAAAAATTAGAAAAAAGTCACCAACTACTAGGGGCATATATTAGAAGGCCAAGAACATCCGGAACGACCAGGAACGACCGCGGAACGACTGTCCAAAAAGGCGGAACGACCTCTAATAACTTGTTAAAAAATGTTGACTTTTAGTAGAAATTTTACCGTTAATTGAAAAAATTAGAAAAAAGTCACCAACTACTAGGGGCATATATTAGAAGGCCAAGAACGTCCGGAACGACCAGGAACGACCGCAGAACGACCGTCCAAAAAGGCGGAACGACCTCTAATAACTTGTTGAAAAATGTTGGCTTTTTGTAGAAATTTTACCGTTAATTGAAAAAATTAGAAAAAAGTCACCAACTACTAGGGGCATATATTAGAAGGCCAAGAACGTCCGGAACGACCAGGAACGACCGCGGAACGACCGTCCAAAAAGGCGGAACGACCTCTAATAACTTGTTGATTTCTATGTTGACTATTAGTATAAATTTTACCGTTAATTGAAAAAATTAGAAAAAAGTCACCAACTACTAGGGGCATATATTAGAAGGCCAACAACGTCCGAAACGACCAGGAACGACCGCGGAACGACCGTCCAAAAAGGCGGAACGACCTCTACTAACTTGTTGATTTCTACTAATGTTGACTTTTAGTAAATTTCTTATCTTTCAATGAAAAAATGCAACAAAATTTAAAAAACTACTAGAGGCTTGTATGAGCAGGCTAACAATGTCCGGAACGACCGCGGAACGACCATCTAAAACTGCAGAACGACCACTAAAAAAACTTGGCCTTCTCATACAAATTTCTAATTTACTTTATAGTGGTCGTTCCGCAGTTTTGGATGGTCGTTCCGCGGTCGTTCCTGGTCGTTCCGGACGTTGTTAGCCTGCTCATACAAGCCTCTAGTAGTTTTTTAAATTTTGTTGAATTTTTTCATTGAAAGATAAGAAATTTACTAAAAGTCAACATTAGTAGAAATCAACAAGTTATTAGAGGTCATTCTGCCTTTTTGGACGGTCGTTCCGCGGTGTTCCTGGTCGTTCCGGACGTTCTTGGCCTTCCAATATATGCCCCTAGTAGTTGGTCACTTTTTTCTAATTTTTTCAATTAACGGTAAATTTTCTAATAAAAGTCAACATTTTTCAACAAGTTATTAGAGGTCGTTCCGCCTTTTTGGACAGTCGTTCCGCGGTCGTTCCTGGTCGTTCCGGACGTTGTTGGCCTTCCAATATATGCCCCTAGTAGTTGGTCACTTTTTTCTAATTTTTTCAATTAACGGTAAATTTTCTACTAAAAGTCAACATTTTTCAACAAGTTATTAGAGGTCGTTCCGCCTTTTTCGACGGTCGTTCCGCGGTCGTTCCGGACGTTGTTGGCCTTCTAATATATGCCCCTAGTAGTTGGTGACTTTTTTCTAATTTTTTCAATTAACGGTAAAATTTCCACTAAAAGTCAACATTTTTCAACAAGTTATTAGAGGTTGTTCCGTCTTTTTGGACGGTCGTTCCGCGGTCGTTCCGGACGCTGTTGGCCTTCTAATATATGCCCCTAGTAGTTGGTGACTTTTATCTAATTTTTTCAATTAACGGTAAAATTTCTACTAAAAGTCAACATTTTTCAACAAGTTATTAGAGGTCGTTCCGCCATTTTGGACGGTCCTTCCGCGGTCGTTCCTGGTCGTTCCGGACGTTGTTGGCCTTCCAATATATGCCCCTAGTAGTTGGTCACTTTTTTCTAATTTTTTCAATTAACGGTAAAATTTCTACTAAAAGTTAACATTTTTCAACAAGTTATTAGAGGTCGTTCCGCCTTTTTCGAAGGGCGTTCCGCGGTCGTTCCTGGTCGTTCCGGACGTTGTTGGCCTTCTAATATATGCCCCTAGTAGTTGGTGACTTTTTTCTAATTTTTTCAATTAACGGTAAAATTTCTACTAAAAGTCAACATTTTTCAACAAGTTATTAGAGGTCGTTCCGCCTTTTTGGACGGTTGTTCCGCGGTCGTTCCTGGTCGTTCCGGATGCTGTTGGCCTTCCAATATATGCCCCTAGTAGTTGGTCACTTTTATCTAATTTTTTCAATTAACGGTAAAATTTCTACTAAAAGTCAACATTTTTCAACAAGTTATTAGAGGTCGTTCCGCCATTTTGGACGGTCATTCCGCGGTCGTTCCTGGTCGTTCCGGACGTTGTTGGCCTTCCAATATATGCCCCTAGTAGTTGGTCACTTTTTTCTAATTTTTTCAATTAACTGTAAAATTTCTACTAAAAGTCAAAATTTTTCAACTCTTTTTAGAGGTCGTTCCGCCCTTTTCGACCGTCGTTCCGCGGTCGTTCCTGGTCGTTCCGGACGTTGTTGGCCTTCCAATATATGCCCCTAGTAGTTGGTGACTTTTTTCTAATTTTTTCAATTAACGGTAAATTTTCTACTAAAAGTCAACATTTTTCAACAAGTTATTAGAGGTCGTTCCGCCTTTTTGGACGGTCGTTCCGCGGTCGTTCCTTGTCGTTTCGGACGTTGTTGGCCTTCCAATATATGCCCCTAGTAGTTGGTCACTTTTTTCTAATTTTTTCAATTAACTGTAAATTTCTACTAAAAGTCAACATTTTTTAACTCTTTTTAGAGGTCGTTCCGCCTTTTTCGACGGTTGTTCCGCGGTTGTTTCTGGTCGTTCCGGGGTTTGTTGGGCTTCTCATATATGTTACTAAAGTTGGTGACTTTTTTCTAATTTTTTCAATTAACGCTAGGAAATTTCACATAAGTCAACACATTCCAGGTGACTTTTAGAGGTCGTTCCGCATTTTCCGATGGTCGTTCGCGTTTTCCGATGGTCGTTCCGCGGTCATTCCTGGTCGTTCCGGACGTTGATGGGCTTCTCATACATGCTACTAAATGTTGGTGACTTTTTGCTAATTTTTTCAATTAACAGTAGGAAATTTCACATAAGTCAACACTTTCCAAGTGACTTTTAGAGGTCGATCCGCGTTTTCCGATGGACGTTCCGTGGTCGTTCCTGGTCGTTCCAGACGTTGATGGGCTTCTCATACATGCTACTAAAAGTTGGACTATTTTCTAATTTTTTCAATTAATTGAAAAAATTTACTAAAAGTCAACATTTTTACAAGTCTTTTTAGAGGTCGTTCCGCCTTTTTGAATAGTCGTTCCGCTGTCGGTCCTGCTCATTTCTAGTCGTTCTGATGGTTTAGAGGCAAATCATCCATGGCTGAAGACATTGGCAACCGTTTTTGGGTGTTTTCGCTCCACGGGAAAAAAAAAAAAGTAAACATTTACTTCGGAACAGCCGGACATTTTGATACTCTGATATGGTAATTTTTGCGTTCGCTTAAAAAAATAAACCACCACTTTACATTGAAGCGTTAAAGACCAAAATACGAATTCAAGATTATATTTACATATGCATATATAACTGTATTGTAAATCAATGTATTGACAAGACTAAATTTCTTGATCAAAGCGTTTTTGTAGGCTTTGCAGGAGCTTGCAACTGTTTTTCAACATCGGACAATGAGGGCTGAAGCCTTTTTGGCAACTGAACCACATAAGGTGATAGTAAGACTGGCGCTCTTTTCCGCCGCCTTTCCGGTCTTTTATCGTGGTTTCTTACATTTTCCTCTGTTGCCTCGGCTTGCTTAGCAACTACCCTGTCATCGGTATATTCGGCACCATCTCTTACTTGTTCGTCTTGTAAGGGACGTTGCTGGCATTCGAAATTATCACCCCCACTGTATCTAGTCCCTACACCTCGTGATAGATCCCGCTCGAACTCAACATTCACCCCGCCACTACATGCGTCCTTATTCATGGCCAATGCAGACTCTATTTTTTTCGTAATTGCCTTACTGTTTTCCTCCATCTTCTGCA
Organism: Ficus microcarpa; assembly: GCA_025413485.1. Lineage (NCBI taxonomy): Eukaryota > Viridiplantae > Streptophyta > Magnoliopsida > Rosales > Moraceae > Ficus > Ficus microcarpa. The sequence continues at coordinate 19,321,702 of CM046385.1, read as the reverse complement.
TCATTGCCGCCTTGTGATTGGCCAACATTGATTTCATATAGCTTTCGTGCTCGCCTATACAACGGTCAATATAATGCATCAATGACTCTAAAGTGGGAATTGTGGATGCGGGTATCGCGCTGTGCGTCTGGGGGCCAAAATGGGTCGAGAATGTAGGCGTCGGGCCATACGTTAGGATTTCCCTGGGGTAGAGGCTCCAATCTGCTCATGAGTTGGTATGGCTGGGAATGACCTCGAGGCTGTAGCAGGTTCTAGAGAGGTGGGACTTGTAGGCATCGGGTGTTGTTGGTGGCAGACCACGGGGGTAGAGGATCTAATCGTCTGCTCATGGGCCGAACTGGCAGGGAAAGACCTTGACTGCATAGCAGGATCACGAGAGACGTGACTTGATCTAATTTCATCATTTCTCTCCTCTGACTCGGCAGCATTACACAGGATGACATCTCTCTCTAATAAATTCGTTAGGCCATCAATAATATCATCAGTACAATCCTCACGCCTTTTCATTCATAAATAATATTCTCGTTGGCTCTCATTGGATGACGGATTCAAAGTAGGACGGACTGTAAACTGAATAAACATAATAGGAAAAAAAATTTTACTAACTTGACCAATGGATCTAAACAAATATTATAAACTTTAACCTGTAACGAGTTAGTTTAAACCTCAGCAGATGTCATGGCTTCCAGGCAACGATTAAATGAGACGCCAATAGGTTTCTGAACATTCTACCAACGAAGCCACCGAGACCCATTTTTGTTCTTCTCATTCAAGGGTAATTTCTCAGCCATCATCTCGCCTAACTTTGGCATAGCCTCAAAAGCCCATATCTGTATCACAAATTAAATTACCGTTATAATACAAATCATTTTATAAAATATATTTAAATAAGAAATTTATTAAATAAAAGCTTACTTGAAATATCCATGGCAACCATAGAAGTTGTAGGCTGATGAAGATTTATTAAACTTTGCCACCAGATCAGTTTTTATGTAATCCAATGTCTGATTGTAACAAACATTCCCCCATGGATATTGAGTGAAGAAGTTTAGGTCGTTGGCATATTGGAGCCAAGAAGGATTTACCACCTTTTTACTGTCGGACGACATCAAGAACCCTGCCACCATGTATAGAATGGCTAACTTTACTCTATCGTTGGTCCTATCATTTATAAGGCTCAACTCTTTTAGTTTTTTGCCAACATCTGCTAATAAAACACTTTTACTTGTTGGCCAATATCGATTTTTCAACTCGTTGTGTTCTTCTTGTGCTTTGATTTCATCCTCGGAAGGTCCACCACTTGTGTATAATCCTGAAATCAAGATGAACTCATTGAGAGAGAACCTCAATGGTTTTCCTTCAATTAAGAACCAGGCTTCATGATCTTTATGACATATTGTCTTCCTCAACAGCAAATTATGAGCCAAAGCACCAGAAAATTCCCCTCATATGGGCAAGTCTATCAAAGGACCTAGTTGAGGGTAACTTCGAAACATGGTCTTATCTTCCTCAGTTAGCCATATCTTAATTTCTTTAAGGATCGTCATTTTCGATCTTACTGTGACTTTGGCGCTGAAGTATTCTGATAGAATAAGTGAAGGTAATTCTTTGAGCTCTAATGTGAAGACCATCCTAGAAATATCCTGATCTTCTTCATCAACTTCCTCATTACTCGAACTTTCTGTAATCTGATTTGTTTCCTAAAACATACATATATATGTCGTTTACAAATATTTAAAAAAAAAAAAAAACAAACAAAATGGAACCATTTCATGATAATTGTAAATAAAACAAGTGCCTTCTTATTTCATCACCTCGGCATTCATCTCATAACGTACAACATAGGAATATCATCATACTTTTTAGAAAAACATAAATATTACAAGAGACATTAACTACAAAAAATTTACATACAATTACAACGCCCATATTACCTTCTAACATTCCTACCGAACCCCGGCGGTGAGCACGATAGCGGTGACGTGATTGACTGTGACGACGATGCCGACGGCATCATCAAAGCTGGCGACGCTGGAAAGCACGACTCCGACATTCTGAGCTTCAGGAGTTGGCTGTATGGAGTATGATGAAAGTTGGAAAGTTGGAAATGGGGGACAATAGTGGGAGGTTGGCGTTCGGAAGGCGGAACGACTGAAAAATTATCACATCGAGTTAAAGGATTAATTAAGAATGGCAGCTACTAGCAAAAGAATAAAAATAAAAATATAAAAAAGCAACTGACTTTATAACAGCATTACGTCATCTCGAGAAACGAAGATGAAGTCTAAACAACGGAAAGCTACCTTTTACGTTAAATCTGTCTCTTTAATTAAAATAAAAATTATTGACAAAAAATTTTGAAGTTTCCTCGCTTACTTTGTAAACAAACAAACATTAAACTTTATGCAACCCACAATGCCGACGATATCAAATTCACCAAATCCGTAACTTACTCAATTCCAAGTTCCAAATAACTCCCAAAAAGAACATTTATTTCAGATAATCTTGTTAAAGCACTCAAGTTTAAGAATGTAGTCAAGTACCGTAAGTGCTTTAAACTGCCAAATTAGCAAGTTTGAGAATCATATTTCATCGCTGAGATGGACTTAAGTCTCAGAATTTTTAGCCTCAAATCCGAGACATAATTCCCAGTTCATCGCAACAAACTTTCAATTAAGACAAGAAAAACCCAACACACTTCAATTAAACAAGGAAAACCTCACCGATTCAGCATTTTGATCATCACTATCATTTGGCATCAAAACCTAACACATTAACAAGAAAAATAAACATATTCTTCTTCTTCTTCTTTTTTAAAAACAGAATTGTGTAAGTAATTTCGATACGTAGAAATGCTCATCATATTGAGTTTGCAGTGACAAATAAGGGTGTAAAGAGGGCAGGTACATATTAAAAGGTTCGACGACTTGAAAAGTAGTAAACGTTCATGGACCTGCCCAAGGCCGAAAACCGTGTTGACCAATTCTTGATGTTATTTTTCCTAATATTTCTTCTTCGAAAATTCTTCAATTTTTTTTCTTCAGGTAAATAAAACCGTGTTGAAAAATAAACCTATCATTTGGCAATCAATCTAGCCACAGAATCCAAAACTAAATCGCAAATTCCCAATTACACACAAGTTTCAACCACATTAGTCGAATTCTTAGTCCAACGGTTCCGAATTCAAGCCCTAGAGGTTCACCATTTCCAAATTAAAGAAAATCAACAGGCTCACATCACGAGTGATTTAGTAAAATAAACTAATGAGTTTTTAACAAATTTCACAAATTTCACCATTTCACCATTTCACCATTTCACAACATTTTCACCATTTCACAAATTTCTACCCACAACAACACAGCAACAAAACCAAACAAACCAGGGTGAAGGAGATGAACAGGAAAAGTCAGACCCTTTTGCTCGAAAATGAAGAAGGAGCAGCTCCTGCCTCGCTGATCCTGGCGACGAAAGACGGAGAAGGAGTACTCGGGCTCGACGAAGAAGAAGGAAGATGGAGTTCAGTCCAGGGGAGGAGAACGTCGAATAGAAAGAAAGAACAAAGTTAAATGGTTTTCGGAGAAGCAGAGGGCTTCGGCTCGAAGAAGAAGAAGAAGGAGAAGCAGAGGGCCGAACTCGGCCGAACAGCACTCGGAGGGCTCGAAGAAGAAGGAGAAGCAGAGGGAGGGAGGGAGGAATTCGGCTCACTCGCTCAATGGCTAGATGGCGAACTGGGGAGGAATAGGAAGGAGAAGCAGAGGGAGGGAGGGAGGAATTCGGCTACTCGCTCAACGGCTAGACGGCGAACTGGGGAGGAAGAGGAATAGGAAGGAATTTGGGTTTGTTTTAATGTTTTTTGTTTTTTTTTTAATCTTATTATTTTGTTTTTGAATTATTTTTTTCAAACAAAAGTTATTTTGCTAATAAAACTTTTTTAAAGGTTATTTTACAAATTTTAAAAAGTCATTAGTTTATTTTGCTAAATCACTCGCGCTGTAATTAGCCGAACAAAACATGTATCTTTTTTTTTTTTTTTTTTAATTACGTGATCGGATCTTTTGCATATATAATTTAAAGGAAAAATTTCTTTAATAGCACCTCTGAAATAAATTATATTAAATACAGCACCATTTTTTCCCCTTCATTAGCAACGTCACGTCAGTTTTGTGGGGCCAGCAACATTAAATGAATGTCAAAAGTCAGGTTTACCCTCATCCCCTCATCTTCCTCGCAGTCCAAGAGTCCTTCTCCAGCTCATGTCTTATTTCAAACCAGGTTGTATAGTGTTTTAGAAAGAGAAGCTCCGATTCTAGGGAGAAATTCCGATTCTGGGGAGAGAGAGAGTTACAATCGGCAGGTACCACTCCATAACTGCTTGGAAACCGTCCTAAACCACCACGAAAAGCCTTGTACAAACTGCTTGCAAGTGTGTTAACGTCGGAAATCTTCAAAAACAAAATCCCAATGTCGAAGCCCACGAAAATGTCTGAGAAAACCACAACTCCGGAAAGGAGGTCTATCCGAGTATCGGCTTCGGCATCTAAAAGCTTATCGACCAAGGAAAAGTTGATTTCTGTTTTTATATTTATAAAGTTTACATTTTTAATATCTTTCAGTAAGAATGTAAAGTTCTTATTGATTATGTAAAAAAAAAAAAAAAGTTTTCATTTTTATAGGTGTTTTTGATGAGATTCCAAATTTCCAGATAGTCATTGTCATTCGGACTTGTTGGTTATGATGAAAATGACTCAGTTTTTTAAGTTTTTTTTCGGATGGTCATTCTCATTATGACCAACAGGTCATAACAGTTATGACCGTTAGTACAGGGAGAGAGGTCATAACCGTTATGACCGGTCAGTCATAACAATTAGGACTGTTACTCTAGTTCATGACTGTAGGGATAGAGGTCATAACTGTTATGACCACCCGTCATAACAGTTATGACCGTTAGTATAGGAGAGAGGTCATAACAGTTATGACCACCCGGTCATAACAGTTAGGACCGTCATTCTATTGTGGAGATTCACAGCAACTTTTGAACCCCGTGTTCTGTCAAAGGTTACTTCACCATCACGGTTTTGCCCTCCTTTCTCTCGTTTTGTTCTCTCTCTGCCGAGTAACGTTCAGATTTTTAATTGAAGTGGTTGAGTTTTATTAAAGTTTCCAGAGACAGAAAGTTGTTGAGCTCTCGCAACTAGAAAAAGAATATCAAGATTGGGTTCTTCAGATGCACATACATATGAGGAAGCAGTTGATCATGGTGAAGGTGAAAAGTGTATTGTTGTCAGCCCTGTGAAAAGCAAAGAAAATGGAATGTTCGATTGCCAAATCGACAGGTAATATTTACCACCGAGCATTTCATTTTCTTTGCTTTTCACAGGGCTGACAATTTTGCACTTTTCATCTTCACCATGATCAACTCCTTCCTCACACAATATGTGCATCTGAAGAAACCAATCTTGATATTCTTTTTCTAGTTGCGAAGGGCTCAACAACTTTCCGTATCTGGAAACTTTAATAAAACTCAATCACTTCAATTAAAAATCTGAACGTTACTCGGCAGAGAGAGAACAAAACAAGAGAAAAGAGGGTGAAACCGTCAATGGTGAAGTAACGTTTGTCAGAGAACGGCGCTCAGATGCTGCTTGAGTTTCTCCACAGTAGATAGGATTAACTCATCAGGTGACGGTGAGAGAGAGAAATTCCGTTAAAGCTCCCTATCGTGAACTAGAGTAACGGTCATTACTGTTACGACCGGACGGTCATAACAGTTTTGACATCGCTCCCTATCGTGAACGATCATAACTGTTATGACCACCCGGTCATAACAGTTAGTACCGTTACTCTAGTTCACTATTGTAGGGAGAGAGGTCATAACTGTTATGACCACCCGGTCATAACAGTTAGGACCGTTACTCTAGTTCACTATAGTAGGGAGAGAGATCATAACTGTTATGACCACCCGATCATAACTGTTATGACCGTTAGCATAACAGTTATAACCACCCGGTCATAACAGTTAGGACCGTCACTCTACTGTGGAGATTCATATCAGCTTTTGAACCCTGTGCTCTGTCAAAGGTTACTTCACCATCACGGTTTTGCCCTCCTTTCTCTTGTTTTGTTCTCTCTCTGCCGAGTAACTGTAATACCTGCTTTTCTATGTGAATATTTTTCCTTCTAGAAGGAATTGAATGTATGCCGTACCGGCATTTTAGGAAAAGGTTCGCTTTAGAACTCCAATATGTGTTATGAGCTCTTATAGTTTTATAAGACTCAAATATGCTTGTTTTGATTGATGAATGGTCTTTTGAATGAAAAGAGATGAAATTTACATCATTCTAGGAAAGTCAAAGGGTTGACAAAAAAAAGTCAACTTTGACCCGGAAAAGTCAAAGTTTGACCAAAATGGTCAAAACCCTAACAGTATAATTTTGTGACATGCAGTATGGGAAAAATACTACGAAAACCATTTTTTCGAGTAAGATAGCATAAATAAGATCTAAAACCACCATAGAAAAAATCAAGCACGCAAAATTAGAGCACAGGGCAAAAGGGTTTGAGAAAATAAAGAAAAAATTTTTCAGCCCGGTTTTTCACAGATAAAATTTTTATGACAGTATAAAATATTAATACTGTGTATTAGTACAACACAGTATTAGATTTATCTGTGTTAAGTTAAAATTAGACTGCTTTATTGAAAAAGTAGCCAAACAAGCTTTATTGATTTATGACATCATAATTTTTTTAATTATGACATCATTACTTTTTGGAGAGCAAATCCACACAAGACAAGTGTCTTGTTCTAGAGTTTTCTTACTTGTTTCCCACTCAAAACAGCCGGCCACCTCAAGGGTCTTTTGTGCAAAATTTTAAAAATTTTGGGGGTCAAAATGTAAACTTTTTGTGTCCCACATTACCTATAAATAGGGCTGCCCTCCACCCATTTTAAATCAGAAAATGCAGTCTTATTATGCCCATTTTTCTTCATGAAAACCGAGAGTGAGGGAGAGAAAGAAACCAAGAAAATTTCTTGAGCCAACCTTAGGGGAAGTTCGGTTTTGTATGAGGAAGTAAGAGGGAAGTTAGAAAAAAATTTTCCAGCCCATTTCCTTGGCTATAGCCGTGGGCAGTGAGCAGGGGAAGAGAGGAAAAAAATCAGAAAATTGAAGGGAAACCTTAGGGGAGCATTCGGGTGAGTGTGAGCCACCAATAAATCAAGTTTAGAGCAAGTTTTGAGACCAACTTTTGGGGTCTAGGCAGCCCCGGATTTTGTGCAGGAAAATAGAAAAAAAATTTTCAGTTTTTGGGTTCAAGTTGGTGGTGTGGCCGTGCATAGGGTGGGGACTGATTTTGAGGTCCAAAAAGTTTAGTTTTGGTGTCTTTTGGTAAGTTAGAACCGGTTGTGCAAGCCTAGAGTCAAGGGTGTGAGTTTGTGGTTCAAACCTAAAGCCGAACCCCATCAATTCAAGGTAAATTTTCAAAAATCTTAATTCTATTTCAATTAAGTTTTTAAGTCAAGATTTAAATGTATTTGTTCAAGCTAATGTTTGTAAGAGCATAAGCTCACTAATTTAGTTTTCATGCCCTTAGTATTAGTTTGGTGCTTGATTAGGTTGCTACAGTGGTTTGGTTTTTTTATACTCATTAATATGCTTATGTTGGTTTGGTATACTAGGATTGCATGCTAGAGCTTACATGAGGTTATATGTCCCTTAGATGTAGATTAATTATGTGATTGTATGTTAGGATGTGCTAGAATGGAATGGTATGCATGAATGAGAATGGTTGAATGGTATGAACATGCTAGACCATGCAACCCTAGGATAGGGCTCGGATTGTATGGGCTGCATGGACACGTTGGGGCTGCATGTTGGGACATGCAAGACATTAGAAATGCTGCATGATTTGTCATTAAGTTCCCGATGTGATCGGTTGAGGTAGAAACCGCAAATTAGGACGTAAACCAATTCTAGTAAGCAAGGCTGCCAGTTCGGATCCCAAACTGGTCAGTCACAGGAAACTGGTAATTACAGGCCTTTAGAGGCCGAATGGACAAAAATGTAAAACACGAAAGTTGTAGAACAGGGTCTTTCCTAGGGGGCAGCGCAAACCATTTCTCAAAATAAGGCTCCAATAGCCTCCGTTTTTACGAAAAACCGAAGATGGTCCATCTGGACGCAATTTTTATGATCAGTGGATTTCAAATTAAAACTGGTATTAAACGGTGCAGAACCAGACTTTGCTTAAAACATGAAAGTTTTAGAACTCTTCGAGAGCTAGAACTTTCGTGAAGAAAATTTTTCTAATTCTAAAAGGATTTTAAACTATAACTTGAAATCTGAAAACCGTGCAGGGAGCAAGAAATTCCTGCACGGGATTTTCTAGAACTGGTTAGGAAAAACAGTTTTTCCTGTCTTAAACATTGTTTTGAACACATAAACTATTCCAACGGCAGTTTCTAACCTTCAAACATCTTATAAACCATGTTTTAAGATTCAAGGAATTTTAAAGGGAAGTATAACAGTTTTTAGGCTTTAAAGCCAAAAACTTTTTCAAGGATAAAGAAAGAAATTTAGATGTTCAAGTTCAAGGTTTGCAAGGTTAGTAGTTACGATAAGTAACCGGGAATTTCACCCGAGTTACAGGGCTTAGCCCCAAAGCCCAAGGTTGGCCCAAAGGAGGGTTGACTTTAGTAATCTTAAAGGTTAACTTTGGTTAACCTTGTAGGTAAGATAAATGTTAAGCCAAGGTTTGGTGATAGCCTAAACCTTTACGCTCACAAGTAAGATTAGTATGGAAGGTTATCTAACGTAACCTGTAGGTTGTTGTATGAGCTCGTAAGAGCGATGTAGTAACCCGAGTGGGTGAGGTTACCTAGTGTAACCACTCATAATATATTTTACTATAGGGGGACATATAACCAAAGCCATGCATGAATGTTGGTGGAAAACCAACATATTATGGTCTTAGATTAGAACCTTACCTATTCTTTCGATTAAGCAGGAAGTAACCTGCAGTTGAGCCCCGAGGTGGAACAGCTTCACGTCAGGAATAGACGAGATAAGTACAACGCGCCTACAGCATGGGCTATTAGGATATTTTTACCTAGACATGGTTGATGTGCTATGTGCTACGTGATGTGCGGTTATGCTAAGTGTTATTGATGTGCTACGGGGCATATCAAAATGTGATATGTGCTTATGTTATGAAGCATGTTATGATATGTACGAGTACATGTTAAGTTAAGAATGTGATATGATTATGAGGAAGAATAAGTGGCATCACAATGCATGCTCACTAATTATAATAAGAATGATAAGAATAAGTATGACATGATAAGGTTAAAAGTAAGTAGGATGGCAAGCAAGCTTGCCTGTGTCGTACCACCCACACCAGGTCGGGTTGGACTGTGGGTTGAGTTGGATTTGGTTTGGCCACCCCAACCAATTCATAGTTGCGCGCCAGGTACGAACACACATGTTAAGGGCCCCTAAGTAGAATAAGAGATGCAGAAATAAGTAAGCATAAAATGAACATAATTGGTTCATGCATGCTATATGTCTTGAAGTATATGCAATAAAATAATGTTATGTTATGATATAAGTTATGAGTCGCGGTATAGGAGTTGTACTTGCTGAACGAAAACTCATTGTTTTAAGTTTGTGCTGTAGGTAAGCAACCTGCCAGCTGATGATGATGCAAGGTGGAGTCGCGTGGCCGGTCACTGTGAATAGTGGGAAATGGAAGCCGCTATGCGTTTTGATCTTTCAGAATATATTATTTGAAAATGATTTCTTCAGTTCAGTTATGTGCTAGATAGTACAGTATAAAAAAAAATTTCCGCTGTGTTTCATGCAATAAGTTCAGTATAAATTATTCATGTATGTAAGTACGTAAGCAAGGTAACGGCCTGTGCTAGGTGGGTCGTTACAGTAACGTTCAGATTTTTAATTGAAGTGGTTGAGTTTTATTAAAGTTTCCAGAGACAGAAAGTTGTTGAGCCTTTTGCAACTAGAAAAAGAATATCAAGATTGGGTTCTTCAGATGCACATGCAGTATGAGGAAGCAGTTGATCCTGGTGAAGATGAAAAGTGTATTGTTGTCAGCCCTGTGAAAAGCAAAGAAAATGGAATGTTCGATTGCCAAATCATAACGGTTATATTTACCACCGAACATTCCATTTTCTTTGCTTTTCACAGGGCTGACAATTTTGCGCTTTTCATCTTCACCAGGATCAACTCCTTCCTCACACAATATGTGCATCTGAAGAAACCAATCTTGATATTCTTTTTCTAGTTGCGAAGGGCTCAACAACTTTCCGTATCTAGAAACTTTAATAAAACTCAACTACTTCAATTAAAAATCTGAACATTAATCGGCAGAGAGAGAACAAAACAAGAGAAAGGAGGGTGAAACCGTCAATGGTGAAGTAACGTTTGCCAGAGAATGGCGCTCAGATGCTGCTTGAGTTTCTCCACAGTAGATAGGATTAACTCATCGGGTGGCGGTGAGAGAGAGAGATTCCGTTAAAGTTCCCTATCGTGAACTAGAGTAACGGTCATATCTGTTATGACCGGACGGTCATAACAGTTATGACATCTCTCCTTATCGTGAATGGTCATAACTGTTATGTCATAACTGTTATGATCAGATGATCATAACAGTAATGGCCTATCTCCCTATAGTGAATTAGAGTAACGGTCAATACCGTTATGACCATCCGGTCATAACGGTTATGACCGTTACTGTATACCTTGAACAAGAGTAACGGTCATAACTGTTATGACCGGGTGGTCATAAAAGTTGTAACCTCTATAACCAGCGTGAACTCATGTATCGGTCACACCTGTTATGACCATCCGGTCATTATCATTGTGACCTCTCTCTCTGTCTCAAACTTCTTGATTTAGCGACCACTCTTTCCGATATAGTGTATCTAAAAATATGACTTAATTGCTATAATAGGTCATTAAATTATCAAATTATAAAATATTAACAAAAATTGATTCATCTTAAAATATAACTTAATTCTATAACAGATCATTAAATCATCAAATTATAAATTAAATTAAAAATTTATGTATCTTAAAATATGACTTAACTTAATTTATATACCATGTCATTAAATTATCAAATTATAAATTAAATTAAATATTTATGCATCTTAATATATGACTTAATTACCATAACAGGTCATTATATCATTAAATTATAAATTAAATGTTGATTTTGGCCATCTTAAAATATGAATTAATTGCTATAACAGATCATTAAATTATCAAATTATAAATTAAAATTATAATTCCATAACAGGTCATTAAATTATCAAATTATAAATTATAACAAAAATTTATGCATCTTACACTTAGAATGACGAAGACGTTAAAACAGGTCACCTTAATTTATCAAATTATATATAAAATTAAAAACTTTGTATAAATACATATCTACCCAGTAAGCATGCAATTTTCATAGGATGTTGGAAATTTTTTTTTTCATATAAAATAACGGTCATAACCTTTATGACCGTACAGTCATTACGGTTATGACCGGGTTCCTATATCGTCTACAAGAACCACGGTGATAACCGTTATGACCGGTTGGTCTTAACGGTTATGACTGCAACACTATACCGTACACAAGAGTAACAGTCATTACTGTTATAATCGTCCAGTCATAACGGTTATGACCCTCTCCATACCGGTCAGAACCGTTATGACCGGGTGGTCATAACGGTTATGACCTAACCCTATAACAAGCACAACAGTAACGGTCATGACTATTATGACCACTCGGTCATAACAGTTTTGACCGCTACCCTATACCATGAACAAAAGTCACGGTCATTACCATTATGACCGAGAGGTCATAACTGTAATGACCCCTCTCTATACCGGTCATAACTGTAATGACCCCTCTCTATACCGGTCATAACTGTTATGACCGGGTGGTCATAACTGTTATGACCGGGTGGTCATAATGGTTATGACCGATCTCTATATCATGAACAGGTCGGTTGATCATAATTGTTATGACAACTTGGTCATAAATGTTATGACCGCTAATCAATATTATCATGAACACTATACTTATGGTCATAACCAATTTGACCGCATGGTCAAAACACTTGTGACCTGTCAGGTGGATGTATAAAGGCATATATGTCCTCAGCTAACCCTACTCTGATTTTTTTCTACTTTCCCGCCCCCCTCAACCCTCCTCCCCGCCGACCACTATATAAGTAACAGTAGCATTAAATTTGAAATTTGTCCAGCTTCTTTCATCGTATTTCTTTCTTTCCTCTCACTGAGGGCTGACGAACCCTCTCTGTACGCTTATCCAGTGATCGAAACTTACTTTAAGTCTAATAAATATAACCCCAACTTCGTTCTTCGTTCACTCCGTTCAACTAACCGGAGAAGTCAGATCTGCTCGTACTCCATTTGAGTCTATATTTTCCCATTTTCAATCAAATAAAAAATCCAAGGTAATGCTGCTTCTTATTTTGATTTAACATTTGGGTTTTGTGGTCTTGTAATGACCATCCGATCATTATAATTGTGACCAGTTTCGTTATTGTACATAAAAAATGTTAAATCAAACCGGTCATAACATAATGATCGACCGGTCATTATCATTGTGACCAGTTCTGTTTGATAAGCTAACTCCCTGTATATAACAAAACTGGTCTTCCTTCCCATGTAATGTAAATATAAATATAACATGACCAAATTGTTGCTGTTTCGTTCAAGAATGGTTGAGGTTTGTGTTTTCGTCAACTTTAATGGTCAATGGGATGGCACATCGAGATATGTTGGTGGTGAAATGAAGGGAATATTGGTGCCCGAATCCGCAACATATTTTGGTCTTATTAAGTTGGTCAAAAGTGTTATTGGAATTAGCTGCCAGGGTAAGATGATTGTAATGAGCTACATTGTTGAACCTGGGCTGCCTCCCGTGAGGATACAATGTGATTCTGACGTTAAATTCTACCTACAATTGAAGAAGAAGGATGTTCATGTGCTTAGCAAATTTCCAATTACCATCGATGTATTAGATGAGTTTGCAGCGGGAGGCACGCCACAGGATGTAGGGGAGAGTAACCACATTGACGTCCAACGTTCTAGGGAGGGTGGACAGAGTGATGAAGCTATCCAACCTGTAAATGACAATAATCTCATAACCGACCCTCCTCATATCCCTTCGCCCATAGTACGTCCAGATTTGCACAATAACAAGCAACCTCCACATTTGAACCATGACTTATGCACAGCCATGATGATGGTTATGCCGGGAGATTGAATGCTGCGGTTGCTGCGGATGCTGCCCATTATTCAAACGAGAAGAGTATCGCACCAAGCACTGGAGCCCATTCTATAGCCAATAATATTAGATTTTAGTCTGATAATGTACCAAGTAGTGACTGTTTTTCTGGCCCAGTAGTCGTTGCTGATTATACACCTATCGCAATACGCATAAATTGTATCTTTGAGAACAAAAAGCTACTGCAATACCATCTTCATCACGATGCCATGACTAAACACTATCAATTCAAGGTGAAAAGGCCGAACTTTACTCTGTTACACGTCATATGTATAGATAATGAGGGATGTCCATGGCAAATACGTGCGACTAGGATGAGAGACAGTGAATTTTTTATTGTGAAGAGGTACGACAACGTCCATACTTGTTCTATTGAAATCGTTCAAGGTCATCATCGTCAAGCCAAGAGTTGGATGATTGGCGAGTGTGTTAAGAGAAAATACTTGAACTCGACTAATACCTCATACAGACCTCGAGAAATAATGCGAGACATGCAGGACGAATTTGGAGTGTCTTTCAAGTATCTTAGAGCATGGCGAGCGAAGGAAGCTGCCCTAACTAGCCTGAGGGGCGATGATGCAGAGTCATACAAAGGTAATTTCCCTGACTGGCATTATAACTTATATATTTACAACATGATATTGATTTCTTAATTATTACAGATCTGCCCTCGTGGGCCGATATGGTTAAGAGGAAAAATCTTGGATCCAACATCCACATTGAGACAGACTCAGATAATTGCTTCAAATACTTTTTCATGTGCTTAGCTGCTTCGAAGCACGTTGGCCTTATTGTCGTCCAGTAATTGTGATTGATGGATCAGCACTGAAGGCCAGGTTCGGAGGAATGCTACTTGCTGCATGCGGTCACGACGCAAATGGCTCCATATTCCCACTTGCATTTGGTATCGTCCCGTCGGAAAGCAATGAATCATGGCAATGGTTCTTTGAGAAGCTAAGGGATTCAATCGGCACGCGAGAGTCCCTTACTATTGTGGCTGATAGGCATAAGGGGATCGAATATGCAGCAAAGGTCGTGTTTCCAGATGTTGCCTTTGGGATATGCGTCCAACACTTGGCTGCAAACTTGAAAACTAGGTACAAAGATTTCAAAGGCCCTTTGAAGACCTATTTTGACGGTGCGGCGAGGTCATATCTTTTAAGTGAGCACAATCGGCATATGGAATCCATCCGCACTCGAAACGCTTACATGCATCGATACCTTCTGCAGGCCGATCCTACAAAGTGGTGTTGTGCATACTTCAGCGGACGGAGGTATGCAATCATGACAACCAACATTGCAGAGTCATTAAACAGTGTGGATTGAAAAGCCAGGCTGATGCTAGTTGGTTTCTTGGTGGAATGGTTGCGGGAACTACTACAAAGATGGTTTGTCCAAAGACGTGAAGAGGCCCTAAAAATAACATCGAGACTGACCCCAAATGTAGAAAAATTGATTCGAACAAACTTCTCGGCAGGTCTAACAGTAACAGTATGTGATAAAGACCACATCATGACCTTGCCTCAAATTTTCCCTTAAACTATATTGTATCGAATAAACTAGCGTCTTAAATTTCAATTTGTTACAGCCTTGGCCAATGGATCAGTTTGAGTACTCCGTCACCAACAACGCTGCACAAATATTTATTATCGATATGAGCGAATGGACCCGTACATGTAGACGATTTCAGGTCGATTAGATTCCTTGCCCTCATGCAATGGCCGTCTGTAACCACCGACGAATTGATCCATACAATTATTACTCTGATTACTACTCTAAAGATTTTCTACATGCATGCTATGCACATGTAATCCATCTGATTAGCAGCAAAGATGGCTGGGATGTTTCGGAGGAGGTCAGATCAACGGTTGTGAATCCTCCCAAGGCAAAGTGTGGGCCCGAAAGGCCACTGGTTCGTAGGATTCTTTCACAGGGTGAAGACTTGATCCCATTCGGTGTAGTAGATGTAATGGTTATGGACACAACCGACAAACCTGTACTAACTCAGTACCCTTACAAATACATCAAACACAAAGGTCCCAGACAACGGTCCCATATCATAAATGTGTTCACTTGAGTTTTATGTTGTATAACAATGTTGCTGATTATGTTCTTTAAAGTGTATGTTGTAGAACACATTTATCACATTTAAGCCATGTTAGCACATTTATGTTCTCCCAGACATCTGCACAAAAAGACTGCAATCTTAACATAAAGTTGCATATATTAAGTATCGGTCATGACTGTGCTGACCGAGAGGTCATAACAGTTGTGACCGTGTTCTATATCGTCAGTGAGAGGGACGGTCACAACTGTTATGACCGAACGGTCATAACAGATGTGACCGTGTTCTCTTTCATGAGTAAGAGGGACGGTGACAACCGTTATGACCGTTCGGTCATAACGGTTGTGACCGTGTTCTATATCGTGAGTAAGAGGGACGGTCATAACCGTTATGACCGGACGGTCATAATGGATGTGACCGTGTTCTATACCGTGAGTAAGAGGGATGGTCATAACCGTTATGATCATCCGGTCATAACGGTTGTGATCGTGTTCTATATCGTGAGTAAGAGGGACGGTCATAACGGATATGACCGTGTTCTATATCGTGAGTAAGAGGGACGGTCATAACCGTTATGAACATCTGGTCATAACGGTTGTGACCGTGTTCTATATCGCGAGTAAGAGTGACGGTCTTAAGATCCAAGGTCATAACCGTTGTGACCAGATGGTTACAACGGTGTTGACCGTGTCTGTATATGACTGTCATAACTGTTGTGACCGAGCGGTCATAACAGTTATGACTGTTTTTTTTATGAATACCAACAGTCATTTGTTCATGAAAGAAGAAGCGATCACTACTATTATGACTACCCGGTTATAAATGTTATGACCGTTCTTCACGTTATAGAATAGCGGTCATAATTGTTTTGACCGCCAGGTCATTAGTAAAATTACCGTATATGTAGGAATATCAATAGTCCTTTACGATGGGCCCCATAAATGTAGCAGTAAAATCCAGATTTTCCGTCATTTCCACCCGCCCAAAAGAAAAGAAACCTTCCCCCCCAATGACCTAAACACATTTTTCAAACCAGCTTCTACAGTGTTTTAGAGAGCGAAAATCTGGTTCTCGAGATAGAAATATTTGTGTTTTCTTGTTTTACCACATAACCGATTAGAAAACCGTCCATAACCGCCACCAAAAACCTTTTATAAACTGAAATATACTCTTGGAACATCATATATTAAAAAAAAAAAAAAAAAACCTATCTCATAACCCACGCAAATGTCTGAGGAAAACATGGAGAAATCCGGCCGCAGAGGAAAAACTTCCAAAAACACGTCCCCAGAGATCGAAGGTATTTCCGCTGAAGGGTTGAAGAGAAAGCATGGAGAAATCGCCATGCACGACTCACCCGAGTCACAGAAGTTGACATGCGCTGTAGAACAGAAGACAACCGAAACCGAAGAGGTACAAAAGTTCATTTATGTTTATGTTTTTATGTTTATAAAGTTGAATTTTTTTATATTGTCAGTGCGGATGTACGGGTTTTTATTGCTTATGAAGAAAAAAGGTTTAATTTTTTTTTTGTGTTTTTATGATATCCCACTTTTGTATTCGATATGCTGAAAAGAATTTGTTTAAAATACCTAATCTTGGTATTTTTTTACCGTTTTTTGTACATTTTAGTGTGAGTGTTTGGTTTGTAAACATTTAAGTGTTTTGGTAGTCAATAAATTTTTATGAAGTTTGCCTGGTCATATATTACTGAGCTTTTTGCTTTAATTTTGGTGGGTCATTTTCATTATGACTTGGAGGTCATAGTGAAAATGACATGGGTTCTTGTTATTTCGGGCGGTCAATTTCATTATGACCGGTTGGTCATAATGAAAATGAACTGGGTTCCTTGCTATTTCGGTGGGTCATTTTCATTGCCTTGCTAGTCATAATAATATTAACTAAGTTTTATGTACTTTATGCGTTAATCATTTTTATTACTATGACTTGTTGGTCTTTTACATGTTGACTTGGTGGCCATCAATTTGATGTCACCATTTGAAATTTATGTTATTTTATCTTACATATAAAAACTCTACTCTTACCATTAATGCAGGTTCAGTACAACCAATGGACACCCGATGGTGAAATTACACGGGCGAAGATAAATACCTTCGTTAACATTAAGGAGACATGTAAAAATTTGACAAACTGGTTGTCTACCCGACAGTATGAGTTGGTCAGCCATCAGCCATGCATTCAACAATTCTGAAGTTAAATACACTCGGTTGGGCTGGCCAGGTGTTCCACAACATTGTCATGCGACTGACGGATCATAGTGACAATAGTGATGCGCTTTGGTTTCAGGTTGGTGAAGAACTTGGTAGGTTTTCCATCAAGGAATTTGGACTCATAACCGGAATGAAATGTGCTGGGTCTACTCATATCCCACCGATGGCCGAACCCAGATTAATTCGAAGGTATTTCCGACAGTGCGAGGTGTGTCGAGGGAAAATGTGGAGTTGCAACTGTCGAATGCGAAATTTGACAATGACGAAGACGCTATCAAGCTGAGTCTACTGTACATTATATTCGGGATTCCTTTGTCAAATGCAAACTCCGTGAAGATAGACCCGAAATTTTTTCCTTGGCCGATAATTTGGATGGGTTCAACGAGTTCTCTTGGGGCGTGCTATCATGGGAGGCAACCCGGGTTGCAATCTGTGCCACAGTTGACAACAGAATGTCTTCGAATAGAAGACAACTAAAAAAATCTCAGCAAGTGCATTACAGTATTGCGGGCTTTCCCATGCCTTACTGGTCTGGGCGTATGAGAACATCCCAAGTATAGCCTCCAAATTCACCACCAATTACGAGCACACCATTTCGCGTATGCTGTCGTGGATTACCTAGATAATGTAAAGTTTGATGAGGTTATGTGAGCTTTTACTGCGGTCGGCGAAGATCAGGTAATTCATCTTTCTAAGTCTTGTTAATTACAAATTTTTGGTCGTCGTTTGGATGTCCATAATCAATCCGTTGTTGTTCAATTACTGTTATGACCGGGTGGTCATAACAGTAATAACCTAGTGGTCAATAACAGTTATGAAGGGGTGGTCATAACTGTAATGACCACCGAGGGTCATATAAGGACCTGGTCATAACTGTTGTGACCACGTGGTCATAACAGTTATGACCACCCCCCATAACAGTAATGACCTGGTGGTTATAACCGTTATGACCGGGTGGTCATAACGGTTATGACTTGTCGTGGTCATCAACGTAATGACCGGATGGTCATTCCTGTAATGATCGTATAACTTGTACATTTTATCTGAATACTCATTGTTGTTATGTGTGCAGTCGAAATGTGTTGGGATGATGCCCACCGACGAAGAGTTGAGGGACCCATGGGTTGCGCAATTATTTTTGAAGAACCCGAAGGCTGTGCCTCAATTACTTCTCAAGGCTCCTGTTCCCTAATCAAGCTCCGGTACCAACTCCGAATGGCAGGAGTTTAAAGAAGAGATACGAGGACATGTGGAATTAATTAACAAGAGTCTACGGGTTCTTAAAAGGGACCAGAAGAAGTCCAACAAACTACTGTGACAGGTTCTCAAAATTTTGACCGACAACATGAGTCAGCAGGGCCAGGGAAAGGCACAGCCTGGAACTCCAGTCACCAGCAGGCAGCCGTTGGATGTTCTAATGAATGAGTCGGCTGCTTTAAAGACTACGTCCAATTTCATTGCCACCGGCTTACAGGATGAGGTGTTAGTCGACACCGACATCAGTGCCGCTGCTGATTTTGGTGAGCAAGCAGCCATGGAGTTTCTTACTACTGATAAGGTTATTGTCTCCCATCAACTTGTAGAGGAGAAGAGTCATAAGGTAACATCGTATTTTAAATTTCAGTCTACCATATATACATGCAAATTATAATTTAATGTATAAAACAGAAACAAGGTAGTTTTTATTATATGACATGTTGTGAATCCACATAGAAAAAGTTGGATGCAACTTTACAAGGAAAGGGATGGTACAATTTGATCTACTTGATGTAAAAAAGAAGCAGAGCATGTCTCACCCGGAGAAGGGAAAGGGAAAGAAAGAGCGTAAAGATGATAAAATCATCATCAGTGGACAGGATGTTGTACAGTCTGCAAGCCCAGCCAAGGAGGCCAGCACAAGTGACGTGGTTGTTACGAATATCCATAAACTAAAAAAAACCATATTTATTAGAGTAACAAATAATTTTAACTCGTTTCATATGTCATTTATAGGTCCCTAAGAAGAAGAGGGCCAGACTATCAAGACTTGGCCAACGGCCGACCGGATCTAAGACCGAGATTGGCTCCCCGGCACGTGAACTGAGCCAGATTATTTGTGCCCTCCCACCGAACTAGAAGATGAACCTCCGATAGACATGCTAGGGGAGTTCAGGGACTAGATCAAAAAAGAGGCGTTGAAGAAGACTCCTCCAGGGTAATTTGTTTATAACTCATAATTGTCCGTTCCAATTGACGTATATATAAGTATATAATTAATATTAATACTGTCATTACCACAGCAAATATTTGTTTTTTAGTAAACGGCCTCTGCGATATAATGCCAACCATGACCCATTGGACAAACCCCATGACCTCGGAATCATGACGGTGGACAAAAAAAGTTGGTTTTATGAATTGGCAACCTCCCCTGTTTGGCTATGGGATGAAGTAAGTGATGTTATTAATTATTTTGTATGTGGTGATATTTAATTCAATTTTAATCATCAAGAAGGTACATTGTTTGATGACCAGCTCTATTTACAATATGTTGCTTTTGTTTTGTGTATTCAGCACATTGACGTAGCCTTTTACTACTTGAGGAAGAAGATCAAGCAGTATCCCAACTTGAAACAACGGAAGGTGACAACGGTATACACGTATTTCAGTACAAAGATTGGTGCAATGTGGCCTATCTACCAGGGTTCACCAGATACGTTTGATTGGGGCACCTATGAAACTTTACTCAAGGTCATGCTTGGAATGTCTGTCCGGTGTGGGACGTCGTGGTTTGAAGTTGACACTTTGCTAATACCATTAAACTTGGCCGAGCTGCAGCATTGGGTATTAGTAAAGCTCGAACTGACCGATTGGACAATTGAGGTGTTTGATTCTATGCAACATGAAGGCCCTCATAATGAGCAGGTCCAAGAGGGAGTGGAATGTTTATCGATGTTCATGCCATTGCTGGCTGGTCACATCGGTTTATTCGACTGTAAACCATGACAACCTCCCGGAATGCACCCAATACTGGTCACCATCCTGAAAGATATCCCTAAACAAGACAACGGATATGTACAATTGTTGCAAATGTATTGATTATTTAATGTTGCCTTGCTGCCTATGGTGCTTATGTGAAGTTTGTCGTTTTTTATACATGCAACAGGGGTGATTGTGGCATGTTTACTATTAAAAATGCTGAATGCCTGATAGAAGGCAGGGATGTCAGATATTGGGTAATTGATGGACGGATGCAAGTGTTTCGAGAGTGGCTAGCATGTTACTTGTGGGCTCATGCGAAGCGGAAGCTTGCGGGAGCTTATAAAATTGATGATGAGCCGGATATTGACTAAGAGCATGGAGCCCCACCTAATTTTTTGTCTTTCCATTTAACAAACTGTAAATAGGCACATTTTTTAATTCATGTATAGCAAATTATTTTGATCTAATTTGTACATGTTATTTGTTGTAAACTGTGGAAGTTCACATGACAAAATAAGTAATGGGAGAGAGGTCATGACTGTTATGACTAGGTCTCTAAAATTTTGTATTAAATGTAACATTCATACATTTTTATTTGAATTTATAATTTGATAATTTAATAATATGTTATAGCAATGAAGTAATATTTTAAATATAGATACACTATAATATAGAAAAAAGTGGTCACTAATTCGAGGAGTTTGACATAGGGAGAGAGGTCATAACTGTTATGACCAAGTGGTCATAACTGTTATGACCAGGTCTCTAAAATGCCCAAAAGTGTAAGATGCATAATTTTTTTTTTAATTTTATAATTTGATAATTTAATGACTTGTTATAGCAATTAAGTAATATTTTATAAATATAGATACACCATTATATAGGAAAAAAGTGATCATTAATTCAAAGAGTTTGACATAGGGAGATAGGTCATAACTGTTATGACCGTTACACTTGTTCACGATACAGAGCTAGGTCATAACCGTTAAGACCACCCGGTCATAACAGTTATGACTGGTATAGAGAGGGGTCATTACAGTTATGACTGTCCGGTCATAACGGTAATGACCATTACTCCTGTTCACGGTATAGGGTAGCGGTCATAACAGTTATGACCGTTACTCATGTGCACGGTATAGGATTAGGTCATAACCGTTGTGACCACCCGGTCATAACAGTTATGACCAGTATAGAGAGGGGTCATGACTGTTATGACTGGGCGGTCATAACGATAATGACCGTTACTCTTGTGTTGTGTACGGTATAGGTTATCGGTCATAACGGTTATGACCAACTGGTCATAACGGTCATGACCGTTACTCTTGTGTTGTGTACGGTATAGGTTATCGGTTACTCTTGTGCTGTGTACGATATAGGTTATCGGTCATAACCGTTATGACCAATTGGTCATAACGATTATGACCGTTACTCTTGTTCACCGTATAGAGTAGTGGTCACAACGGTTATGACCGGGTGGTCATAACAGTGATGTTTTTCGCAATCAGTTTCGTGGCTTTCGACATTTAACGGTTTTTGAAGATTTTCCAATGTTCACAAACTTCTAATCGGTTTATGGAGGGATTTCGTGGTGGTTTCCGAGCAATTCCGGCTGGTTGCAACTTTTTCTCTCTCTAGATTTCAATTTCTCTCTCTAAAACACTGTACATGGTGGTTTGGGAATTTTTTTTAAGCCATGCGAGGGAGATGAGGGTAAACTGACCTTTTGTAATACCTAGAAATTTCATGTTATCATTTCCTTCTCGAAGGAATTATGTGCATACGTTGAGATCTTTATGGAAAAGCTCGGTTAAGAGTTTTTCATACTTTTTACGAGATCTTATGGCTCAATAAGACTCAAAATAGGTTGTTAAGATTAGCAAACGCCCTTTCAAGTCGAAAAGGACGAAAAAGGACGTAATTTCGGAAAAGTCAAAGTTTGACCGAAAAGTCAAATTTGACCAAGAAAGTCAAAGTTTGACCAAGAGTGGTCAACGGGTTGACTTGACAGTATTGTATGATGCAGTATGGGAAAATACTGTAAAACATGTCAGTATGGGCGAGATAGCTCAAGTAGGCTTAAAACCACCCTAGAAAATCAAGCACACCTAGTAGAGGTCAAGGGCAAAAAGGACTTGAAAATATGGAAAACTTGATCACCAAGTAACCCATTAGGGCCGGTCATATGCAGGGGCAAAAATGTCAAAATTTTTACTTTTGGGGTAAAAGTGTAAATTTTGAAAAATTGATGATGTAAGCATAGTGATATCATCAAGATGATGTCACAATGGGGGTGAAAATGCAAATATTTTGTCTTTAGGGGCAAAAATGTAATTTTTGAAAATATGTGATGTAAGCATAAGGTAATCACATGATGTCATCAAGATGATGTCATTTTCTTGGAAAGCAAGTAAATGACCGGCCAGATGACACCTAGGGGGCATAAATGCAAGAATTTTCACTTTTGGGGCCAAAGTGTAAATTTTTGAAAATTGATGATGTAAGCATCTGATGTCATCAAGATGATGTCATCAAAATGAGATAAGCTTGGCTTGTTCACCAAGAAAGCAACTGGCCACCCAGGGGGCAATTTTGCAAGAATTCTAGCTTTTGGGGCAAAAGTGCAAATTTTAAAAATTTGATGATGTAAGCATGTGATGTCACCATGATGAGGTCATCCTAACCTTGCTCTCCAAGGCTTTGGTCGGCCACCTCACACCCAAAAAGTATGAATTTTTAAAGTTTTGGGGTCAAAATCTAATTTTTGAAAGTTCAACTTTTGCCTATAAATAGGGGTGACATTTATTCATTTAAATCAGAAATCTTGGCCAAATTCTTGCCATTTTTCTGCACCCCAAAGCCGAGCAAGAGAAATCAAGAGGGAACCAAGAGAAAAAGTTGAAAAAGCCAAGGGAGGCTAGTTAGGGGTGTTCGGTTTTGGAGCCAGAAACCAAGGGAGAAATCTGGAAATTTTTGACCCATTTTTCTGGGCAGTGGCCGAGTGAGGGAGAGGAAGAAAAGGGAGAGAAATTTCAGTGGAAAAGTTGGTGGTGTGGCCGAGAGTGAAGAGGAAACACCAACCAAGAAACCAAAGGGAGTTTTGGTGCCCCTAGGTGTGTGCATGTTCGACTTGGATGTGCAAAAAATAAGAGAGAAAAGTTGAAGGGTTTGGAGTGTAGAGGCTTCGGTTTTGGCTGCAAGAAATCACCAAGGGAGGTGAAAAATTTTGGTGCCCATTTGGAGGGCAAAGCCGAGTGATTGGGAGCAAAAGGGAGGGAGATTTTCGGGTTCACATAAACTAACCCATCCCTAGGGTTAGCTAAGATAAAACTCCCTCAAACCCTAGTCTTTTTCCATGCAATTTCAATGGGAAACTTATGTGTATGTTTTCATGTGTATGGCTGAAAATTGGAACCCCATTTGGAGGGGGAGTCCGGTTGTGATGGCAGCCAAGGGGAGTAAGGGAAGTTCAGATCCAAGCTTGAGAACCAACTTCTAAAATCCTAGAGGTAAACCCTATGACCCTAAGCTTTTGGTTTGAGCTTTAATTGGGAGATTTATGTGTATTTCAAGCATGGTTTGTAAGAGCATAAGCTCAAGTTTTATGGTTAATGCCCTAGACTAGGTGTGGTGCTTGATTAGGGTGTTGTTAAGGGTGGTTTGGCTATGGTTTGGTTTATGCTTGTTTGCTATAAGTGTCTGCTTGATTACATGCCAGGATTGCATGGCTTTATGGTTGGTATATTCCTTGTTTTAGTGCAGCCGGTTGTGGCTTGCTTGCTAGGATGTTAGAGCTAGCCATGGTATGGAATGGAATGGTTGAATGAGATGTGATGCAAACTCTAGTTCATGCAACCCTAGGTTAGTGTAGATTTGTTTTGGGTTGCATGGCTGCGTTAGAGTTGCATGACGGTTCATGTGGAACGTTAGATAACGCTGCATGCTGGTTACTTAGGCTCCCGCGTGTTCGATTGAGTTAGTTTCCGCGAAATAGGACGCGTAAAACCAAGTAAGCATAAAAACTGGCAGATTCGGATAGAATCTGCCCAGTTTTTGGAAAAGTGAAATATAAGGCCTTTAGAGGCCGAATTAGGAAAAACGTAAAACATGAAAATTGTCAAGAACGACTTTTTCTAGGGGGCATTATGGACGGATTCTCGAAATGAGGCTTCAACGGCCTCCATTTTTCCCAAAACCCGTGGTTGATCCCTAGACTCAGTTTTCACTCAGTTTTTCGAGGTCAGCCAGTTTCAAACAAAAACTGGTACGAATCTAGGCCGAACTGGAATTTTTGTAAAACACAAAAGTTTTAGAATTTTTCGAGATCTACAACTTTTATGAAGATAAGTTTTTCAGATTACGAATGGATTTTTAAACTAGGATTGTTTTATGAAGGGTGCGCAGGAAATCCAAAAATTCCTGCACCTTAGTTTTACAAATGGTTTCTAGAAAACTGTTTTTCTTCTCCAAACTACTGTTTTGATTATGGAAAACTGTTTCAAGGGCAGTTTTCAACCTCAAATGATTTTATAAGGCACTAATCCAAGAGTTTGGATTTTTTTGATTTAAGAGAAGGATTGTTAAAGTTAAATTACGAATTTTCCAAGTAAGGAAAAGGAATTTTTCAAGCTAGAGTATAGCAAGCGATTAATTTACGAAAGGTAACCGGGAGTTATACCCGAGTTACCGGGTCAAGCCCGAGGCCCAAAGGTTGACCCATAGGGGGGTTGACCATAGTTGACCGGAGTTGACTGGAGTTAACCATAGTTGACTTTGGTTGACTAATGACATTGATTTAGTTTGGTCTTAAGGGTTATCCAATGTAACCCTAAAGGACACCGATTAAGCTAAGCTAAAGGGTTAATGGATTTAACCCGATAATTTGTGGATTAAGGATGAAGCCCAGGGTTGGAAGATGATCTAACCCTAATGATATGTTATGGGCTTAGTACATATGGTTACTATGGTAACCAAGTAAGATGTTTTGCATAAAGGGACATACAACCAAGACCATGTAAGCATGTTGGTTAGGTCACCAACATTTCATGAGTTTGAATTAGAGCATGTCCTTTATCGAGTAGGCAGAACCTGCAGCTGTGCCCGGAAAAGGAACAGCGTTAGTTGGGACAATAAATCAAGAGCGTGGGATGGAAGGTAAGTACAACTCCGCCTAAAGCATGAACACATGTTGTTTGCATATGATGTTTTAAGAAATCATGAATGAAATTTCATGATATATGATGTTATGTTACAATGCAGTATGTCTATATTTATGTTAAGATGTGGTATGTTAAGATGTTATGTTACGATGTAGTATGTTTATGTTTATGTTACGATGTGTTATGATATGGTATAGCATGTTATGTTACGATGTTTATGATACGATGCAGTATGTTATGGTACGTTAAGGTATGAGATAGTATGTTATGTTTTATGTTTGATATCGTGGCATCACGAAGCATGCTCACTGATAATGAATCATATGGTAAGAACAAGTTCTTAAGATACGAGATAAGTTAAGTAAAGATTGTTGTGTTGTACTGGCTTACCTCCGTGGTGGGTTCAAATGGTATGTTCCATGGTTTGACTTGGATTGGATTGGCTGCAAGATTGTTGTGTTGTACTGGCTTACCTCCATGGTGGATTCAAATGGTATGTTCCATGGTTTGACTTGGATTGGATTGGCTGCCTCCACTATTCCATGTTAAACATCTTGTTTCATGGTTTGAGTTGGATTGTACGGACAGCCTTCAACCACTCCATAGTTATGTACCACAGTACATGCGCACATGGTATAGAGTTAAGTTAATAGGGAACCATAATTGATTAATAAGAAATCATAATTGGTTCATGTATTCTTGCACTTTCATTTGCATGCGGATTAAATATTGTGTTTACTGAGCTTTAGCTCACTACTTACGTTCATGCTGTAGGTAAGCTACTTACCGGCAATACCTGATGCAAAGCTGTGGAAAGATGGCGATACGGACTGTGAAACGTGGGAATGGACACCGCTACGGGTTTCCAAAATATGTTTGAAATGAGAAATGTGTTTACATTATGTTTTAAGTATGTATGGTAAAGTTTCAGTATGTATGGCAAGCGAGTTGCCTCGTGTTGTATCGATCCACATTAGGTCGAGTCTGGTCCACGGTTTATATTATGATTATGTATGGTAGCTTTCCCAAAGGGTGAAAGCTCGGTACTCGAGTGAGTACATATTAAGAGGTTAAGTTTTATGAATGAAAATAAGTTTTAAGTTTAAGTTTAAGGTTTTATGTTTTACGTATGTGATGTTTTTAAATGACGATTTTTAAAAAAGAAGAAAAAAAATTTACTCTAGAAATTGGGTAAGGTTTAAGTTATGTAAGTAAGGTAGCGACCCAAGTTTACGTAATAGACCCTACGTGGATTTGGGGGCGTTACACCTTTGGCATACATTTAATGATAGTGGGCCCCACAAAATTGACGTGGAAGTGTTAGAACTGAAGTGAACAAAAAGTGGTGCTGTATTTAATATAATTTATTCTAGGGGTGCTATTAATGAAATTAACCCATAATTTAAAATGGAACCATCATTGCATATATAACTTTTTTTTAACTGCATTATATTTTTTAATTCAATTTTTAAATAAAAAGACTAAAAACCCCTTTAGGTTATCTTCAATTAAACAAAAACAAAAAAAAACAAAACAAAACAAAACAAAACAATAGTCATACCACTAAAACAAAGGGCAGTCAAAATCCCTATCATCCCTTATTTATCTCTCACTGAAGATCCCTCCCTCACCCAAAATATCCCAAAAGCCCCAATTGTCTTGACGAACTCACTCTCTTTTTATCTCCCTCTCACCCAGTCGGTAAAGCGGACCCATCCACCCAACACCCACCCATCTCACTCACTCACTTACTCACTCTCCTCTTATCTATTGCCTTGCTAAAGACGACAAAAGGGGGGGGGGGACCTCACTCACTCTCCTCTTTTCTTTCTCTCACCTAGCCGGCAAATGGGACCTAACACCCACCCACCCACCCACCTATCTCACTCACTCTCACTCTCCCTTTATCTTTGTCTCACTCAAAGCTAGCAAAAGGGAGGCCCCTTTAGTTTCTCTTAAAACCGACAAAGGGACCTTACACAAGATCCCCATCTCACTCACTCTCACACCCAGCCGCCGACCGTTGCCATCTCCAGTGACTAACGTGATAGGCTCATAAACTTCTTTTTTAGAGGTAGCTTCATCTCTCATTTAATAGTACTCCATTCAAGAAAAAAAAAAAAAGTGAACAAACATCAAACATTAAACTAAATTATGTGTACAACCACTCATTTTAAAGTTTTGTTACATGTGTGTAATTTCAATGTTAACATTGGTTAGAAAGAGACAAAATTCACATCCTAATTAAGCAAAGCACATGGAGATGAGTATTGGAAGGCAGAAAATTCATCAAACCAAACTGTAAGATATGCAAGGCATATGCCAAGGTCTGTGAAGGGTCTAGTTAAACTTTGTCCCTAAGTATTCTGACAAGACGACATCTCCTTCCTTAGTTTAGGCAAAAATTAAGAATTGAGACTCTAAGTTTGTTTACCATATACTTTGTTGTTTTCTTCAACTATATATATTTTATTTACATGTAACATTATGTAAGTAACTTTGGTCTTCCAAGTTACATTTGAAACTCTTACTGTAAGTGGCCGGCAATATCAACAGAAAATGTTACATATTATGAGTTAGTATTACAATTCATGCATTAGTCCTGATATTATATGTGCTAGATTGTACAACATAAGAGACTTCAGTAAGCAAAAAAAAAAAAAATGTAAGTTTTTCGAATATAAAAAGAAATAAGAAATAAAGTTGAAATAAGATAAGTAAAGAAATCTGTCAAGGATCAAACACCCTAGAAAATCAATATAATCCTCCAAATATTTTCTATATAGGAAGAAACTTCTACATTAAAATTTTCCATCAAGAACCTTTGTGTAAAATTTGTTTTATCATTTTCGTTTCTAGCTCTGGCACAAAGTCAGACATCATCAGCATACTCTCCCCGTCCTACCCAACGGCGTCGATATTCAGAATCACCGGAGATGGACTCCGAAAATAACTCTGAAGGAGTAAGTAGGACCACTCGCCAACCGGATGGCAACATCTCACCTCAATCGGTGTTAGTCACAATACTAAAGGTAAGTTATCAATTATATTTATGCATTCTAAAATTTGACATCAATTAAACTATTATGGGAGATGCTTCTTGCAGTAGTAATGTGATGAATATATTTTTTAAACTATAACTTACAAGTTTTGAATTTGGATGTCAATAAAAGTAAGTTGTTATGTTGTCGAATTTTTGGAGAAGTATTAAATTAATTAGAATATGAAATTGTATATTTTGTTTATCTTATTAGGTTTTATTATAAAATATATTTTATTAATATGTGATTTTATGTAAATGTAGGTTTAGGATCTCCCATCACCTATTTTGAAATTGAATATAGATCAAATTAATTTTAAATGCAAAATTTCAATCAAGCACTTATTAAAAAATGTTGTTGATACTGTGACCAATGCTTTACAGGACCACCCTAATGGCATAGAGTGGTTTAAGAAGTCCCAATTTAGCCACATATTTGATATTACAGACCACATCAAAATAACTTTAACCCCATTACGGACGTTACTATCCCCAGCAGTGGTTACAAAAAAGAACTATGAAATGTGGTTCGTAAGTTAACTTAATTATTCTGCTTATCCTAAGGATCCTTGTCATACAAGAAACGAATTTAGAGAAAGAGTCTTTCGTAAAATGAAAAAGATCTAGCAAAATGATGTTCAGAAATACTTGGAAGGTATAGTCATCCTTTCTGAGGAGAATCAGAGCAATAGAAGGAGGTGCAGTAACAAAATCAGAGAAAGAGAAAAAGATAGATCGATCCTTATAAATGATAAGTTGAAGTTGGCTGTCCTATATTTTCTGTGTACGGTCCTCCGTGGTCCAGAAAAATCCAACCAAAGAATTGATTATAACATCTTTAAAATAATTGAAGACCTAGATTGGTGTGCCAATTACCCATAATGAAGAAAGACATATCATTATTTGATGACTCAGGTCCAAAAGTTAGACATAGTTGCAAAATGAAAAGACGCTTTTGAGAAGTTAACAAGATGGAATTGTCATGCGTTCATTCTACCATTGATGGTATGTAAATTTTGTTTCAATTATAAGATTATCACATTTAATTTGTTTTAAAATGTTTGCAATCTAATATATTTTTATTGCTCATTATTATAGCTTTTACCATTTGAGTGTATTTCTGCCTTGACCCCAATGTATGCTGAGATTAAAAAAGACATTAAAGATTGGTGCCAAAAATTTGTCGATGCAAAACAAAGTTTCAACGACAACAAGCTCCACCTTTGCAACAAATTCTTCATGTAGTTACGGATAGGTCTTTTGTTTTGCTTTTTTTTTTTTTTTTAAATTTTATATTACGTAGATACGTCTTGATTTGTAGGTTACTAATTTGAAGTGCCTAAATTTCAGAACATAGAGAGCATCCGTGTCCCAACTTTGGAGGAGTAGAAAGCCAACCACATGAAGGGGATTGTTTCTTATCATGATGATCCCGACGCCATTGTGGACAATTGGACAACCATCCTAGAGTTTGGAACAAGCATATTTTGGGAGGACTTATTACATGCTGATCTAGAAGGCCGACGCAACTTCTTTCATGATTATGGTGAGAGAGTTCAAGGAAGAGATAGAGAAAAGTTTGAAGATATTATACATGACCAATCTACACCTCAACAGGGTATCACTGCAGCCGAGCAAACCAGGTATCTGCCATCTACCCTAGTGTCAACGAGTCCATACTTTCACAAGCTAGCTTTCATACTGACAATTCAATGGTGTTATGTGAGATTCAAGCTCTAAAGCAAATAGTAGAAAAGATGTACATCGAACATGAATCTTGGTTTTCACAATTAGAGAAATTGATAACCGAGAATGGTAACCGCGTTGATATGCTAACAAATATTGTGTCAAGATTTGTTCAACAACAATCAAAGACTTGGAAAAGTGGAGATCGATGTGAGAGCAGTAGAAGTAGAAGTGAGCATAGTAGAGATGTTTATATTAGAATTATTACCAGTGGTGATATTGAGGCTCATAATGATATATTTGCGCCGATAGATGTTTGTTTTGAAACTGAAATCAATGTAGAAAAAGACATGGAAGATTCTCACTTCAATGAAATCTTTTATCAGACTCCAACTTATTCAAGTGATGAAGATTGTGAAGAAAATGTTTTGGATGTTGAGCAACCCAAAAGATGACCTCAAAGACATCTAAAGAAGTCAAAATATAAAAAGAACTCCATACACCGATCCCAGTCCAAAGAAGATGATGTTTCATAAATGGTCGATCAAAGAATTCGATCCATTGCGCCTTCTGGACAATATGCGAAAAACATTTGAAGACTACAAGAATTCAAATTTGAAGCCCCCATTTACTTCTGGTCTTGGGTTAACACGAGGGTGGGATTTCTTTGATAAGATAATAATTGAGCGTTTTGACTTTTAAATGATGTAAGTGATTCTCTACTAAATAACGCTATATCTAAACTTTTTTTTTAATATGGTTTCTATCAAAAGCTTTTTGACTCATACTACAACCTTTTTTTTTTTTTTGGTAGCACATAGAAGAAGCCATGTATGGAAAAGAAAAAAAAAAATAGTCCAAGTATCGAGATGTCATCAATCAAGACGTCATCATTTTGGATGAGTTCTTTGACCAATTATTAGTGATGAATGCCATTGAAGATGGGATCATAGATGACTGTTTTATGAAATACGTGAAAGGCGACATCCCCAAGATAGGAAAATGTTGGAATGGTGCCAAGGCACTTTACTTCATGCTTAATTTATATGACACATTGGATACCAACGTCACCATAAAAGAAAGAGGAAAACATTGGGTTTTGGTGAAGGTTGATTTGATAATCGCAGAGTTGGTGGTTTTTTATTACAATTGGAAATGTTATGAAAAAGTAAAGATTGATAGATTTATGCAGCCTGTGCAAAAGTTGATTCCCAAATCTGGACATTTCAACCACCTTGATCATTCTCCATGGCCCTATAGGCACCCACTCAACCATTCGCAGAATGAGAAATCGTAAGTGTACTTCAAATATTTAAATATTTTATTTGTAATTTATAATTACAAACATTTTATTTAACACAGGAGAGATTGTGCCATATATGTCATCAAATATATCGAGTTTGATATGCAAAGGCACAATTTTGAGTTAATAAATGATGAGATGGTCAAATTTTATAGAGAGAACATAACAATCAATATTTACCATAATGATTGAGTTCCTTAAACACTTTAAATATGTATTTGGTTTTACTTTTAACCAATTCTATGAGACACGTCTTGCATTTATGGCATTAAAATTTTTTTTTCTACATTATTTTTTCCAGAGCCTAAGTTATCGTGTTTGATTAATATAAGTTATTATGGTGACCAAATAGGCGGTTAGACTAGTCTCGGGGAAAAAATTCCTAATTGGCATCGGCAGTCAGGCCAGTCATGCTGGTCCAGAAAAACAGATCAAAATAATCATGTAACTTTAGTGGTAAGACATACAAGGTCGCTCATTGGTCCAGAGAAAAAAAAAATTCCTGATCGGCATAGGCGGTCAGGCTAGTCATGCCGATTTAGAAAAACAGATCAAAATGATCATATTACTTTGGTGGTAAGACCAATAAGGTCGCTTGTTGGTCTGGCGAAAAAAAAATTTATGACCGGCATAGGCGGTCAAGCTAGTCATACCGGTTCGAAAAAACAAATTAAAATGATCATATTACTTCCGTGATAAGACCAACAAGGTCGCTCGTTAGTCTGGAGAAAAAATACCTGATCGGCATAAGTGGTCAGGCCAGTCATGTCGGTGCTGAAAAGTTATAACAAAATACGATATATTTTTTTCAACTAAAAAAGTACAAATAACAAAAAAATTTAAACAAAATAAATTGAATAATTAAAGGGATAACAAAATTGCAAAGTAAATTTAATAAAATAAAAACTAATTAAATTAACAAATAAATGTAAAAATGAATATAAATTAAAAAAAATTAACAAACAAACGTATTATTCTGTTTTTTTTTTTTTTAATTTTTGATAATTCAAGACTTTAAAATTTTCACATATTATTTAACATGTATAATTTTATTTTTTATAATTAGAAAATACTTAATAAAATCTAATTTTGTATCTTATTAATTTTTTTCTCTAGTTTGATTATTATTTTTTTTGTAAATTTATACAGCTTTTATATTCACAAATTTTTATATATTTTTTTTTTCTGAGTTTGCTATTTTAAATTGATTTTTATTTTTAATATCATAATTTAATTATGTTGATTTATTTTTTAATTATATAAAAAAGTTTTTTGTTTTTTGTTTTTTTTTTTTTTTGTGTAAATTATTCATAGATAGAGGAATTATATATTTTTTTGTTTGTCCTTTTTTTTTTTTATTACTATTATCATGTCTGTTTAATTTTACTTCTTGAAAGTCTCTGAATATGAATTATGTGATTTGTTGAATATATCTAGTAAATTCATATTTTTATATAATAAATTGTTTGAATTTGGACTTATATATTTTTGTTTATTTTTTTAAATTTGTTGTTAATTTCATTTTACAACACATGTTATATTATTAAACGCATGTTATACCATTAAGAGCAAAAATTTGACTAATATTAAGGAAATATACAAACAAATATGATATTTTATTTGGTCAATTTTAGTTAATTACAATTTATGATATCTAATGAAAATATTAATTTGCATTTTAATTTTCTAAGTTTTTTTTTTTTTTTTTTGTATACAAAATTATATTCATTAGATGAAACAATAACTAACCTAAGTCCTTTATGTTCTTTATAAACTATCAATTTTTTGCAATACAAATTCAAACTAACTAAAAATGCATATAGAAGAAAGTATCTAATATTACATTATCAGATTACATAATAGAGAAAAAAAAATTACAATAAAATTTACAATAATTGCTAACTGTTAAAACAGTTCTATACAAAAATGGTGATTATAAATATAAACATCTTACAAACTTGATAAAAAGTAAGATAAACCCCCGGGTAATAAAAATAAAAAAAAAATTTATATCAAGTTACGAAGGGAAAAAATAAGAGAAAAAAATAATATAACAGTAAAATCATAACCGACCAGGAAAAAAAAACCTATAACATAATCAATCTCATATAGTAATCTAAATAAACAATTTAATATACACATAACAAAACAAATGTTCTTAAAATTTTAAATAAACAGTATGTAGAAAAAAAAAAACTAAGAACTATTAGATCAAACTTAGATCTCTTATATGATAAGAATATCTGTAAAGAATAACTCAATTATAATTCAACTTCGTCTTTTGGTAGCTACCAGATAAAATGTTTGGGAATATGCAATGGGGAAAAAATTTAATAGGAAGAAAGAAAGAATGGTAGACAGAGAGAAGAAAAAAATTGGGAGAAGACTAAACAGTAAAAGAGGTAGTGAAAAATGAGAAACAACCGGTATAGATAATATAGAAAACCAAAAGGTAAGATTAAGAGAGTATAAACTAAAAAAATTAGATGAAACAGAGAACAACAGAGGGCAAAAAAAATGAGAGGAGAATAAATATTAAATCAACTAAACAAAATAGTAACATATTTAATACTATTTTGTTGTCCAAAGAATAAAAATATCCTAACTCCCAAATATCCACAGTAACTATAAAGACTGTCAAATAATATGTATTTGTTATTCATAATATTCTATCAATGATATCATATTTAGTAACATATACCAAATTAACTAAAACAGCTAATATATGTATTGTTACATATCTAAACTGAGATCATCATAGCAAGTTACATATTTTTTACAAAAATTCCTTTAAAAAACATTTATAGTATTCGGAGCGGAAAAAAAAAAACTAGAGGGGGAAAAAACCGGGAAAAAAAAAACAGGAAAAAGTAAACAACACTCATCACAATAATACTTATCAAATAGCAACATACAGCTATAAATACTAAACTTTTATAAACTATATATAAAGAAGAATACATTTAACATAAAACAGGTGGAAAAAAAAATTAACACAATAACAAAATTATAAACTGTACAATATTATTGTAATAGTAATAACAATAAACATAACTGAAAAAATGAAAAGTTCAAAAATATTAAAGAAACAGGAAGAAGAAAAACAAACAAATATAAAAATAAATAAAGAAATCAATCATTGTTATAAAAGCAGAATGTTAAGAATTAAAAGAGTAATTTATCATAATACAATAAAACAATAATCAATTGTAATTAAGATACATAAATAAGAGTAGTACCTGAATAAAAACAGGAAGTTTGCACAATAATAAATATTCCAAAATGATTAGTCTTCAGAAGGTAAGAAAGAGCACAATAAAACTTTGCAGGTAAGAAATAAAAGAGGTTTAAACCCAGAGCAATTAAGAGAGTGGTAAGAAGAGAGTGATAATAAATTATGAGAACAATATAATAAATGAGAGAAAAAGTTATCTATAAAAAAAATTTTTGAGGAAAAAAATTAATAAAAGTTTTTAAAAAAGAGTCAGTGAACAACAGAGGCACTATCTGAAACAATACACATTCACACACAAAACAGATCACACAATTAAAACAACTTAGAAGCATTAATAACAAAGTTATATATTTCAGTCAAAACAATCATTATAATGTAAATAACAGATTTATAGCCAATAACAAAATTACAGCTAAAAGAAAATAATCTATAAACATAAAATGTGTAACACAGATCAGCAATAAAAACACTAAAATCTCTGACCACAGAAAGAAAGTGCATGAATAATCCAGAAGATTAAATAATGGGAAAGCCTAACAATCCATTGAAATCTAACTAAAAGATAAAATATAGTTATGAAATATAATAAGAAATTATAGAAGAAAAAAATAAGCAAATAAATTTCGGACCATAAAATCAAAAAAAAAAAAATTACCTAGGGGATAAAAACCAAAAAAAAAAAATTACAAACATGAGAAACAAAAAGTCTTCAATATCTCCATTAACACTCTCAATCAGCCATTTTAGTAGCATTACTACTACAATATACAAAACCAAATTGACAAATAACAAATATCAAAATTAATTTATATTACATCTAAAAAGAAAAAAAAAAAAAAAGGAAAAAAAGTTACTGAAATAAATGGAAGAAAAACAAAAACATAACTTTTTTTTCTGCAAATTTATTTTAGCAAGAATATTGAAAAAAATCCCTAAATCAAAATTTAAGATTTGGATAAAACAAATACAGAAATAGGTACAAAATATTGTGGCATCAACGGTAGAAGAAGATGCAAACGAAAGGGTAACCAACGAAGCTTTAAAAAAAAATAAAACTCAAAGTTAGAATTTGGAAACCATGAATCCAAAAAATCAAATGATAGAAAAAGTATTAAAAAAAATTAAAAAAAGAAAACATGCAACCCCTAAAAAAAATAACAAAGAAATCGGGAGAAAAAAAGGACAACAAAATCAGAAATATCTTTCTTCCACTATACACATACACAGAATGATGGAAAAAAAAAACCGAAAACCCTTAAAAAAAAAAAAAGAGCCAAAAAAATTTACAAAATAGTGAAAGAAAAAAAGAAAAAAAAATTTCAAGAAAACAAATAACAAAACCTAAAACTCTAAAACAAAAATCATACAACAACAAAATAACAAAAAAATAATAGACACTAAAAAAAAACCCTAAAATCAAATCCTAAAAATCCAAAAAAACAAACCCACCGAAAAAAAAATCAAGAGAAACAATCGGTGAAGACAATAACAAAAACCCAAAAAAACTAAAAAATTATACACACCGTAAAAAATAAAACTCTAAAATCAAATCCTAAAAATCCGAAACAATAAACCCACGGAGGAAAAAAAAAAAGAGAGAGAGAAAAAGGATCAGTAAACACAATAACCAAAACCAAAACCTAGGGTTTGAAAACCCAAAATGCACAAAATCTGAAGAGAGAAAGAGAGCAGTTGAGAATCGATAAACACACCAACAAAAACCAAGAATAAAAAAATAATAATACACACCCAAAAAATTATAAAAAAAAAACCCCCCAAAATCAAACAAAACAAATCCACTAGGGGGCAAAAAAAAAAGGGAGGGGATAGGTGAACACAACCACAAAAACCAAGAGCTAAGGTCCAAAATACAAAAAAACAATAAAAAACAAAAAAAAATCACCTAAAATAAAACGTTAAAAATCTGAGAAAACAAACCCACCAGGGGAAAAAAAATGGAAAAAAAATGAGAAATAATCGGTAAACACATTAACAAATACCAAAACCTAGGATTTGAAAACCTAAAATGCATGCAATCTAAAGGGAAAGAGAGAGCAGCAAGAGAAGAAAAACCAGAGAGAGATGAACATTGAGGAGACAAACACAAAATGAAGAGAAGGGCGGCGGCAAGAGGAAGAGGAAGACAAACATAGGGTTTGAGGAGTCAAAAAAATGTAAAGAGAGAGAGAGAGACAGAGCGAAGAAGAAAATAGGAAAGCAACAAAACAATAAAGAGGTAGAAACCAAATGAGGAGAGGGGTGGCGGCAAGAGGAAGACAAACCCACAAATAGTATTTCAAGGGCAAAAACGGAAAATTACTGTATACCACATAACCGGTACACACAAAAAAATGGGCAAAAAAGTCCGAACAATGCCAAAAGGGCAAAACTGATAAATCACTATGCAACCCAGGAAAAGGCAAAGGATTTGAAGACTAAAAGAGTCATTTTACTGTAGAAAATACTGTTCACTAAACAGTAAAAGTTACATCCTTTTAGTATATTAAGTAATATCTAATTTTAGAAATTACAAAATTTTCATAAAAAAGTTTTTTTTTATATATTTTTTTTTTTCATATTTTTTCATTTTAAAAAAGAAAATTATCTTATTTTTAAATTTATTTTATACAATATTTCTTTTAGGAAAAAAAAAGAGAATATTTTAAAATCTTCTTACAATGACAATTCTCAACATCATTTTTTTCTCATTTCAAATAACTTTTTATTTTCAAGAAGAAAATTTATCACACATCCAAATACCATCTTATTCTCAACAAAAAAAAAAAAAAAAACTTTCTCATTTAAAACAAGAAAAGTTTCATTTCCAAAAATGAACATGCGATCCAAACGAAGAGTAGTTTAATTTTACAGAAATTTCAGATATATTATTGTGAACATTGAAAATAACTAAAAAAAATTACGGAAATTACATAAATTTGCTATAAATTATATTTCTAACATTTTTAGAATAGTATAAACATTAAAAAGATACATAAATACACAAGTTTCATGTGAGAAACATATTATATCTTATATATTTTAATATCAAAAGGAAGTCTTACGAAGTTCAAACATGGTTAAGATGTTATCATGATTTAAGTAATATCTGATGTCATGACATGTTATCTAAGCAGAGTTTAATATAATTGTGAAAGTGTTACATGTAGATTTGTTAATCTTTTCTCAATGTATTTTCATAAATAGAAAATTGTGCAAAATTTGTAAAAGTTTAGAAGAATATAGCCTCCATTTGGTGAAACGATTTGAGTTAAGATTTTTAAATTGAGTTGAAGATAAGTTAAATTGAGAGTTAGAGTTGAGCATTTGGTAAAAAGTTTGAGTTGAAAAGTTTAATTTGAGTTGAATGTTTGGATGTAAAAAGTTTGAGTTAAAAAGTTTAACTTCAAAAAACAAGTTAACATGTCATTGTAGGTTGCGAATGGAAAAATTGAAAAAAACAAAATAAACTAAAATAAAAACACATATCAACAAAATACATCAAAGTTTTTACAATATTTTTTATATAGTCATAAAATACAACAGCAAGAATTATGTAGTTGCTAACTAAAATTGCTAATAAAAAAACATGAAATTCTCCCCCTAATCTGGTTTAAATAGATAATCCTGGCCTTAATTTCAAGTGGATTTATACCATGGATTTCATTAATATCTGTCCCGCATATCATCGGGCAACACATTTCTCAGCTGATTCATTGCACCCCTCCTCGATGCATCTTGCTACCTTCCATACTTGGACTTGTATCATCAACCCCGTCGGCCAACACGCAATCCGCGTTAACATCGACATGTCCACCTACAGGCACACCATCTGCCACATACTCTTCAAGAATAGGATCCCCAACCTGTACCATTCTTATGAAATTATAAACAATCGCACGCGCCACTAGGATCATTACTTGTTTATCCATGGGATAATTATTGATGCCTATTAAGTATTTTAAATCTGGCGTTCCATACACCAAAACTCTTAAATCATCATGTGTTTGACACTCCCTCCCTTTAATTCTCTCTCTTTCACTATCCTTTTCTTTTCTCTCTCTACCCACCGGAAACCAAAGCACCAAAAAGAGGAACGCAACTTTCTCTCTCTAGGTCACTCGGCTTTTTCCACAGAACCCATAAAACAAAAAGCTTACCACACCCATCTCTTTCTCTCACAAACGCTCTCTCCCCTCCATCTCTCTTGGTTTCCCTCTCTCTCTGTCTCTCCATTTCTTTTTCCTTTCATTTCACATTTTGAAGGAAATCCCAACCATTGGACCTATGAATTCAAAGAGGAAAAAGCTCAAGGTTAGAAATCCCTCATGATAATTTGCTTAAATTCGGATTTAAAATCTAGGAACCTTGATTAGACCTGAGTGCATGTGGTTTTATGGAAATAATTTGAGATTTGGGTATGATTTGCATGTGTGAGATTTCTCGAATACCCGAGTTTAAATTATGATCGAAGTGTTTTGTTTTGTTTTTGTTTTTGTTTTTGTATTTTTTTTTGTTTTTAAATTCTCTATGCATTTCGGTGAGATCTGCGTTTGTTCAAGGAAATCCGTTTGCATGTTGGAATGTTGTGTGTGATTTAATTTGAAGCAACAAATGGGCGAGGGTTGGGAAGACAATCAATCGAGCAATAGTGAAGCAGCAGATGGGCGAGGAGGGAGGGAGCAGTCGGGCGGTGGGTGCACAGTGCTCATTCAA
Source organism: Ficus microcarpa (assembly GCA_025413485.1). Classification (NCBI taxonomy): domain Eukaryota; kingdom Viridiplantae; phylum Streptophyta; class Magnoliopsida; order Rosales; family Moraceae; genus Ficus; species Ficus microcarpa. Next base: position 19,281,992 of record CM046385.1, on the reverse strand, counting down.
TGTGAGACAGAAAGCATGGGTTGGGCGCACAGTAAACTGAGTTTGGCTTATTGTGTAACGGTCCGACACATAGTTGGGACCAAACACATACAACAAATGGGTTGAGTTCAGTTTGAACTCAAAAAATTGAGTTCAAACTGACTCACCAAACAAAACCTGTAATCTCTCAACTTTTTATGTGTTACTTGTTATTTTATTTTATATTTATTTTTTAATAGGAGAATTTTTTTTGATAAACTTTCAAAAAATAATTAGAACATACTAGTTGTTAGTTGTTCTCTCACACCATTTATTTTGAAAAAAAAAAAAGAAAAAGATAATTATAGCATGTTCAAAACGAAAATAGTTGATAGAAATCTACAATTTCAAAATTTCCAATCCCAAATTTTCAGGAAATTTTTTCTATATTTCCTAATATTTTGTAAAAACTTCACCTTGTTTTACCATATTAATATTTTTACCAATATTTCTCGATATTTTCTAATATTTTCTCAATATTTTAACAGAAAAAATATTACATCTAAAAGATAATTCAATGTTTCTGAAACACAAAATTTTGATTAAAATTTTGAAAATATCTTAGATATTTACGACTATACTATAAAGCAACAGTTGGTATCTACATTAGCATTATTGTGCCTTCCCTTTTTCTTTTTTCCTTCGGCAGTAATTTTCATTTTTCAAATCCAAGAATATTTTGAACAACAGTGAGCAAAAACATCAATAATCTTTTCATGCCCTTTAATCAAAGCACCGCTAGATTTTCTGTGAGGCAAAAAAAAAGGGGGGCTCACCGTCAGATCTACTTTAAATAATAAAATTATGTCACATCCTGCATTTACACGGTTTGGATGTGTGTGGACTGGGTGCGAAATTATAGTCTTGCCCGCTAAAGAAAAAATTAAATTTATATGATTCATCTCTAACATATAATTGAACCTGAATAGGTATCGATAGATTTTTTTTTATTTTTATTTATTATTTTTTTTGGAGAAACATTGGTAATATATATATATATATATATATGGGGCTTCTACTGTCCTTCGTAAGAAAATTGAAGGATGCTCCTTCTTTTTTTAACTTGGATGATTGATATTTTATTAGATGGATATAATCATTTAAGGGGTAAGGATATGAATTGGTTACTTGCTTTGTAAAGAACCGGTTAATTCCCCTCTTAATGATAGAGAAAGAAAATGACCAATCGTTTTAGGTTTCCTTTCTCAAACCAAAAATTAATTCATGTTATGCATACTCAATATGAATGTTATTATAACATATATTAATATTATGTAATGATCTGAAATATATAACTATGGAAATTCAACTTAAAAATTGAATCAAGTCATTTTTAGATACTACATTAAAACATATATTTCTACACTTTATAGTTATAGCCTTCAATATTCAATATGTTCTTGAATATTTCCAACATAGATACTACCCCTCCGTTTGTATCAACTATTTGACAACATTTGTGCCGTTTTATTTGAATAGGTCATTTAAATGGACGTTTGGTAACATAACACTTAAAATGTCATTTAAATAATGTCAAATAGTCCTTTTGATCATTTGAAAAAAGAAATAAAAAGTTGTTCACTCCTTAAATTTGTTTATATATATATATATATATATATATTTAATAGTAACATTTGGGTTCTTTTTAATCAAAAAAAAAATTTCATCTTTTAGATTTAAGTTTCAAGATGTTATAACTTTTCCATTTCAAATTTGATTTAAGATTATTCTTTTTTCTATGCGTTTAAAGTAAATATATGAACAAAACCATATTTGTATCTTATTAAAATTTATCATAGACGATTGTAGTTTTATAACATTTGTTAGAATTATTTTCAATAAATATCCAAGTACACATTTAAATACTATGTCCAAATGTTTCTTTTCATATTGTGAAAGCCGAATATCATTTCAAATGATAGTTCAAATGTTTCCATCCAAAATACCATAATTAACTCTGCTAAATGGACCTTCTTCATCGTGTTCTTCATATTCAACTAACCTTAATAGGTTCTCACTCATATGATTTATAGATCAAGCATCATGTCCTATTTCTTACGTGCTTAGCTCATAATGACACAATATTGCTTCGAGTCTCTAAATTTTTTCATGTTCATAATAATTTTGTAACAATTTCAAACTTTCTATTTATTTATGCCACTAAGTGTGAACTCATTTTCTATTTAATAATATTCTATGGGTTTAACGAGTTGTAGTTTTTATGGGTTTTAAAAAGAATAAAGAGGAAATTTTTATATTTAATGTGATTGTTTTACTAAAATTCTATGTTATGATGGAGTTAGAACATGATTATATACACTAAAATTTAAAAATATTTTATCAATTTCAATATCATGGACCAAAACAACCAAAAATAAAAAAATTCAGGGAATAATTTAGCAAAATTAAAAGTTTAGATATTAAAGTGACAAGATATTATTCATAATTTATGGACTAAACGGACAAATTACCAAATTAATAAGCTTCTTTTCGAACAAAAATTGGATTCATGTTATATTTGTTTAAGGTCAATGTTATTTTCATTTATATAAATGTCATGACGTCGTCTGCGAAAAAATAATTACTGGACATTCACCTTATAAGATATATGAAATCAATTATTGAAATTACTATTGCAACCTCCAACAGTATTCTTATTAACATATTTACCTGGTTAATTTCTATATACACCCACTACAACCGGTTAAAAAGCAGTCAACTACACAAATCTAATTTTGAACCAGAATTATTGTTGAACCTTTGAACTGCCAACACTTTCCATCAATCGCACCATTCCAAGAACCAAATCCGCCTGCTCGTCGAGATCTCTCATTGCCATTGGCCCTCTGCACCTCAACGTTTAGGCCGCTGTGCCTTCGCCTCAAGCTCTAGAAGTTGTCATCATTTCTCCTCCAGATATTTCTGTGCACTCACAAATCTTCTAACACAAAAAATAAGGGCATAATTCTTTTTTAAAAAAGAGGAAAATTTTCACAAACTTTTCTCAAATTATATCATTAGTATTAGCATGCCCATGAACTATAAAATATACATGTTGTATCCCATAATCTACAATATTTATGTCAAATTATCCCATCAATTTGTTTCCCTTATTATTTTTGTCATATTTTATCAAAATATCCTTTGATTTTTATATTTGTTTCAAAATATGCTCGCCCTCTCATCCAAATCTATGATATTTGTACCAATATGCCCCCCTTTAAGTTAAGGTAAGTGTACGTTTAGACTTCATTCCAAAAGAATAGTTTTTTTTTTATCCCATTATCTCATGTGGTAATCTTTCTTCGGTTTCTCAAAAGAAAGAAATTAAGGATAAAAAAGAGAATAAGATTATCCTTTTTTTCTTTTTTGCTTCTTAAAAAACGAAAAACGAAAAACAAAAAACCCCCACAAGAGAGTTTGTTTACGAGATAATGCTGCCCAAAAGCTAGATGAGAGTTTAATTGCTTATAATCATAAGGAGTATGATTTAGAGTGAGGAATTAGATTTTTAATAAGATGTTTACTTTGAAATCATAGTCATTACGAATTTTATTCATGTTCATAATGAGAATGAATTGTTTTAAGTTTACTTCTAATTTATTATTAATTACATTTTTAAATTTAGAAATAAATTGTTATAAGTTATTACAATATTATTAATCACAATTATTTATTGTAATATTAGGATAAGAAAATAAGAAATATAAGTTGTATGATTATTTTTGTTTAAGAAAATTGAAAATAAAGTGTAGAAAGAAGTAAAACAAAAGTAAAGCATCATACATGTTATCTTGTTACCATTAAAAAAAAAAGTATATTATTTTACATATTTTAACAAAGTTGATAATAATTAGATAACTATGAAATATTAAGTAAATTAAATAATTATAGATGGAGCATTTGACACAAACATTATAGAGTGGGTGGTATTTTGATACCAATATATAGATTAGGGAGACATTTTGATAAACTATTGATTGAAGTATTAATGAGAATAAATGGAGGTAACATTTTGATATAAATATTATAGAAGGGGGTATCATAGGTACAATTTATAATATAAATCTCTAGTGATGTAACTAGATGTTAGTCATGTGCTATGCACGTTGGAGTACTTAATCCATATAATAATATTCTGATCATCGTGCTGTTGTGTGTGTGTTTTTTTTTAAAAGATTATTTGATAATATTAAGAGATCTTAATTAGGTATTAACAGGCAGTTAATATAACCAAACATCATATATTATTTTTTTTAGTGAAAAAAATATTAGGATATTGTAAACGCTCAAAGTTCCAAAATATTAATAGCAACATTTCAATACTACACAAACAAGTTTACTAGTATCTAATCTTATTACACAAACATTAGCCATGGTAAATAAAATAATATTTGAAAAGATAATTAAAAAACACTATAATAAGTTTTTTTTTGAGGACAAGAATTAAAAAAGGCAGATATAGAATATCCGTTCATCAAAACAAATATACTTAAAAAAATCCATACAAATAAAATAATACAGTATAGAATAATAAAAGAAATATGTAAGTAAAGATAAATTAGAAAAATTTAATATGTGCAGGAAAATTTTAACTTTTTAAAACATAATGAAAAAAATTGTTTAATTAAGAGTGTATTTGAAAGGGGGAAAACATTTTCACATGCAGCATTTTTAAATATTTAATTTTTTAAAGATGGACCAAACCATATGTTTTAATCAAAATATGTATTTTGGTGGGAATACAGACGTCCATTATTTTTAAGGAAAAATTATGAAGCTAATAAATAGAAAACAATCTAGAGATATATGGAAAGGAAAACATATATTTTTTTAAGTAAGAGGAAAATAATTTTTAAAGTATGAATACACTTGAGAATTTTTATTTTGATAGAATTGTTATTGTTGGGATTAAACTTTGTTTTCCCATTACACCGTTAGTCTTCGATTGTTTAAGCGAACGAACGACGAATTTCGGATTCAAATATACTTGATATTTTCATATACATGGGCCGGACCCAATTTACGATCTTAACTCGTTTCATCACGAACGATGATTGTTCGCACTCGAATATCGAACCAATCATTTCAAACGAGAATCGAACGTACATTGAATCTAATACAAGTCATGAACGGCACGTTCGCAAGAACTAGGCCTTGTTACCTAATCAATGTTCGTTGTTTGTGCTTGACAAAAATTACAAGGGATGCTCCCCATAATCATCAAGCCCACGATCGACAATGACATGTCAGACCATTGTAAGATAACTGACAAGCCTATGATTGACAATGACGTCACAACTTACAAAACTGCTAAGCCCATGATCTGTGATCATATTCACCCCAATAACTGCCAAGTCCATATCATGACACGTGTCCCATAGACAAAGAGCGAGAACCACTTATCACGAATTACGGGTTCAGATCCACTATTTTTTCTCCATAAATAGAGGAAGACCCTCCTTCAGACAGGAGACTTCTTTTTCTGATTCTGACTTACTATTACGTTGTCAAAATTCACTCAGAAATTGTAACCCACAATATTCAAGAACAATCATATACAATGAAGAAACTATATTCACAAAGGCTGTAGCACACATTTGGCAAACCTCTCTAAATTTTAGTGTTGATGATTCTTTTTCCGTTTCTCTTACTTGATTATTTTGAAATTATAATGTTTTATGAATTTCATAAACGATTTCTAGGGGCCCAATCAATTATTTATTTCATTGTTTTATTAAATTTTGACGGTAGATTCCCAACATCTACAGTTATACAAAAGATACTTAAAACATTCACATGGTAAAATAATATTTACAACGATAATAAACGAAATATATAAGTAAAGATTTTAGAAACAAAGTCTTTTTCTGAATAAATTGAAAAAATAAACTATCTGAAAAAAAAAGTTTACAAAATTTAAGATTAAAGAGTTTAACGAAGAAGAGAGAAAGAGTGAGAGAGAGAGAGAGAAAAAAAAGAAAGAAAAGGGAGAGAGAGAGAGAGAGAGATAAATTGGAAAAAGACAAAATAGGGAAATGAGCCAAAACTTGTGAAGGAGTAGAGTAAGCCCAGCGAAAAAAAAAAAGGTAGGAAGGAAAACTACAAAACATCAAGATGGACGAAAGTTTAAATGGTGTACATGTGAAAGGAACCACAGTTATGCAAGGGATATAATCGTTCATTTACTATAAAAAAAACAATAAACTCTCCCTCTCTTTTAGTATATATAGAATTTAGAGAGAACTCGTGAAATTAAAAAAAAAAAAATAGAGACGTAAATAAAATTGGGATGAAAGGGGTCTGAGGTGTGGGTTCGACTTACAGGACTCCAAGTAAAGTAATAAATACTACTATTTTATGGTATTTCCACATTTTAACCCTTGAAAATTTTTAGGTGCCCATGATTGCCCTCAATTTATATTAACTACCTCCATTATAAGGAGCGTCTATATGTGTGATATATATTATATTGTACTTGTCTAAATAAGTTTCTTATTTTTAATCAAAGTAGTTACATATATCTAGGGGAAAATATCATAAATTCCTTATAAATTTTGTCACTAGTGTCAATATGTCCCATGAATTATAAAATATACCAATTATGTCGCCTTAACTTTTACCATGCATGTTAAGTTATCCCCTCAGTTAGTTGCCATTAGTTTTTCCATTATTTTTAATATCAAAATGCTTCGTGAACTTTGTTTTTGTGTCAAAATACTCTCTAATCTTTGCATTTGTGTTAAAATGCCCCTTGATCTTTATTATTTGTGTTAAAATTCCCCATGATCTTAATCTTTATATCAAACTCCCCCATCTATTTTATTTTATTTATTTAACATTGTATAATTACCTAAATTTTTTAGAATAGGTAAAAAAAATATTTTTTCTACTAAAAGAAAATGTATCTTTTTTTCTTTACCCACTTTATTTTTTTAATTTTGCTTATTTTAATTCAAATTCAGATTCATTTTGATTTTCTTAAAAAAACAAAAAAACTACGCAATTTATGTTTATGACTTTATTGCCTTAATATTACAATTTTTATCATAATTATGATTGATAATACTGTACCAAAATATACAAACTATTTATTTTTTAAATTAAAAAATATAACTAAGAATGGGTATTATAGCAAATACAAGAATGAAATTCATTACGATTATGATTTCAAATCTTGTTGGTCAAGTAAACAGCATATTTGAAATCCAAATCTTGTATCTGAATGTTACCAATAATGGTTACGCATAAGTAAACCCATGACCCAATAAAACTTGAATTAAAATAAGTAAAATAAAAATAGTATGATAAAAAATTTCCACAGCACTTTATTATAATTAAAAAATATATGTATATATATTTACTTGTTCTAAAAAGTTAATAATCATTAGGTAATTATACAATATTAGATACAAATATTAAATATCAAGGGTAGTTTGATATAAATATTAAGGATCAATGGGTATTTTGATACAAATCCAAAGTTCAAGGGGCATTTTGACGCTAAAAATAATGGAAAAACTAACGGCAACTAATTAAGGGGGTAACTTGACACATATGTTAAAGTTCAGGGTGTACAATAGGTACATTTCATAGTTCATGGGACAAATTGACACTAGTGATAAAGTTTATGGGAAATTTATGACAATTTTCCTATATCTAGATAAGTTAGACAAATTGGGGTTGGGATTTCACATAACGTAAAATCACCCAAAGGCTCCTCTCTCTCTCTCTTCTAGTCTTCATTGGAATTCTTGAGTCGTGAATTTTCATAGTTGAATGGGTTTATACTTTTGTGATAATCACATATGTACCATGAGCAACTAAGGATGAGTTTATGATCATGTTCATGGCGGATTATGTATTGAAGGACAAGAATCATGTTTGTGATTATGGAATATCGTGAGTCTATCATTGATGAATCATTGATTGGTGTAGATCATGAAATGAATCTAGAACCAATAAAAGATGCTTTCGCATGCATACATGGTATTTTTCTCTTCATTTATTGAGATTTGCTGGAGACCAATCTTCCATATTAAAAGTGGGGCATTGTAGAAGACTCGTAACAAAATTTTTTGCTTCATTACTCGTGTAATATCAAGCACTATAAATGACCTTTCTTGCAAGCCAAAAAAAAGAAAAAAAAAAAAGAAAAAAAAGGCATTATAAATTACCTTAGGAAGAAGATACCCTTACCCTTCTTCTAGTAAATAGAAGGATAAATTACTAGATTGGTTTTCAAACTTTTAAGTTTGTTTAACTTTAATTATTGCTCTGTTTTTTTTTTTTTAGTTAAAATTACCTTAAACTATTAAAACGTTACTACAGTAGTCATTTTCATTGATTTTTAGATAGGATAATTTTAGTTAATATCACTTTTTGATCAAGTTTCTAAAAGATTCTGTCTATTAATTAACGAAAAGGATTATTGTAACAATATTTCAATAGTTTGGGGTCATTTTAACTACAAAAAAAAAAAAAAAACCACAAACTATTAAAAATGTTACTATAAGTAGTTTTTTCGTTAATTTTTTAATAGAATCCATTAAATAGCATCAATTTTTGACTAAATTATTAAAGGATTCCGTCCCTAAATTAACAGAAAGGATTAGTATAGTAACATTTTAATGGTTTAGTGATATTTTAATTGTAAAAAAAAAATTAGATACTAAAATTACACAAACTCAAAAGTTTAAGGACTAAATGAGTTATTTAATTTAAGTAGAACTGTACGGAAGAATGAAAATAAAGCCTTTGTTTGGCTCACCAGTTTGACTCCAACTAAACTGTATTTTTTCATATCAATTCTTGTCTTTTTCTAAAAAGTCAATAAAATTTATAATTAATTTTTAAAAAGTTAATCAACTCAAATTTAAAAATTTAGACTCAAACCGTTTTACCAAACACACACAAGTACAATATGGTGTTGCATTGTCATTTTTAAATTTGTTTCCCGCTCTTGATTCTCAGACCCAACATCTTTCTATTTGTCAAAACTCAAAACCCCTGTTTTATAGCTACATACACAGTCAGACACGCCCAAAAAGCCAAGCCAGTTTTAAATAGTTACCGTTATCCCCACCTAATACCCCCCACAGTCCCCACTCACACACACGCCAAAACAGCAGAAACCCAATATTTAAAAAAAGTAAGCACACTTAACCATGCCAATTCAAAATTCAAACATCTTTTTCTGTCTTCTTATTATATGGAGTCCCAATCTCCTCAACCACCTGATAAAACTCTTGCTTTCTTTCCCAAGGCAGTTTCATGTTGAAGATACTTCTGTAACCAAAAAAAAAAAAAAAATCAGCCAAAACCCAGTAAGTAAACGAAAATCTCTTGACTCTCTTTTCTCTCTCTACAATGATTAGTGGGTGTAACAAATCTTCAATAATTCCCCGACAATCCTCATACAATTCCCTCTACGACAAAACCCTCAACGAACGACGACGACACAACCGTAGCAACAGCGAAGGTGGGCAGCACTTGTTGAACAACTCCAACCAAAACCCATTAATCTTGAACGACGACAAGGAGAATGCGTTGCCCAACAAGCAAGAAAGAGTCTTCTCAACCGACAACAAAGAAAATCTGGCGGCAATCGCAAATGGGTCTGCTTCTTTTGCTCCGACCAGTCTGAAATCGCTTTCCGCAGGCTGTAACAAGGCCGCCGCCTTGAAGCCGTCCTCTCTTCAGTTTTGCATGCAAGTAAACGAGCCTGATAAGGCCTTTCATGGGTCCAAGATTTGGGACCCCAGTGAGTCTGATAACTCAACTTCTCTTAAAATTTGGGACTATTCCGATTCCGAGGCTGCTCCTGCTTCCTCTTGGTCTACTCTTCCTAATAAGTGAGTTTTATGAATTAATTCAATCAGTTATTGTTTTTAATATTTAATCTTTTAGTATGCCTTTGGAAATGAAGACATATATATAAATATATATAAATTTTTTTGTATGCCTTTGGAAATGAAGACAAATATATAAATATATATATATATATTTTTTCCTTTCCAGATCTTTATTGTGCAGACCATTGCCTTCGGATATTGGGAGGTGCACTTGTGTGATTGTTAAGGAAGCGTCTTCAGAAGGATTTGATGGTGGAACTCTGTATTCACTGTACACCAATGTGAGATTTCTGCTTTCTTTTCTTCTTTTGAGCTACAATATAAATCCTTTGCTGTCAGTGTCTTCTATTTTTAATGTAATTTTCAGGTCGTTTGTATTGTTTTGTGTCCCCAACACGAAATATCATGTGTTCGCTATCACTAGTACTTGAAAATTGTGCTCATTAATTTTTTTTTAGTAAATGTTGTTGGATTTGTTGGTTTTGGGGTTAGTTTCATCTTCTTATTGTAATGAGAAGTATCCGAAAGCTCTGGTCAATTCCGTGCTTAGGAATGGCGCTTCCAGAAATATTAATTTTTCCTCCTTTTTGAGTAAATAATGAGCACGAAGTCTTGAAAACAAGAAAAGATGAAAAAGAAAAAGAAAAAGAAAAAGAAAAAATGTGTGGGTTTGTGAGACTTGTGCAAGAAGATCAGAAGCCGAAATGTTATGGTTTTGGCTCAAATTTCATGTGGTGAATCCTTACGATGTGAGCAACCATTGAAGTAAGAGCTCATCGCAGAGATTCACTAGGTGAAATTTCAGCCAAAACTGCAGTGTTTTGCTTTTTGATCTTCCTGCACAAGCCTCACAGCCCACCCCTTTTTCTCTTATTCTTTATTCTTGTCTCCCTCTCTGTTTTTCTTTCTTACTCAGCCTAAATAAGCGAGGCTTGTTAAGCATGCCACGTTAACATTTCTTTTTAAGACTTAGGCTTGGAGCAGACAACCCAACAGGTTGAACAAAAGACAAATGTTTTAAATTTGCAAAACGTTCAATTAGAAAAACTTTCAAGCTTCTTCCATTTGAAAATTGCTTCTAGAAACAATTGATCAAAGTTTAATTCTATTTGGCAGCCCATGTTATCTAGCTTCGCATATGTCTGGCCAAATCACACACTGTCATATGGTAGTGAGATAAAAAAAAAAAACCATCATATGATAGTGTGTGATTGGGCCAAAGGTATGTTGTAGTGATGATATCATATGATAGTATGTAATTGGAACAAAAGTATGAAGTTGAGGAATGTGATCATGATGTATTGATTATCTTTGGGGCATTAGGAAGTTATCGAAATTGTTTTCAACATGTTTTCCTTTGCCTAGAAGAGAAGCACCAAAGTCAGAGACGGTTTTGATAATAGTCATTCTTCTAAGAATAAGCCACCAATATTTTACCTGCACATAAAATGGGTATTTTGCTTCTATAAAATCTGCGCAATGAACAATTACCCATTTAGTGTTTAAGTATGTCATACAGAATGAGTTCATAGATACCATATTGGAAGTTGTCATCCTGCCATCGTAACAGTTGTTGAAGTCTACAAGAGGGTGATGGACTTTCCTCTTTTATTCCATATTACTAACAGCTTCATAACACATTTCACGACACAACAACTCACTTTTATGTGGTGCATCATAAGCTTGTTATTCTTTGGTTTTTACATATTCGCGGGATACATTTTCAGGATCTTAAACATATGAAGATGTTACTCATCTTTTAGGGTGGAAAGTTACCAAGGTAGAGAAATGTTAAAGGCAGTCGTGGGTGTTGTGACTATACAATCTCAGTTGAATGTGGTGGTGAATTTCCCATGGGGTCCATGTTAGGGATGTGAATGACTGTGATTGGACAGTCACGACACCCGCGACTGTCCAGAGCACAAATCTACCTTGATTCATACTATGACTAGCTTTAGTGGATGCTAGTTCATGCTATGGCTTTATTATGCATGTAATAAAGTACTACATCTATTTATTTTGACATAATCGTCATAATTAATATTGGGCTTGATACTCTTTTTGATGAGTTTATTTTTTTTTATGTTTTTATTTTTTTAGGTATAGCACTAAATTATTTGGTGTGATGATTGTAATGTAGTCCTACTTAGTATAGTATCTCAATGACTTCTGCATTTGGTAATGAACTTAGGGGAAGACTTGTACCTGGGAAATGCACTTTTGCTTGTGCGTATGCATGTCACTTTTGCCTTGCAAAATACCCATTCTAAACATGGATTTCATGTGACAGAATGTTGCATGGCAAGCAACTATTAGAACACTAAAGTACTGGTATATTTCTCCTCATTATATGCAATCAAGACACCAACTCAATAGATAACGCTCATTACATAGCGAGCATCAGTTCAAATAGAAAAATTAGTAATACAGTTGCTTCAAATAAAAATGGTGATCTACGGAGAGGTAGGGAATCTATCTCTTTATTAAGAACAAGTAAATACTTCATGCATCACAAAGAGCCTATTCTTTATTAATGACATCCAATGAAATTGAGCCCAATCTCTATAGGAGTTTGAGTTGAGTCCATTTCCTTTCATTATCATAAGAAAAAATGAATTTTCAGGTATTTAGTCGTCAATTCATATATATATATATTTATGGAAAATCAGAATCCAGTTAGTGTTATCTCCGTTGTGAAAGTGACAGCAATTTAATGCAAATTAATAGTTATTGGAATTAAGATATCTTCCAGGAATCAGTTGAAAAAGCGTATATTTGTTCCAACTTTACTGTTCTTACTTTAGCATATTCATTCAGATGAACTTTGTTGCTTACAATATGTTCTGAATATACGAATAAATAAATGAAGGTTTCTCTGCAATCAAGCGACCACTTGTATTCGCCTTGTGTATTTGGATGTATTTTCTTCTTGTGTCCAATATAATCAGACTTCTAAAAGTTTTGGTATTGAATTTGATATCGCAGGAAGGTCAGGGACGGCGGGATAGAAAACTGGCTGTTGCTAACCATAAACGGCATAACGGAAAATCTGAGTTTACTGTTGCTCAGACAATGCAGGGAATATCATCTATTTCAGATGATAGCTTTCTTGGGACTGTTACAGCTAACTTGATGGGCTCAAAGTACCACATGTGGGATCAGGTTAAACTAAAATCTTGCTCATGCAGATGACAGACATTTATCTTTACAGTTTATGTAGTAATTTTCCTTATTAATTAACTATGTAGCATTATATTCGAACGCAGGGTTCTGGTCCAAATATTCTAAAGAAACAGTCCAAATCACTAACTGGTGTTGTTGCGTAAGTCACATGCCTCATTTAATGTTTCTGTTTCTGCCCAACTCTGCTTAACTTAAGGGTCTTTACAGTCCAAATCACTAATCGGTGTCTTTACTTCATGTGAGAGGGAAAGGGAAATGAACAAAGTGCTTCTCTTTCCCATTCATTTCGTGCATTTACTTTTACGATTAGCAGCAGTAGATTATACCCCCGCAATATAGAAATTGAGGAAAGGGAATGCCAATCCTCGTATGCCCTAGTATTGATTCCCGATTAAAGTTAATGTTGATTTTACTTGCATAACATTGATAACTTCACAAGCTATAAGCCAATGATTATCAAATTATGTACGAGGACATCATGGTTATGACCTTGACGAGATTCTTATTTCAACTAACATCAGAGAGGGTAGTAAATTATTTCACTTTCCACTTTCTAGTAGATAGGTAAAGATGGAAAGGGAATCAATGATCCTGATTCTTATTCCGTTATTTCCTTTCCAAAACCATGGTTTTTCCGTCTCTCTACAGTTTTATTCCTACAATCACCACCTGGACAGGAAGTTATAGGAGCATGAGGGCATATGTAGCCAAGCACCAATCGATGCAACTGAAGAATTCTACTCAGGTTTTCCAACAACTTTAATATGTAACACGTTTTTTTTTTTCCTTCCAAATTAGAGCAGACTAAAGTTGAGATCGGATCGCATGATCTCATGCGATAACTTACATGCTAACTTCTTTCTGTTGCAGGTGCAACACATTAAGGGACTCCCAAATGATTGGGAGGCGAAAAGGGAAAAAGTCCATCAGTTATTCTCACGGGTTCCACAGTACAACAAAGTAAGAATTTGATACTTTGTTTTTTCTTTTTCATTACATGAATTTACACTCTGTTGCTTCATTATAGAGTCTCTTTAAACACTTTTCAGCTTTCAAGGCAATATGAGTTAGACTTCAGAGACAAGGGAAGAGCTAATCTTAGAATCCAGAGCTCAGTGAAGAATTTCCAGCTTACTCTGGAGGTATTATCTGTGTCCATGACTGAAGTGCAACTTTGAAAAGCTGTATTAGAACGAAACGAAGTAAAGTGTCTGAAACAATGGAGTTGATCCTTTATGAAGTCGATCATATCTGGCGTGGAATGCTTACTTTTGTTTGTATGGTTCATATAGGAGAATGGAAAGCAGACGATCCTGCAGCTCGGAAGAGTCGGGAAATCAAAATATGTTATGGATTACAGGTATGATCTGCCATGTAGCCAGCATTCTTTACATCTATTGATTGGATTGAATATATATTTATCTATACATATTTGGGAAAGCTTTTGTTGCATAGGTTTAAGAATTTCAGTTCTTTTTACCCATAATTGTCTTTGTTTTGCAGGTATCCTTTGACAGGTTACCAAGCATTTTGCATATGTCTGGCTTCTATTGATTCAAAGCTTTGTTGCAGTTTGTAATCTTTGATATTGTCTAGTTGTTCAACTTCTGAACACGAGCTACTTAATTTGATACATTTTTTCCCTTTTTTTTTTTTTTTAATCTGCTCTAATCTCTATCTCTCTTAAACCTATGAAAAAGGTTTGCTTAAGAGTTGAACCAATTTGGCATGGCATCATAAGTGTATTGTACAAATGTACGTAATTACTGTCTTGAAGGTGTTTTTCATAGTAATGTTGTACTCTACATTACCTGTTAAAAGGTGAAATATAAAATACGAGATGAAAAACATTGCGCACAAAACTATGACATATTCTGGTTGAATCAGAATACAGCGGCAAGGACTGATTTTTATGGGTGTATATCAAGGAAATTTAGGAAGTGTGAATACCTTACATATTGGCACAAAATGGTATTGTTTAAGTGTGCTTGGTATAATTCTATTAATGACACCAAGAACAAAAAAACAAAAACAAAACAAAACAAAACAAAATTGCATCTCACGAACATAGACGTAAGCTTAAAATGTTATGATCCTTCTGTCTTGCAACCTAAGTGAAGCAAGTCTGTTATTTATTGATATGAAAAAGGGCAAGAATTAAAAAGTGGTTCGGAAGGTAAATCATCGTCACATTTAGGATACGCCATCAATGAACAGAAATGGTGAGGATGGTGGTGAGGGGGATTCCGTTGTCACTAACACAGAAACTCGCTTCTTTGAGAAGAAATCTTAAAAGTTATCAATGTAACATTTGATGTCACTAACACAGAAACTCGCTTATTCGAGAAGAGATTGAACCAATTGAAGTTGAAACATGAGTGGATGCTGACTTGCAAATGGATCCAAATAATGAGATCCAATAACAATCAAGGTGAAGAAGAAATTGATGATGAGAAATCATTCCTTAGTGATTGATAAGATATAAACGAAAGTGATAGAAGTAGTTGATTCAAGTGTAGAGAAGACACAGTAATAATAAAATTCTATGATATTTAATTAGTTATATATTTATATGTGTGTGTGCAAATATTTTGTAGGTTTTGAAGGTAAATAAAAATTAAGAAATGAAAACTTCTTTCTAGAACCTTTATATGCAGAGTATGTCTTTGAAAAGTTGGACCAAGATCTAATCAAGACCATCACTTTCTTTTCTTTTCTTTATATATATATATATATATATATATTTTCCTAAATTAATTATTTAAGCTAACACTTCCGTTTTGGTCTACATATTTATCATAAGAACAAGTTAAAAAGTTTTTTGCGGCCATTTTTGGGGATTCAAATCTTCTATCGAGTTTTTAGCGTCTCAAATGATGTCTAACCAGTAATATTACGTCACTTTATGTTAAAAAGTTTAAAATACTTTATAACTGATTTTTTGTACCTTAAAACCTAATATTTTTCAATGATGTGCCAAAATATAATTAATTAAACAGCATTTGAGGCACAAAATTTTGATAGAGGATATTAGTTCTTATTTTGGTTTCTACAATTAATATCAAATAATGCACCATATTCTTCCACAACTTTCCTTAAACATTCTAGTTGCTAAAAACGACACTACCATTTGCAGTCAAAATATTGATGGCAGCATGTCTACTTTCGACAACCAAAAAATTATAGTCACGAAACGTTTGTTTGTCCGCCTTTTTTAAATCAAAAGTAATTGACTCAAATAGTCACTGAACTCTTTACAAGGTGATGGTTTGGTTCCTGTTTTATTATTATTTTTTTTTTGACTGAGAAGACCCTGAACTCTTAATATGTTGGCCATTATAGTCATTTCCATCCAAAACCGTTAAAATTTTAACGGAATGAGTAATTTGATAGGATGTTTTAGTAATTTAACAATAATTAATTTAATAAAATTTTAAAAAAATCATAAAAATTATTCTTTTCTTTCTTTCTCTTCTTATTTCCCAGATCGGTGGATTGGGGGGCATGGGGAACGGTCAGGGTCTGAGCTCGGTGGCAACTGCGCGGGGGGGGGGGGGGGGGGGGACCCAGATCGGATGTAACGACCCGATTTTTTGGACCATTAACTATTTACTTATTCTTATTTAATTTAGTCTTAACACTTATTTTTATTCGGTTATAAAAAAAGTACATAAATTTTTTTTAAAATTATATTCGCATTACAAAAGTTAGAATTACTAAAAAATTTTAACTGAGGAAATTGAAAACCTCTAACAAATAATTATCCTATTCAAATTCGTATTTAGATAATAATTAAAAAGCTATTACTTCATGTTGATTAAAACGAAAGAATTTAAAGTCTTTTTCTCGTAAAATACTCGTACTAATTTAGTAGTACCAAAACATTAGAACATAACTATAAATATAGTCCTTACAAAATAATTTAGGAAGTCTAAATGCGGAAATTAAATTCGTGGTGGTATCCTACTCCCTTCCTTCACCGTCTCTGGACAGTTTCGTCTGTCTATAAGAACATCTAAGTAATGGGCTGCTTACCCGCGTTACCTACAGTACAAACACACATACGTATGAGCTTTCAATCAGCAAGTACAAATAATATTTCACAAAACATTTTATAAAGTCATGTCATCACACGTAACATCAAGAATATTCGAAAGTGCATGTGATCATGTATATTCATTTATGCTTTATTATATACATATTTGTCTACTTAAGGGCCCCTATGTCGTACCCATATGCGCACAACCAATGGGGAGTTAGGGGAACGACCCTCCAACAATCTCCTAAGTTATATCTTATAACTTTCGTTCTTATCATATCATCTCACTAATTAGAGATTGGTACGACATTTAATCCTATATTTTATTTGCCTTATTCTCATTAATTGTGACAATGTGTAGATTTATATGTCACTATACATCTATCATTATGGCATAATTATCTGTAAGGCATACCGATCATATTAATACAAAAGAAATTATGCACATCAAATATTTAATCAAAGCAATACGTATAATTCATATACTCATCACATCATCAAGTTAAGTCATAGCAAACGTAGAATATCAACAAAGAAAAATATTTTGTTCTATGTATAGGTAAGGTTTGTACTTACTCGTCTTATGTGGTTAAACTTCTGGAGTTGTATCTCCTACTATACAAATTTGAGAAATTATCATGATTTAACAATATTTCATTATTAAATAGAATCATAGTTATATTACTGTATTCATTTATTTATTTATTTTATAACTATAATAAACTTATTTACTTATATCATAAATAACCTTAATAATTAATTCTTATTAATTATTAAGTGTTAAAATAAATTTCTACTAATTATTATTTAATTAATTTAATTTAATTTAATCAACTATTTTGATTAATTAATTAATCAATTGATTAACTAATTAATTAAGCAATAGTTAATTATTACTTTATTTAATTGAGTAATTATAATTAAATTTTATATTTTAATTGACTTATTAATAATTATCTTGTTAATAATTTAATTATATTACTTAAATATTCTTTCTCATATAATAATTAATAATTATTAATTTTAATAGTAATAATTAATAATTTGATTAACATAATAATTAAGGTTTGATTAATCTCTAGTTAATCATCCCTAATTATTTTGATGATTATATCAATGATTAATGATTAATTAATCTCTAATTAATCATGTATTATAATTATGTAATTATTCAACATAATAATCTTGATTATTATATATTAACTCTTATAATTAATTAATTAATTATTAATCAATCAATCAATTAATTATTTTATTAATTACATATGGTTATGTATTTATTAATTAATCAATTAATTAAGTGATTAATTAATAAATCAATCAATGTGATAAGGAGTCACCTAATGGTATACTTCTTTTTTATTATTAGGCTAGTTCAATCCCCTTAGTTATGTTCATTTAGTTGGGCTAAGGTAATTTTTTGGTATTCGCTCAGTAACTATTTAGTATACTTCATCTTAGTCCATTAAAATTTGTGATTTAATTTTATAAAATTAGGATTTTTCACATTATTTGGTCATACACTTAAAATCAACTCATTTCATAACTAGATGTATTCATATGTTATAATTTACCTTTATGTCACATTTTAATATTTAATCGTTTTATTGGTGTAGGATTTTAAATTGTAAGATTTATTTAGATTTGAGTATAATTTCGGTTTAGACACTTGATGATTTGTTGGAAAGCTTAAAACATTTAGTTTTTGTCTTTATAATTTGTTTTCTAAGATTTCAAGAATTTCAAATATTAATGTGGACGTTTTCCTAAGTGTCTTATGGTAAAATCTCAGATTACCAGATTATAATACAATCTTAAGGGATTTATTAAAATTTATGTACATATCCATTTTAAATGCATGATATCTCATTTTGAAGCTTAAGATGTCTACTTTATAGTGGTAAAGTTATTTCCTTTAGTACTTGAGTATTTCACACCATAAACTTAGGTTTTGTTACTATTGGTCCCACGTTTGTAGCACAAGTCCAGATTTATGGGTAGGATTAGAAAAATCATAATAATTTACTTACAAGTCCAAATAAGACAAAAGATATGTTATTGGAAAGCTTATAATGTTTATTTTATATGATAAAAACATTTTTATAAAAATTTAAGGTTTATGAACTTAAAAAAAATACAAAACCCGTGACTAGTACAGGGTTCCAGCAAGGATTTTTGGTTTGTAGCTCAAATTTTAAAATTCACCAAAAATTGCATATTTATCCGTTTAAGGCATATGATATCTTGTTGGAAACCTTAAAGAATCTAGTTTTTAGTTATCTAACTTATAATCCAAAATTTTGAGTCTAAAGAGTTCGGAGTACAATAAACCGGTGGTTGGTTGGTTGGTACCCTAGAGATCTATTTTCTCCCTAGTTTTGGTCACAACTTCAAATGTACATAACTTTAGACATATAAAAGCAAATCAAGTGATTCCAAAGCCTAGAATGAAGCTTATCCTTTGTAAAATCTTAATATATAATTTATTTTTTATACCAAAGTTTCTAATACAGCTATATTACCACAACAACCACAAACTCTACCAAGGTTCTTAGATCTTACCGAAATATTCCGTGGATTCTTTAAGATCTCGGATCTCCAAAGTTCTTCTCAAAACTTTTTCCTAGGTATGAAGAAGTCTAACATTAAGATCATAACTAAACATCATGCTTTAGTTCTCCAAAAATGACTAAAACACGAAGAATACCACTCGATTACCTCTAGTAAAACGTCCTCTAACGCCGTTTCACACTTCTTCGAACTTAGTAACGGGGTTGCTTAGAGCTTGAAAATGGAAGGAGGAGGGTGCTTGAGGGGTGTTGGAGATGGAGAATAGTGTTGGTGGTTCTTCTTTTTGGTTTGAGCTTGGTGGTGGCTAGAGAGTTAGGGTTTTTGAGTTTAACTTGTGTGAGAGTAAAATGAAATGTTAGGGGCTTGTCTTCAGCCAACTTTCACCTTAAGGAAGCTGTATTTTGAGGGGTAAAATTGAAAAAATTTGACTGATTTCCTCCATTGCCGCCACTTGAAGGAGGGTTTTTGGGGTGAAGATTTGATTCAACAAGGTGGAGACAAGAGGTCATTTTCACTTGTCTTTTCCTTGGGTCAACTTGCCAAAATAAACTATGTCATCTCTTACATGTGGTTGCATGCATGCACCACTTTCTTCTTTTCTCATTTGTTCACATTTCCCCTTACTTTCTTGAACCAAAATCCGGATCCCCCTAGGCTTTTCTCATTTTTATTTTATTTTTCTTTCTGCAAATTTCCACCCTTGATCCAAGGTTGTCATCCTTATTCTCATCCATTGGATCTTCCATCACACCAATCCTTACCTTAAGCTCTCATTGGTCATTTATCATCTAAAGTTTGGCCATTGATTTGCCTAGGATCCCTTAATATAAAATTTACACCATTGATTTCAAATCAAGTACAATTTTTGATCAATCTTCCACCTTTGGATTTCCAAAGAGTAAATACTAATCATTCATCTTTTATCTATGTAACACATTAATTTCCCAATCACCTTCTCAAAACTTAACTATTGGTATGATCAAAATAAATACTAAGATCATTAAATCAACCTACTAATAAAAAATCGGGGTTCTTCCCAAAAAGTTATCATTATCCCCTTAATATGTCATAATAAATTTCTCGTATAAATTTATGTCATTCAACTCATCTTTTATATATTTAAAATTTCTCATTTAAATAGAGAAATTCAACATTGTTAAATCATCGACATCATCACACCGATGATACATATACTATCATTCATGATCTTGAATGAATGAATCCATAATAATAAAGAGAATCAATAATAATAATTCATAAATCAAGTTTATGAATTTCTAGGGCATCACATCGGAGTGCTTGGGTGGCGGTGGGGTTTGGGAGGGGGGTGGTTGTGTGTGGGACTCGTCAACGACTCTGCCACCAGAGATCTCAGGCGTTTGCTTTGGATTGATTGAAAAAAAAAAAAATTAACAAGGTGAAAATATGTGAATTTGAAGATCCGAAAATCTATCTCTCTTTCTCTCTCTCTTCTCCCTCTTCTTGCTCTCTCTCTTTACAAGGTGGGCCAAACTGAGGGAGGGAGTAGGAGGGGGGCAACGGCGGCGGGAGGGGGGGGGGCAGCGAAACTAAGGGAGGGAATTGGGGGGGCGAACAGAGGTGGGAAGGAGGGGACCCAATTGCAGGGTGGGGGGGTGGACGGCGGCTAGAGGGGGGCCGGCAAAACCAAGATAGAGAGTGGGGGGCAGGTGAACCTAGTCGGGGGTGGGGGGACCCCAGACCAAGAGAGAGAGAGAGAGAGAGAGAGAGAGAGAAGGGGAGAGAGAGATAAGGGAGGGTATTTCAGTATTTTATTATAAAAATAATTATTTTAGCAAGAAATGGTCAAAAAAAATAGGAGTTTAGGGTTATCTGGAAAAAAAAAAAAAAACAGGGATCAAATTGTTTCCTTTGAAAAAGTTCATGGACTATTTAGGCCAATTACTCTTTAATCAATTGGCGCCAAATTTTTTTTTTTTTTGTCATAAAAAATAATTCATAACACAAGATATGATTTTGCAACCAGATGTTTAGGCTTAGTTTGTAGGAGGGATGGAAAGGAGAAATGATGGAGAGAGCTGGACTGATGAAGAATATGAAAGATGTAGATGATTATATGAACGTCTCATGTTGTTTAGTAAAAGATAGAGAGAGTTGAAAAGATAGATAAATAATAACTATTTGTGTACTATATTGTCCATTTATAAAATGCTTCTTAAATTCTTTTGATGGCAAAACAGTATTGCCAATTTAAAATATAGAGGAGAGATGGAAGGATGCAAGATGGTGGGCTCAGTGGGAGAAGGCATCTTTCTATCTCTCCTCTCATTCCTTTCTTCTCTCCAACTAAATAAGAAAATGGATATCTCCATGTACCTCTCTCTCTCCAACCAAACACACTCTTAATTGCAGGAAAAAGTGGTTGCAATTCGACATCGAAGGCAACCAAAAATTTTTGCAACCTCAAATTTGGTCGAAACATGCTACTTTTTGCGATGTTTGGTTGCGAATAAATAAATTATTTTCATAAATAAGTTATGTTATAGTTATTATGCTTTTTAATTCAAATATTTGATAAAAGCACAAGTGAGAAAAATGTAACACGACGTGAACAGGAACAAAATAAATCAGTTTATGAAAAGTGAGAAAAATAGCAGAATATGAACAGAAAACAAAAGAAATCAGTTTATGACGACAAATATAACAAAAATTTTACACAAATAACTTTCTCGCTATGGAAAAATTACTTGCGGCAAATAGTAAAAGTAAGGCCCAAAATCGCCACCAATTCAAGACGAATAAATGATAAACGAATGTCTATTGATTTTGTTTCCATCTACAGGGATATAAACCACTAAAACAAATAAATAAACCTGGAATACACTCCTTCTCCATCCTCATATTAAAAAGAAAAAGATGCTTCTGAAAAAAAAAAAAAAAAAAACTCAATGTTTCTCTATAATGGCATTCTTACCATTATTGATATAACCAAAGTAAGTCTCGTCCTTGTATTCACAGACATGTAATAAGACGAAGACTTATTTATTTGTCCTAGTTTTCCTCTCTATGCATCCAGTCTTCACAGTGAAAATTAATGGGAACTGAAGCAAATGTGTTCCCCAAATCACCAAAAAGAATGTCATCTCCCTCTGTCAAGCTAGTGGAGTCATGGCAGTCAAAGTAGGTTTGTATGTCCTCAGGAAAACTCCGGCGTGGTGGCTCACTCTCCGGAGGCGCGTCGGCGCCTGTAGAAGTTCTCTCAAGCATTTCTTTAAACTTAGTGGACTGTAAAAGGAGCCCTAGCGCGGATGAGGGTGAAGCACCCCCACCGCCGCTGCCATCACGCGGTGTCACCACCGCAGGGCCACCATTCACGCTCAACCTCATTAACCCTAATTGAGGGTTAGGGTTCGGGTTAGGGTTTGGAGTACTTGAATTATTTAAATCTCCATTAGGGTTTGGTTGGAAGTTGTTTGGGTTATCTTGGTTGGTTGTTGGACGTAGCCACTTGACATAACGACTAAGGTCAAAGTTCGTTACCGCGTTTAGGCCACGGTACTCGATTGCTGCCATGTCATAGGCTGTGGCTGCTTCCTCTTGTGTTGCTGCAAAAGTGGGGAATCATGTACTTTGATAACAATTGGGATCACAAGTGAAAAAAAAAAAAAAAAAAGAAAAAGAAAAAAACGAAGAAAAGATTGATTCAAGAATTTAATTTGCTAGCAAACTTTGGTGAGAGATTTGCAAAATTTATTTCAAACCAAGAGTTGGAATGAACTATTAAATAGCTGACCAAGCAGTTGAGGTTTGGTGATCTACACCCCAACTAACTTGATTTGATTGACATTTTTCACTGTCTTATTCTATTTGTTGGCCTACATATATAAAAGGTTACTCTAAATAGTTTACTAATTATTTTTTCCTTCTGTTTATCTTTGCAGAGCTGGATTTGGTAATTGTTAACTTAAACAAACATTTTTGTTGAGGGTAAATTGCTCATTTAGTCTTTAAATTTTTAACTATGTATAACTTTGATTTTTGATATTTTTCTTTTCGTAGCTGCAATATTCCTAAACTATATTTTCTATTAATTTTTGGATGAAATCCGTTAGTAATTTTATAAAAAAGTGATGCTAAAAAATTAATGGATATGACTATTATAACAACATTTTTAATAGTTTATGATCATTACAGTTACAAAAAATAAAAAGAATAGAAAATGCCCATAAATGATTAAAATGTTATTACAATAGTTATTTCTGTTAATTTTTAGATTGAATATATTAGTAATTTAGTTAAAAAATAATGTTAACTAATGAATTCTGTCTAAAAATTTATGGGATGACTATTATAGTAATATTTTAATAGTACAAGGACATTCCATCTATGAAAAGATCAGGGAAAAAAGTTATACGAAATTAAAAATTCAAGGATCAATCAAATAATTTTTCGTGTTGTTTAATGAGAGGAATATAATTCTAACTTTTCTATTTTTACTTTTATTTAATTTTTTTTATGAATCAATACACAATTGTGACTTTACTCGTTTGTCGTTTACCTCCTCTCAAAAGATTTCTCCTTTGTTGTTGTTGTTGTGTGTGTGTGTGTGTGTTTTTTAATTAATTTTTTAGTTTTTAGATAGAAGATTTGTTACAGCAGAAACGGATGGATAACGAACGACTTGCTTTTTGACAAGTGGCACAGAAAAACGTGATCGAAGTAACTAAGAGCATAAAGAAGCCAGGCACTAAAAGTTAGTCAGCCTTGTATGTTGGTCTTGTTTTTCTTTATTCTTTTTAAAGTCCTTTTTCCTACGAGGCTCTGTTGGTCGTGTATATTTGCGCAATTTTAATAGTTGTTGTCCAGCTAATAGTTGTGTGTGTGTGTGTGCGTGTTTTTTTTTTTTTTTTTTAACTGCTTCCAACCAAAGAAAAAGAAAAAGAAAAAAAAATGAAAAAGAGACTGAAATTACCATAGGTGCCAAGGTAGAGATACTTGTTTCCAAATACTCTGCCAATCCGGGCTTCCCATCTTCCATTGTGGTGATGTCTGCACATTTTTAATCATCTTGGGATTACTTTAAACTATTGTATTGCGGCAACAAAGCTTTTTTTTTTTTTTTTTCCCTCTCTCTCTCTCTCCTTTTTGGGATGCAACAAAGCTAGCATGCAGTGCGAAATTAAATATAGACACACACACACACACACACACACACAAAAGTTATTGGTAATGATGAAGTGATATGTACATAATAAATTTACTAATGGCAAGATCACCCATGAACTGCTCTACTATTTTCTTGTCTTTTTTTTTTTTTTTTAATTTATAAATACTATTCTTTCACACCTAAATTTTCTTTATTTTAAAAGAGCTTAATTTCAGTCTAACCTCTAGGCTAGACCAAGAGAAAGAGAGGATTAAACAAGGAGAAATTACCTAAATAACTACCTTTTTTTTTTTTTTTTTTTAATTTATTGACTAACATGACACAAATTTCTCACTCTTAATCAACATAACACAAATTTTAGTTAACTTTAATTTGATTTTGTATAATATTGATTTAGTATTAATTTTTGTATCATATTGATATAATGGTCTCTATATTTATGGCATTCAAGTACTTTCCTCTTAAACAATTTCACAAAGATAGTGGCAGACTCAAGAAGTATTTTCAGTGTGGCATTTTAAAAATATCCTTCATAAAAAAATTTATTAAGTAAAGACCTATTTCTCAATTATTAAATAGGACCCCAATTATATTTTTTTTGGGGGGTAATTTAAAGCAGAAAAACAAATTTCAATTTTTAAGTAGAGGCACAACAAATATATACACTTTCTTATACAATAGGGACGTAACTAGATTTTTTTTCAAAATTTTAAAGGACAAAAATCCAATTGAAAAAAAAAATTGAGCCGGGGAACGTGCCCCTGCTCACTAAAGAGTGGTTTTTTCACCACTGATGAAAAAGAAATAATTATTTTAAAACACGAAAATCTTATTAAACGTTTTCTTTGTAATTGATGAACCCAATAGGAGCTAACTAACTTTTAAAAAAAAATTTTAAAGCAATAAATAACAAATTTGTTTACACGATATATTTATTCCTAATAAATAAATTATTTAATATATTATCGGTAAATATTTAATTATTGCTAGTAAATAAATTTGTAATATAAATATAAATATGTTATTTATTTCGTATATTTTAGAATAGTTATTTTCTCCCAAAAGTTTAAAAAATGGCGCTATGATCCAATTTCTATTGAAAAAGAAACATAGCAGATGCAACGAGACGAGTTCATACTGGGGTGACCTTCTCACGTTCTGTAACTCGATTAAGTTGGCGATGTGTTGGGACAGGTTTTTTCCATTACGTATCGGTACTTTATTTACCCGATTAGTTATTTTCATCATATAAATATATATATATATATATATATATAATAGCTTAACTTAAAATAAATAAGGACAATAGTTTTTAATTTTTATATATCCAATATGTTAAAGTATAATAATACTTAAAATTACCTATACTATAAAGCATCGTGCATTATATCTTTAATATGAAATAAAATATAACTAGACATGACATGTAAATAGGGAATAGAGTCGGGGATCCCTAAAATCTATCCCTATCCCCTAGCCCATTGTAGGTTAAAATTTTAAATTGTTTAAAATCCGAACCCATTTGGATCAGGTTTTCTCCATCCTATTTAAGATGGTTTCTCGTTGATTAATGATTAATGAAGAAAATTGTCATCCCTAGCTGTAAGCATTGATTTTTTTTTTTGTTTTTTGTTTTTGTTTTTTTATTTTAGAGAATGTGAGTATTGATATTGTAATAATTGAATCTAAAATTTTTCTTTAAAAAAAAAAAAAAAAAAGAGGAGGAAGAAGAAGAAAGAAGCCAATTAAAAGAAGGTTAAGAAATCTAACTAGTTACCTTGCCACCCCCCTATATTTTGAAACTCCTCGTGAAAATCCGCTACTCTTCCTGAAAATTAGTAATACATTCAAAATTGAGAAAACTAACAATAATTTACGCATAATTTATCTAAAGTACTACATGGTGTACCAAATTTAAAAACGTAAGCTTATGTGGATCATATATCACCTTCTCAAAGATCCAATATATTCTTCTTTTGATTGGCCTTCCATTTCTTTGAGCTCTTCTTGATATGTTGATAACTACAAAATTTCAAAACATATGTAGAATCAAATCACCATTTTCCGTAATGTAACCTCGTAGGTGTGAGCAAATGACAAGATAAAATCCGTGGGAATTGAAATATATATATGTAAAAAAAAGGAGAAATTCGGGAGCTAAAAACAAAATAATTCTATGGAGGAAATTTACTGGAAAATTGAGGATAGTGTCATGTCCCCAATACTTCAATGCTGCCAAGTCATATGCATGTGCTGCAGCTTCCTCATCATCGTACGCTCCTAACAAACCCCCGCATGTTAGAATTAAATGACTCCCACTATATATATTGATCCATACATACATACATATATATATATATATACATATCAATTTCTTCAGCTCTCAAAGAAAAAAATTTAAAAAAAAAATTATAGACCCATATTTAAGATATAATTAGCCAAATTTTGTAACTTTCTTTTCCATGAAAATTTAAGCTTCTTCTCTTTTTTTTTTTTTTTTTTTTTTAATTGATAATTAAAGACCAGAGAGAATGAAGTGGTCTAGAGCTGTCAATCATAAAGCATACCTAAATATACTGCAATCGCGTGCCGGTTGATTCCACCGTCATCATTAAAGGAAAAAAAAAAAAAAAAAAAAAGATAGAGATCAGGTTGTGAACTATACCAGCATCAGAATAATTATCATGATTAAACACCATTATTAATATATTGAAAGCAGAAGTTAATTATACAAAACAAAGAGAAGATATAGATGACCCGAAAAAGAAAAAGAAAAAAAAAAAAAGTAAAGACTATAAGATCGGAGAAAATGAAAATAAATATACCCTGTCTTCCTTTCTTATTCTGTGAATCATTCCAGCAATTCTTATCCCACAAGTGAGCTTCATACCTACCTGTCCAACGATGTCTTAAAAACAAAAGAAACAAAATTAAGTAAAGCAGATGAATTATCATATCATTGAATTCATTAGAAAAAGAAAATAAAGGAAATATGTATACATGCTTCGTTCCGAACCTTGTGACGCCTCTGTAAATCGAACTGCGTTGTGGCGGAGAGTCCCGCGGAACGCTCTTTCGTGTCCTCTTAACCTTTACCTTCACCTTCGTCTTCTCGTTATTGTTGTCGGCGACGTCAGTCTTGTTACCGGTTGCTGAAGAGCTCTTATGGTTTTTCTGTGAGACCTTCGCCATTAAACTTGTGCTAAAGGCAAGAAAACACACACGAAAATAATTATCAAGAAGAAATTGCAATTAATATATGACTAAGTCATCCGATAAGAAGATTTTTAAAGGAAACTCAAAGGACAAACTCACTAAACCCTCGCCGGCTGAAGAAATGGCTGTTTCTTGGTCGTCTCCAAACGGCTAGCTCATAGTCTCTTCCCTTTGTCCACACTTGTTCTTTCGTTTTTTGTGTTATATTGTGAGTGTTAAAAAAAAAAAAAAAAAGGTCTACATATATATTGGCCTTTTGCTTCAATCTTGTCTACATCATTAAGCTATTTATATTATGCAATCATAGCATTAAAAAAAAAAAAAAAAAAACCTTGATGTCATTTCTAATTTCTAGTGCTTTCTCTTCATTTTCTTTCCTTTTCTTTGTGTTTTTTTAAAAAAATAATTTTGCTTGTTTATAATAAATTAATTTATTTATTATAATGTGTCCCGTCATCAATTTTTCTCTAAAAGAAGTTGGGTCGACATATGGAAATGTCTGGTTGGGTATTGTCCAATGGTGATCTTTAAAAGGTAATATATATGACTTAAATTATATATATATATATATATATATCAATGCTTCATCTCCTTTGTAGGGTCCACCTTTAATATTTGTTGATCAATATCGTTGCTGACGTATACAAAGGATTTATTGGTCGCCAAATTCTCATACTAACTTTTAGTTGCGATTCGAGATTTTTGAGATCTGTTGGACCTCGGAAAATTTAGCGTATATGGGAGCTGTAGCTCTCTCTCTCTCTCTTTCTATATATATATATATATATTACGATTTTGTATCTTCTATTTTACTTTTATTTAAAAAATATCATATGTATTGAATTTTTATATTTTATGCTAATATATTATGTTTAATATACAAATTTATATACTTTCTCGATCAATACATAATTTTAACATTAAAATACTCTTTAAAAAATTAAAATAAGTATTATTTATATTTTATATCATGTATTTATTTTTATTCCAAAATATACTGTGCATTTTAAAATTTTATTATGCTACGTTTAATACATAAGTATAAACGTTTTCTTGGTCTACACTTTAACATTAAAAATATACAATATACCCTTGGAACTAAAAATAAATAAATCAAAGAAATTATAATCTAAATTAAACGCTAAATAACAGGGCGGGAAAGGGTTGGTATGGTTGAGAAGATTGAATTTTTTTATTTAAAAAAAATTAAAATTATGGATTTTTTTCATTTTATAATTTTTATTTTAAGGGTAGTTTAGATCAAAATAAAATATTGATCGAGAAAAAGTATTGATTTATTTATTAAATGTAGTATAAAGATATAAAATGCATGATTTTCAATGCAAGGTGTACTTTTAAAATAAAAGTAAAATAAACAACTATAAAATGTAGAGATCTGTAGATTGGGCATTTCAAGGTTAAAATTATGTGTTCATTGATAAAACATAGAGATTTGTATATTAAATGTAATATGATAATATAAAAGTGCAAAACTTCAAAATACATAGTAGACTATTTAAATAAAAGCAAAATACATATTATAAAAATGTAAAATAACACTTAATTTATTATCATGCATTGATGGTTTTATATGTATCTATATGATGAACTCTCCTCTACTAATTTTATTTCTTTCCCTTTGTTTTTTGTGTTAACAGAAAGACCGAGTTGTAGTAGTAAATGGGTTGAGAATCTAGTATGTTGTGTAAATAGCTTATATTACTAAATACACGGTGGTATAATTGACAATAGATTCCTTAGGGGACTATAAGGAGAAAAAAAAAATGATCAAATTAGGGAAACGTTTTCAAAAGTACTCTCATATATGGGTTAATTAAAAAGACAAATAGGATCTACTACTCTGAAAAAAAAAAAAAAAAAAAAAGTATAGAGCTATATACTAGAACTGTTTATATATGTATAATATATTTGTTTCATTAGGAAAATTATTCATTTGTAGAGCAGTGTCGACATGTTAAAAGTCTTGAAATAGTCAAAATTGTTGTTTTAGATCATCTACCCGTAACATGCAAAGCGGGAGTACTTTCGTGTGGGACCCCTGTTTTTATTTTCTTCCCCTCCTGTTTTTTTCCCCATGTTTTTAATTTTAGTTACAACGTATGAAATTCATGGAAAATGAAATTAAGCAAGCCTGTCTTTACGTTAACTTGTAGGATTTTGGCATATCTGTGAAATCACTTGAAAGTACTTATGGAATATTGATATACTAATATTTGGTAGTTAGAGGGAAAGAAAAAGGGGGAAAAGAAAGATATGCATATGTATAAAGAAAAATGGGTCGGTAGTCCTTTAAAAATAAATAAAATAAAATAAAATAAAGAAAAAAAAAAAAAAGGGCGAACCATTTTCTTGTCGTGTTAAGTATATATGGTTTCTCCTCTAATTTATGTTTAAGACATGTTAAAAATAGTGTTCAGGCCAATATTCAGCCCCATCAAGACACTTTATGAGTAGGTCCTTATGAAATTGAATTTTTCAAAGAGCCAGTACTCGTTTTAGTTGTGTATAGTTGGGGCAGTGAAATTAGATGGTCCCCTACGCATGACTCCTCCAAAAATGCAAGATTTTTTTTTTTTTTTTTTGGGATAAGAACTGTGCTTTCATATCGATAGATACTATTATTTTAATTAATGAAGTAAATTTTTAATGATTTAATTTATAACTTGTCATATTGTAAAATTTTAACATGAACACTCATATATTAGATTATTAAGAGATCTATCTATGATTTAAAATAAGAACTAAGAATAAGGTAAAAATATAGTTTCTCTAATAAGTTTTGAATTATAATTAATTGGTGTACATATTTTTTGGTGTGTCTTATTGTGCGGCGGTGGGGTTTTGTAGTATAAAAGAAAACAGCTATAAAAGTGGAGGTGCTCCTCATTAATAGCGCATATATTTTGCTCATGGGTAGGTCAGGGTTGGGTGGTAGTAAGTGTGCCTTTTTGGGTTCATTCCAAGATTTTTCTAAAAGAACGAAGAAAACAGCAAGTTAATGAATTACCCGTAGATCCTTTATTAAATATAATAATATATCAAAGAAAGTTGGAACTGCCAACAGAATTGTCGACACGAATCACTTTCGGTCTAAAGAAGATGGCAAGGAAAATTTATTTTGTGGATTTTACTCTTTTTTGCCACGTCGATTGAAATAAAAAAAAATATATATATATATATATACACACACACTAAGAGCTGTATTTTTTATCTTCTTGATAGATACTATTATTTTATCTGTTGATTCTTTTTTAACTTTTTGATTTATAATTTAAAATAATTTCTATATGTCGCTGTAAATGTTTAATGTGCATTTTCATGGATTAGATTGTTAAAAAAAAAAAAAAATCCAACTGTTAAAGTAACCAATTCTATTAATTAATAAGATATAAGTACAATCATATCATCAATTTTGCCATCCCCTTTTAAACTTGTCCTTTTAGAAATATTTTAATTATATATTTAGCGGACAAAACATGCCCAAAAGAAAGAAAGAAATATATTTAAAAACAAAAAACAAAAAATGGCAGGCCGTTTCCCTCTTTGCCCCCCTTATTTTCTCTCTTGTATTATTGTACCTCTACGAATTATTAGCTCACATTTTTAGCTATGTGGACACATCTATTTTATCATCCATTTTTAGCCCGATTAGCAGAATGGGCATTATTTAAGCGGGAACACCATATATTTTGGGGCTTAGCTTTGAGAAAGTTAATAATGAAATTGACTGAGAAAGTTAATAGTGAAATTTAGATAAGTATCATGCCAAGGGAGGCTCATTCATTTCTTCCTAGTCCCTAGATATATGCATCTGGATGATTTCGTATGTGTAGTTCACTCATGCATATATCAATATATATAGTCTTTTTTTTTTTTTTTTTTTGAGATTCATGCATGTATATATATATTAGAGAAATAATAATTTGACGTTCGATATTGTTAGTCTTTAATGTTGTCTATTTTACACTAGTACAGGGGGAACGTGCCTCAGGCACGTTCTCCCATGGTAACAAAAAATTTTTGTAATTACATAACTAATTAATAAGTTTTTTCTTTAATCCTTTGTGAAAGTTTGGTCGTGTAAGATATAAAAAATTTGGGGAAAATATCGAATGAATGTAACTATTACTTTCAAAAGATTTAACATAGATATGTATAATTAAAAGTTTAATGATTAACTAAAAATAAAATTGATAAACTAAAATACTAAAAGATTTAGACTAAACATTAAAAACATTTTTTCGAAATGCTTCCCCTAAGTCTAACTGTTTCACGTGTTAATTTTTTAAATGCTTATAAATTATCGTGAATATACAAACTTTTGATTGAATAAAATAGTGAAAATAATTGTTTTCACGCATATTGTGAATTTTAGAAGTCAATAAAATATTGTGAACAGCTAAACTTTTGATTGAAAAAAAAAAAGTGAAAATAAACGTGTTAGAGAAGTAAAATGAGAAAAAATAAAGAAAAAAGTTGAATGAAAAAATTGAGAATTAAGGTGAGAGTAAAAGAAATTTAAGAATGATAGGTGGGAATAAATGAGAGATAGTGCATTGAAGTCAACAAGATAAAGAGTGAGAGTGAGAGTGACAGTGTGTGAGGTGTGAGAGTGTAATTAAGCCATTTGGTATAGAACTATACCATTAGATCTAAATTACATCCAAGTTAAAGGAGAGTATTTGAACCTTTAGTTGAGTTTGACTAATGGTTGAAGTGCAAAAATTTTACCACTTCATTCTCACTTCTCTAATGTAGTATAGATAGATATATGGAAAAAAAATTTTAGGACATGTTTGGTATGTCGTATTGTATTGTGATTATATTATATGATATTTTGTTTTGTATTGTATTACAATATTATACAATACAATACGTTGTTCGTTTGTCACCGTATTATAATGTATTAAGAATTAAGCTTCTAAAAGATAGAATTTATATTATGACCCCAAGATCACAATTGGGTTTTGAGATAGGAACCGAAATTGGGTTTCATGATTCGGATTGGGGTCGGAGTCATAGTCGGGTTTCGAGACGGCTGTTGGGGTCAGGTTTTGGGGGCTTGGGTTGGGATTAGGTTTCGGGATAGAGGTTGAGTTTCATGTTTTGGGACTAGGATAAGGTCGGGATCAGGTTTCAGTACTAGAGTCGAGTTCAGGTTTTGAGGTCGAGGTCGGGGTCTGGTACCAGGACAGGGGTCGGGGTCAGGTTTCGAAACGAAGATCGGGGTATGGTTTCGAGGTTGGGGTCATGGTCGGGTTTCAGAACGGGGGGTTAGGGATAGGTTTTAGGACGGAGGTCAGGGTTGGGTTTTGGGTTGGGGTTGAAATGGAGGTCGGGGTCGGATTTCGAGATTGAGGGTCGGTTGGGGTGTTGGGGTCTAGTTTTAGAATGGGGAGTCAGAGTTGGGGTCGAGATGGGGGTCTATTAAGGTCGGGTTTTGGGATGGTGGCTGGGGTCAAATTTCAGCATAGTAGTTGAGGTCGGGTTTCGGGCCGGGGTCAGGGTCAAGGTCAGGGTCGGGATTGGGTTTCGGGATGGGGGATGGGATTAAGTTTTAGGACAGAGGTCGAGTTTCAGGATGGGGGTCGGGGTTGGGGTTGATATGGCGGTCAGGGTTAGGTTTCAGTATTATAGGCAAGGTTCGGCTTCGAAATGTGGGTTAGGGTCGGGTTTCTAAACGGGACGTGGGTCGGGATCGGGTTTCATGATGGGGTTCAGGTTTCCCGAAACCTGACATTGACCCTAAGCCTCGTCCATATTCCAAAACCTGACCCCGACCATTATACCAAGACCCAAACCCGTCCACCGACCCAAAACCAGACCTAATCCCCATCCTGAAAACTGACCCCGACCTTGACCTCGAAACTTGACATGACCATTATATTGTAACCCGAAACCCGACCCCACCCCGACCCCCATCTCGAATCTCAACCCTGACCATGACCCTAACCTTCATTCCAAAACTCGACTTCAACTCCCGTCTCGAAACTTGACCAGGGCTTGACCCCGTCCCGAAACTCGACTCCGACCTCCGTCCTGAAACCAGCCCTCAACCCCTATTATGAAACCAGACCCCAACCCCATCTTGAAACCAGACATCAACCTCGAAACTTGACCATGACCTCCGTCTCAAAACTGGACCTCGACACCGAACCGAAACCCAACCCCGGCCCTATCTCGAAGCCCAACTCGACCTGACCCACGTCCCAAAACCCAATGTTGACCCTGACCCTGACCCCGACCCTAAACCCTGTCCTGAAACCTGACCTTGACCTTGACTATCATCTCGAAACCTGACTTCGACCCCTATTCTCGTCCCGAAACCCAACCCTGACTTATGTCTCGAAACTTGACCCTAATCCCAACCTCAAAATCTGACTTTGATCTCGTCCTAAAACCCGGCCTTGACCTCGATTTTGACTCCCAACCTAAAACTCGACCTTGAGCCCCGTCCCGAAATATGACCCCGACTTCAAAACCTAACCTCGACCCTGACCCCGACCTCTGTAGGAAAATGAGGTAATTTATGTAGTGGAATTTTTTTTAAAAAAATTCTTAAGATTATACTAACTCATGTTGCCACATACAATAAATTATTTTACAATCTACGTACCTTGAGAAGAGACAACATGAATGCCCGAGGATGTGATCAAAAAGAGCTTCAACCAACTTTTTTTTATTTTTTTATTTTTATCATTCTCCAATTTTCGGACGATAGAGTATGTGGGCACTCGATCTCTTGGTCAGTATTAGTGCACGACTTTCTCCCTCCAACCACTTATAACTCTTGCAGCATATTATTACTATAATGGGAGATTAATAATAAGCTCACTCACTTTAGAGTTTGTAGTCTAAATAAAATAGGAGCCCCTAAGGTCTTATTTATAATGAATGGACTCGATGGAATTTAAATTCAAATAGGACTAGGAGACTTAAAATTTGAATTCAAATTTTTTATCTCTAATTATCATATATTTTATCTCCATGGATAATATTGCATAACTCAATTTGAATTCAAAATAAAATCATGGCAACTTTACTTAATTAAATAATTATCCAAATAAAATCAATAAGGAGAAAATCTTTTCCTTCCCTTCTCCTCATAAAAAACGCTCATACAAGGTAGATTAAGATAAGATTCTGTTTCAATTTCAAATCCAAATAATATAATTACCCTATTTAATTTAAAATATTTATTTAAATAAGATTATATAGATATTTAAATAATTATCCAAATAATTAATTTATCCATATCTCGTAATTTAAATTAACCTCATGTTTATCATAAAATATAAATACAATTAACTCAAATTTGAAATCTTATCTTTAAATAAATATTTATCCAAATTAAATATTTATCTAATTATTAAATGAAACAAAAGTTCCATTCTACCCTTAGCAGAAAAAACACCTACACCTGTATGAGGTGTTCCTGATTTTTTTCTTCACTAAGTCCAAGAATTAAAACCATAATGAATATCCCAATTAATTGCCTTTCGTTAAGGAATTATATTGAGCTTGTAAAGAGACTAATTAGACATATATAATATGGGCTCCAATAATCTATGTAATTAATTATTCCATACTAAATAAATTAATTACACAATTATTAATTTCAGAATCACACCATTACATACCTAAAACTGCCATTCCAATTATATATTTTATTAGGCAAGCCAATGTGTAGCCGCAGTCTAACGACCTTGTCATATATGCAATATCTTTATATGATATCCATGATCAACTTAAAGTCGAAGTCCGTTCAATTTTTTGATCACGCTATCTTAAAGATCCATTATATGTCCAATAGGAAAATGATTATTCACTCAAAGTGAATAATTAGTCATTTGCTTAGCAAACGACCCAATGCCTTGTCCATTTTTATATCATGTATAATGCCGTTAAGAGGATAACATTTACTCTATGTGACCTATGATTCTATATCTATAAGCAAAGCTCACGTCGAATATAAGTCATGTACCAAACGATCCAGTCTAACAGCTTATTACTTTGAGACGCTTTAGCCTTTGGAACATCAAAGTACATAAGTCATAAACATGAAATCATTTATTTAATCAGGATTAAGGTTATTGCATAATGGACGTCAAAAGTTAATTAATCTAATCAAGAGGATTATAGATTAATTACATTTTGGTCCAGTCCAATATATCACCATAACTAGGTAATATATCTATGTCTTTACTTGAGAATCGGCTCGCTCCAAATGGTCAAGAAAAACCATCTGCCTAATTAGCTTTAAACAACATAATAGTCTTCATATGAGTTAGATGTTCACTCTAACCCCATAGACTACGGACTATATATTTAGATTACTTACTTTAGAATTGTAGGTGGAATCTACAGTCAAAAATTTAACAGTCGTTAATAACAGAAAATAAGATAAACAGTAGATTGGGCCCTTGGCAATCGTTGTTGAAATTCATAAAGCATGTAATTATGAAAATAACCAAGAAATATGAACAGAAAGTATAGTAATGAACACCAAGATGTAAAGAGGTTCGCCCAATTAATGCTACGTCCTCTGTGAGTGTGGTTTGTTTACTGTATGTAAGATTGTTGAACAATACAATTAATTACAGTATTTTTGAAAGTATTTTTGCAACGTAAGAGTAAGGTTTTCAGAAAAAATGAAGGATCGGATTCAGGATCAAGGATTCCAGATTCGAATTCAGGATCAAGGATTCCAGGTTCGAATTCAGGATCAAGGATCCTTTGCTGAAGAGGGGTCTTCCTCTATTTATAGATCAAGAATCGTGGGTATGGACCCAAAATAAGTGGTGAACGGTTATTGTCTCTGTCTGCTGGGACACGTGTAAGAGTATCAGTGTGCAGTTGTCATGGCGGTTGTCAGAATGAAAGTAGTTATAGATCGTGGGCTCAACGGTTACATTTTAATATTCATGGGATTGCCAGTTTCTGCATTGGATTCTGGCACATCGCTTTTGAATATGAGCCTGACAGTTATAGGGAATGTCCCTGTTGTAAAGATCGAGCAACGAACGATAGTTGGAAGATAAGGCTTAGATATTGCCAAATCTCTGTTCGTTATTTATGTTCGATGTTCGTTCGTTCGTATTCGATTTGATGGATTCGGTGTTCGAATGCAAACAATGATATTTATAAACGAAGTAAGTATAGATTGTAAATTGGGTCCGGCCCAATAAACGAACGATGATTGTTCGTGATCGAACATGATAATTTTAGAATTTGGGTCCGGCCCAAATGTAAGTTAGACTCAGGAGTCCGATGTTCGTTTAACAAATAGTCAATGGCT
The DNA here is from genome assembly GCA_025413485.1 of Ficus microcarpa. Taxonomy (NCBI): domain Eukaryota; kingdom Viridiplantae; phylum Streptophyta; class Magnoliopsida; order Rosales; family Moraceae; genus Ficus; species Ficus microcarpa. The sequence continues at coordinate 19,244,646 of CM046385.1, read as the reverse complement.
AACGATATAATGAGAAGATGAAGTCTAACCCCAACAGATAGCCTCCCACTCTATCGAGCGATGTATCCTCAATAGAGTGATTGAGTAGCGATGATGCTATAACGTCAGTCTCTGATATATCAGATTGTTGAAATCTGATAAAGCTGACATTGAAAACTTCGAGCCTAGTAAAACAAGTCATTTGGTACACATGACGTGCACGGATTGGGTAATTCGAAACGACGGCTTCTCTTTTCGAAATTTGAACCGTTATGATGGTACATGAGAGAGAGAGAGGATGCAAACCATTTCGAAATATACGCCGTTTGATTAGGGGCCATCAGGAGATTAGGACCATCTGATGAAGTACTGCGAAGTTATATAACGCTTCGTCTTCTTCTTCCCTGCCTATTTGTTGCATCAGATGAGCATTTCAAATTTCAGAACCGAAAGTTTTTTCGCAAGTCCTTTGAATTTTCAGGCAAGGTTTCTTCTTCCTCTTCATCTTTTGGTTTAGTTTAGTGTTTTTGTTTTGATTTTCGAAACTCTCTGGTGTTGTTTTTGCATTTCGTTGGGTTGAGAGACTCGGTTAGGAGGGTTTAGTGAGTTTTTACTATTCTTTTCTGGGTTTTTCCTGAATATTTCATTCTACTGTTCTTCGTGTTCATCCTTAGAATCGAAAAATTTTTCGACTAGGTAGACTTGTAGATCCAAATTCTTTCCATCGTTCGTCAGAAACTTAGTTTAAGAATCCATGGATAAGAAAAAGCAAGTCATTAAAAACGTCGATGTAGAATGGACGAGTACTGACTCAAGCGACAGCAGTTCAGATGACGAAGAACTGGCAGAGACCCTTCGACGTTCAAGGCTTGAAAGTGAGTTTTTTCAAAACCGAAACGGTGCTGGGTCGAGTGGCGAAGGACAAGAGAGGAATTGTCCAGCAACGACGTCGGAGGCTGGAGTATTATCAATTCCTTCGATCGCCCGATTAACGAAAGCACCTCGACGTTTAAGTGTGGAATCGTTTCTTCGAACATCGAACCCTCGTTCCATTCTAACAAAAGATGACCTGTCAGATATCAGGGGAAGATACGGATTTCTGAACGAAGTTCAACTTCGATTGCCTCTGCCTAATGAACGAGCAGACACCGTATCAGAAAGGTGGATTGCCTATATACGATCTATTTCGAATGTGGGCTACGTCTTCCTCTTCCCCCAATTCTAATTCAGACGATGCACTACTACCAGTTGGCGATTCCTCAGTTAATGCCAAATAGTATGAGAGTTTTCCTGGGATTAATCGTCTTAGCAGAAGAAGCGAAGGTCGAGCTAACTGTAGACGATGTTCTCGCTATATACTATCCTCAGGAAAATGCGAAAGATCATGGAAGGTTCTCCATGTATCCAAGAAGGAAGAAGCAAGTAGTGGGAGAAATGAAGAATGCCGATCGTTATTGGCAAGACCACTACTTCTTCATGCACGTAAACGAGCGATCGATGGGTGGATTAGCCAACGTTTTTTACTCTTTATGGGGATCTCTTCGTAAGTATCGAACGAAGAATGTAAGGGTTAAAAGTGTTATCTAATATCGATATTAATGTTCGTTTATCTCTTTTGTACGCAAAGAGTTAAAGAAACCTCCACCGAAAGCTTTGATCTTCGAAGAAAAGCTCGAACGGCTGCTTGCTTTGTTGAATCGAGAGTGAGACGAGATAAACACTCCGAGCAGATTCAGAGCGTCGAGTCTGTGGAAAGAGTTTGTCGAAATTCCAACAGGTAAAATTAAATGTCTTCCTTCCTGGGTTGATTGGCCGTTCGTAATCAGGGGAGCGTTGAGGAGACTCTTCGGCACTCCATTTTTCATCGAACCGCTGACTGACGAAGAGGCTTTAATCGCAGAATCTGCCTTAGACAGGATGGATGTAAAGTTTCCAACCTCAAAGGAGATTTTTGCCAAGAGGAGGGCTGCGACGAAGGCTACGAAGGAAGTAGAGAAAGCAGCTGTAGCCAAAAAAAGTAAGCAAGGCAACGAGCCTGCTCCCTTCCCTGTCTTGGAGTCCTCTCCGGAACCTCCAGCGAAGCCTGTCGAATCCCCTGTAAAGAAGAGGAAGGTAGTTGAGAAGGGCAAGAAGAAGATCCCAGCCAAAAGGAGCAAGAAATCGAAGGTTGCGACTCCAGAACCAGAGGTCGAACCTAAGGTTGATGCTTCGGGAGAAAAAGGGCGGATTCGAGTCGACTTGTCCTTTGATGTAAGCTTTCTCCAAGACAGGAGAGCGAGCATCATGTTCATGCGTCAGCTTCTTTCTGAAGTTGACGAAGACATCATGAACAGGGGTCGAGTTCATAACTAGCTCAATGATTTGCTTTGGGATGGCCTTAAGGTAAAAATTTCGAACTTGTGAATTTCAAAATTTTCGAACGATGAATTTTGTCAATTTCTGACTTAGTCTTTGCTTTGTAGGTCAATATTCGAGTGATGGGATTGTTCTATCGCACAACTGACAAAGTCGTTGAGCAGCAATCTCAAATCAAAGAGCTTGGGAAGAAAAATAAAGATTATGAAGACAAGCTTCTTGATATCGAGCGCAACTTCAAAGCTGTCAAGGAGAGCGCCGAGGGCTTAATGGCTGAGCTTCAAAATGCTACCAAGTCAGCGAAGGAAAGGGTAGAGATGACGCAAGTCATCGTAAACCGATTCAATGAAGCCCAAGCTAAGAACAAGGTTCTTGAGGCTGAAAAGGCTGCCCTTTCCGCTAATAAGGCTTCCCTCGTCGAGAGGTTATTGAGTATTCATGAAGATGTGACAGTCAGGGCTCGATACGAGCTTCTGAAGGAGTACAAACAAGGTCTCCTTGTCGATGCTGATGTTGATGAAGAGATTGAAGTGTTTGAACAACTGGAAGGAGCTAAAACTTCAGCGTCCGTTCCTCAACCATCATCAACTCAGCGATGTGCAGAAATAAATTTTTGTAATAGTTATTGTAATTGTTGGAACATCCTTACAAATTTTCAATTTAATGAAGACTTAGAATTTTTTCTTCATATTTCAAATTTGTTGAGATTGATATGGTATGAAATGTTGAATGATAATTCGAGCATTGTATGAAAGATCGAATACTTTAATGGTAATTCAATCATTGATAAAAGAATCGAATGCTGAATGATGTTTCGAGCATTGTATTAGGATCGAACGATTATGAATCTGTTTAAGTAAGTCAAAAATCGAATCGTCAAATTTTGTTCGCCAAGTTGAACATTTCAATAGTAAAAACTTTGGTAAATATTCCGAGAATACATTACCAAGAATATGTGTTTAATTAATGTAAGGGGCTGAACTCATTCAAGCGTGATGGCTGCCTACGTACCCAAAGTTTAGGGATTAAGCTATTCGTAGTTCGATACAACAAAGTAATTGTCCGATTTTTGTGACTGGACTCGTACAAGCGTATACGAGCTGCCTACGTACCCAGTGTTTAGGGATCAAGTCAAACGTAGTTCAGGAACGTATGGCGAATGTAAGCATTGTCTTAGGCTCAGACCTGTAGGATCGATGTTAAATCAAACGTTCTCTACAAAGGATCTGGCCTTTACAAAAACAATTAATGAAAAAAGAATTACAAGTCTTGGTAAAAAAAAAGTTCAAAAATTACAAGTAGTATTTTCGAAGATGATGAGAATTCCAACTGCGAAGGACTTCCACTCCATCGTTCGTCTCCAAACGGTAGACGCCTGGTCGTATAACCTTCGAGATCCTGTAAGGACTCTCCCAATTTGCTCCCAACTTTCCTGCGTTTGGCTCCACAGTATTCTGGAATACCTTACGAAGTACTAGATCTCCTTCGTTGAAGGTTTTCTGTTGAACCTTTGAGTTATAGTACCTTGCCACCGACTGTTGGTAGTTTGTCATTCGAATCAGGGCTTGATCTCATCGTTCGTCGAGAGTATCCAGACTGTCGTTGAGCATTTCTGACTTTCATTTTCAAAAGCCAATTGACGCCGGAGTGTTGGGACACCAATTTCTGCTGGGACAACAGCTTCTGTGCCGAAGGTTAATGAGAATGGAGATTCATCGTTCGCTCTCCTGGGGCTGGTTCTATATGCCCAGAGTACGCCATGAAGTTCGTCTGGCCATCAGCCCTTTCGAGCTTTGAGCTTCTTCTTCAAATTCTGAACAATTGTCTTGTTGGTTCCTTCCACTTGTCCATTCCCTTGAGGATACCTTGGGGTGGAAAAGCTCAGCTCGATGTTCCAATTTTGACAGAATTTTCTGAAGTTGCCCGAAATGAATTGAGATCCATTATCTGTAATGATCTCTTGGGGCATACCAAATCTGTAAATAATGTTTTTCTAGATGAAGCTTTCAACGTCCGAGTCTTTTACGTCAGCAAATGCTTCTGCCTCGACCCACTTGGTGAAATAATCAGTGAGCACAAGCAGATATTTGCGTTGAGCGCTAGCTCTGGGTAATGGGCCCACTATATCCATTGAATACTTCATGAATGGATATGGAGATGCGATGCTCGATAGTTGTTCTGCTGGCTGATGGAAAACGTGGGAGTGCCTCTGACATTTATCGCATCGTCTGACAAAGTCTTCACTGTCTTGAAGCATGGTGGGCCAGTAGTAGCCCTGTCGTTTGATTTTGTTGCATAAAAATCGTCCCCCAGAGTGGTTTCCGCATTTGCCTTCATGGACTTCCTTCAGTACATAGGTAGCCTCTTTGTTATCGAGACATCGTGCATATGGACCATTAAACGAACGTCGAAAAAGGATGTCATTTATCAGTGAGAATCTTGCAGCTTTGGTCTTGAGCTTTCGGGCTCCTTGCTTTTCTTCCAGCAAAAATCCATTTTTCAGATACCCAACGATGGGCGTTCGCTAATCTTCAGTGGCTTCTCTTGCGATGATTGTGGATTCGACCTGGATGCTTGGTTCCTCAATATAACCGACTGGGATGCTCCTACGTATGTTTGGCTCTGATGTTGAACCAAATAAAGCCAAGGCGTCCGCTTGTGTATTAACATCCCTCGACACTTGTTCTATCGAGTATTCTTCGAAGTGCTGTACAAGCGAACGAACAACGTTCAAATAAACTTCCATTCTCGTATCCTTGGCCGTATATTCTCCGAGTACTTGGTTCACAACGAGTTGTGAGTCGCTGTGAATCTTCAAACGTCGAGCCCTCAGTGCTTTTAACAAGCGTAGTCTAGCAATCAAGGCTTCATATTCGGGTTCGTTGTTTGAAGCATTAAATCCCAGGCGAAACGACTATTTGATTATTTCGCCATCTGGGGACTTACAAAACACTCCCACTCCAGATCCTTTGACATTTGATGCTCCGTCCACCATAAGCGTCCAGCAGCATTCTTCTTCAGTGTTTGTTATGGAAGGATCTGGGGTGAGTTCAACTACAAAATCAACAAGCACTTGCGACTTAAGGCTGGTTCGAACCCGGTATTCAATGTCGAATTCACTCAACTCTACCGCCCATTTTGTCAAGCATCCAGATAAGTTTGGGCTATGGAGAATGGCTCGTAGGGGATAGGTTGACATCACAACGATCAAATGTGATTGAAAATATGGCCTCAACTTCCTTGCAGCAGTTACGAGAGCAAGGGCTAATTTCTCAACCACCGGGTATTTTGTCTCGGCATCGAGTAGTGACTTGCTGATGTAGTAGACCGGCTGTTCACCGTTCGAGTCTCGCACAAGAACGGCGCTTACCGCAACTTCAGTTACTGATGAGTAGATAAATAAACATTCTCCTATCTATGGTTTGGCTAGTATCGGAGGGGTGCACAGATACTTTTTGAGCTCATCGAAAGCTTACTGGCATTGTTCGTTCCAGTCAAATTTCTTGTTTCCTTTGAGCAACTTGAAAAAGGGTTGGCACTTATCGATCGATCGAGAGATGAATCTGTTCAGCACCGCTATTCATCCAGTCAACTTCTGGATCTTTCGCTTATTCTTCGGTGAAGGCATGTTCGTTATTGCTCATATCTAGTCAGGGTTTGCTTCGATTCCTCGCCACGTGACAATGTAACCTAATAACTTCTCGGACGAAACACCAAACGAGCATTTAGAGGGATTCAAACGCATGTTGTGTTGTCTAAGTACTGAGAAGCACTCTGATAGGTGTCCAATGTGGTCCGCAGCCTTCAATGATTTGACCAGCATATCGTCTATGTATACCTCCATCATTCGACCGAGTTGATCCGCAAACATGGCGTTGACAAGTCTTTGATAAGTAGCACCTGCGTTCTTCAACCCGAATGGCATGACCTTGTAACAGTAAATTCCCCTTTCTATGATGAATGCTGTCTTCTCCTGGTCGTCGGGATACATGAGGATATGATTATATCCTGAAAATACGTCCATGAATGAGAGCAGTTCATGTCCCGCAGTGGCATCAACCAAACGATCGATATGTGGAAGGGGAAAACTGTCTTTCGGCCAAGCTTTGTTCAAATCTGTGAAGTCGATACAGACCCTCCATTTTCAGTTCTTTTTCTTGACTATCACAATGTTTGCTAACCAATCAGGATACTGCACCTCCTTGATGAATCTAGCTTCGATCAACTTCCGTACCTCATCGTTTATGATCTGATTTCGCTCAACATCGAGTTTTCTACGTTTCTGCTTGACAGGCTTGTGGCTTGAATCGACGTTCAGTCGATGTGTTGTCACTTCTGGGTCGATACCTGGCATGTCTTTGTGCGACCATATAAAGCAGTCTTGATTATCACGAAGAAAACTCAGGAGCTCCATTCGAATGGTGTCTTCGAGCAGAGAACTAATGTTGATGACTCGGTCTGGCTGGGCTGGGTCTATCTGAATCTCATCAAGTTGTTCCACGCCTGGCTGTTCCTGACCGCTCGATTTTCCTTTCTACACTAGTTGCTATAATCGGTCGGTCTTCTTCATCTTCAGAGAATGAAGGTAGCAAGTCCTAGCTACCTCCTGGTTCCCTTTTATCTTTTTTACTCCTTTCTTCGTGGGAAACTGGATGCGCTGATGGTACGTGAAAGGTACAGCCTTCATGGTATGAATCCATGGCCTATCAAGAATAATATTGTAAGCCGATGGACAATCTAAAACCAAAAAAGTGGTTAATTTGTTTATTCCTGCAGCAAAAACGAGAAGCTTAATTTTGCCAACTGCCGCGGTTGATTCTCCGTTAAAACCGGTTAAGATAGTCATCGAACTCTCAATTTCAGATTCTGACAATTCCATTTCTCTCAAAGTTGAGAGGAAAAGGACATCCGCTGAACTTCCATTGTCAACAAGAATCCGACCGACTTCACAATTTGATATGTTCAACGTTAGAACCAATGCATCGTCATGAGGTCGGCTTAGGCTGGTGGCGTTGTTGCTATGGAAGGTGATCGAGTGTTCGATGGGATTGTCAGGCAGTGTTGTCGCGATTGGTTGTGTTGCTTTCCTTCGATGGGACTTGACAGCTGTTACAGTATCTCCACTGTAAATTGATCCGCCACAGATGACTCAGATTGTTTTCCGAACTGGTGGAGGCAAAGGCGTGTCTTCTACATGCTGCACAATCCTTCGTTCTTTGGCCTCATTGCCCAGGCCATATGTCTCTCTGCCTTTGTCCGTTAGGAACTCTCGAAGGTGGCCTTTTTTCAACAGTTCGACCACTTCTGCTCTAAGTGCCCTGCAGTCGATGGTGTGATAACCATGATCTCTGTGGAACTCACAGTATTTGCTCGCATCTCTAGCTGGGTTCTCGGGCAGTTTCTTTGGCCAAGTCACAAAGTCCTGCCACTTTAAGTGAGCGATGAGTTCGGAGGGACTTATGCCGAGAGCATACTTCGGTGGTGAAAGTGGACGCTTGTGATCACGCCATGTTGTTCGTTCAATGCGGCGTTCTGTTTGACGTGATGGGCCTGGGCGTTCGCGTCGAAATGTCTTCTCTCAGTCTTCACGTGTCTTTGCCACTTCTTCCCTTGTTCAAGCCAAGTCTCACTCGATTCGTTTGTTTTCCTCCTCCAGTTCAATAAAACCCTTCGCTTGATGTAAGGCATCTTGGATCGTCAGAAGATACCTGGCACATATCTCGTTTTTAAATAATGATCTATGCCTTAATCCTTTCTTCAGAGCCTCCCTTGCTGTTCCATCATCCAACCCGGAGATCTCTGAAATTGCCTTACTAAAGCGCTTGATGTAAGCGCGAGGTGACTCTTTTGGACCTTGGACGACGCTCCATAGATCCTTTGTCGTCTTTCCGGACCTTATATGAACAGAGTAACTCTTCATGAATTCGAGCGAGAGTTCATCGAACGAATCGATGGACTTAGGAGGAAGATTGCAGAACCATCTCAATGCTGCTCCTTTCAAGCTTTGGGCTAAAAGTTTGCACATCATATCGTCAAGCATTCCTGTTGGAATGTTTGTCGACTGTACAATGTGCTTGTACTGCAGTAGATGGTCATGTAGGTCTGACATTCCGTCGAACCTCGGAAAGGAAATGCTGCTGAACTTGGGAGTTACGGCTGGAGAGTGGCGTCTCTCTGACTCCACGAGCGAGGTCATCGAACCCTGGGGTGGACGTGGTGGCTCGGTGTATTTGTGAAGAGAAACGTTGCTCCATCTGTGCTTCCAACATTCTCAATTCCTTGGCCATGATGCTTCTCATCATGTTTTCGACGTCCATTATCCCTTGTGGAATGGGACCTTCTGGGGATGGCGGTAAATCAGGCGTCGAACGCCGGATAGGAGTGTTGCGCTGTCTAGGATCAAACTCTCTTGTTCGATATTACTGTTGCTGCTGTTGTTGTTGTTGTTGTTGTTGTTGTTGGTACTGCTGGTGCTGGTATTGGTGTTGTGGATGCTGATACGGCTGGTACTGTTGTGGCTGCTGTACTCGCCTTTCGTCCGTCGTGGTTGTGTTCCTTGGCGTTGTCAAGGGTTGCATTGGAGCCATGGGGTTGTGTGCAATATTCCTTGTCCCTTGAGGATAGTATGGGGTGGCTTGCTGCCAGCCCCCACTGTTCGGGCCTCGAGAATATTGGGACGCGGATGTTTGCCAGCCCTCAGCATTTGTTCCTGATGAATACCCAACGTATGGGTTGTAATAATATGAGTAGGCTGCCTGGTTGTTGAAAGCCATCAATTGATTCTTGAGAACTTGGTTCTCAGTGCTGATGCTCTCCATCTGACTTTGCTGATTGCTGTATTTCTGGGTAAGTTCTTCCACTAACCGTGTCAGATTAGCGATTTGAGTGTTTGCTCCTGACATTGAAGCTTCTGGGTGACTGTTGGGACTTCCCTGGGGAAGTTCTTCTGGGTGTTCTCGTTCATCTGCCATGAATGCTTATAAATTTTCGATGTATGATGGCCAAGAGCCCCACGGTGGGCGCCAAACTGTAGGTGCTAGGAATCTACAGTAAAAAATTTAACAGTCGTTAATGAAAGAAAATAAGATAAACAATAGATTGGGCCCTTGGTAATCGTTGTTCAAATTCATAAAACATGTAATTATGAAAATAACCAAGAAATATGAACAGAAAGTATAATAATGAACACCAAGATGTAAAGAGGTTCGCCCAATTAATGCTACGTCCTCTGTGAGTGTGGTTTGTTTACTGTATGTAAGATTGTTGAACAGTACAATGAATTACAGTATTTCTAAAAGTATTTTGGCAGCGTAAGAGTAAGGTTTTCAGAAAAAATGAAGGATCAGATTCAGGATCAAGGATTCCAGATTCGAATTCAGGATCAAGGATTCCAGGTTCGAATTCAGGATCAAGGATCCTTTGCTGAATGGGGGTCTTCCTCTATTTATAGAGGAAGAATCGTGGGTATAGACCCGAAATAAGTGGTGAACGGTTATTGCCTATGTTTGCTGGGACACGTGTAAGAGTATCAGTGTGCAGTTGTCATGGCGGTTGTCAGAATGAAAGTAGTTATAGATTGTGGGCTCAACGGTTACGTTTTAATATTCATGGGATTGCCAGTTTCTGCATTGGATTCTAGCACATCACTTTTGAATATGAGCCTGACAGTTATAGGGAATGTCCATGTTGTAAAGATCGAGAAACGAACGATAGTTGGGAGCTAAGGCTTAGATATTGCCAAATCTCCGTTCGTTATTTATGTTCGATGTTCGTTCGTTCATATTCGATTTGATGGATTCGGTGTTCGAATGCAAACAATGATATTTATAAACGAAGCAAGTATAGATTGTAAATTGGGTCCAGCCCAATAAACGAACGATGATTGTTCGTGATCGAACATGTTAATTTTAGAATTTGGGTCCAGCCTAAATGTAAGTTAGACTCAGGAGTCCGATGTTCGTTTAACAGATAGTTAATGGCTAACGATATGATGGGAAGACGAAGTCTAACCCCAACAAGAATGCTGTCTTCTCCCATACAAAAATCCATTGTATACAACATTCTAATAGTTTAAACACCGAGTAATCAATGAGACATATTTACTTACATTTATTTTAACATGTAAATCTAAATGAGGACAGTACATCAAAGATGTAATTAAAAAAAAAAAACCTCAAATATATTATTAATCAGATCAAAATAAATGAAATACAACTAAAATGCCTTTTACTCTTGGGGCATTCCCAACAACCCCTATCCTAAAACTTGACCACAACACATACTCTCACCCAGAAATCCAATCCCAACTTCCATATTGAAATTAATTATATTTTATTTTTTGATATAATCATTTAGATTAAACTATACTATATAGCCTAGTACAGAGATTTTTTCTCCTATAAGATATCACAGTCTATGTTATGTTAATTTTTTATTTCATATTAAACTATACAATGCAAAAATATTACCAAATATTATATTATTTTAAATAACGCAATATAAAATACTATTATAATATACCAAACAGGCCCTTAGTCTCTCCACATACATAACCATACCGTAATTTAAACCTCTTCATTAATTAAATAATTTGTTTGACTTGGTCTGAGTTCATGAGCTGCTATCTCTTAATCATCCATGGGGTACTGTACAAGGTCATTATTTCTCAACCTAGAGCTAGAGTCTATGATTTTACTATTTGTTTGACGTCATACCTGGATTGCTACGTTCCGCAATTAAGATCTTTTTTTAACAAGGATAATAATAATAATAATAGTCGTTGAATCTAGACCATTGCTGGATCTAAGCTATTTCCAGTCAAAATCCACACCAAATAAAGATTCAAAAAGTTACTATTAAAGAGCAAAGTCAATGAGAAGGTATATTAATTAGTCACAAAAACATATTGTGATTGTGTTGGCCGTGAACTAAGAAAAGGTAAGTTTATTTTTAAGGGTTTAAAACTTCTTCAACCTAGCTAGTTTATTGTAAATGAACTGTGTCATGTTCCTAGGGTCAGTGATAAACTTGTGGTTTATGAAACTTATATAAAAATATATATACAGCATATATAGGGGTTTTTTGATTTTTGAGTGTTATTGCTCCTCAGACTTTTGATTTTTGCTATTTGTCACTCAAACTTTCTAAATTGAGGTTTTGGATTTGGAATATTTTTGAATTAGATTTAAAAATTTTTGGTCCATATGCGATTTTCCATCTTCATATTTAGGCACATGTGGGCTTGTTGTCAATAACTTAATAGGAAGTAAAACAAAATGAGACACATTTAATAATCTCTTTTCTTTCTTTTTTTTTTTTTTTTAAATTTTTGTTTTATTTTTTTTTAAGGTCAGGGTATAGTAGAAAACTAAATTGAGGTGTGAACCAAAAACAAAAAAAGAAGAATGGGGATCAAAATGTTAGACACTTTATCCTTCAAGGACTAATCTAGTAATTAAGTCAATTCATTAACGACAGTTAAGGAATTCTGTTAAAAATACCTTGTTGTATGATTTTTAATAATTTATTATCATTTTACCTATGAAAAAAATGGACCAGAACAGAATAAATACAATAGTTTAAGAACCAATCGAATATATATATATATATATATATATATTTATATATTTACATATATTTTATTGGCATCATGTTTGCAACATTCGTTTTTTCTTTGGTACTAGCACACTTCGGTGGCTAGTCTTTAAATGGAAATTTCCATCCATGTGTCTTGAGAAGAAGTAATCGAATTCGTTGAGTTAAGGAATCCATTGTTTTGATGAATTTTTATGTGGCAAACTCCGGTAGCAATCATATCCCTTCGATTTTCTAGAGTAGTTTACTGCATTGGTTGGACCTTATTGGTAGTCAGGGTCTTCTTGGAGCCTATTGGGAGTGTTGTATATTTCTGGACCTTGGTAACCAATTAGTTTACTTCAACTTTTGTAGTTTCGTATACTATCCAATTAGTAGGGTATTTGGATGCTCTGTTCGGGCTTGTTTTAAAGTTGCACTTGTTGGATGTAAATGTGGTCGTTTAAAAGTTGGGAACTTTTGAAGAATGTTTATATGCAAGAATGACATAAATTTGATATCTCGTTATATTTATGCTCGCTATAACATTAGAGTTAATAATTTTATTATTTCATAACATTAAAATTATCAATTTTAATATTAGAGTGAGCTAAATTATAAGTAGTTATTCAAAATATGGCACTCCGCCTAATTTTTTCTTTGAAAAATGCAGTAACTTGAAGCCTTAGATTGATTTTCGCCACAAGAAAAAAAATTGCAAAAACTACCATAACATGTCATCTATTATAGTTATCTATTTATTTATGGCGAAAGTACCTAAATGATACAAGTTTAAAGATCATTACACCAACATAACACAAAAATTAACAATAGACTAATTAAAGTTAATTAAAATTTGTGTCATATTGGTCAATAAATGAACAAAAGGTGGTCATTTAGGTAATTTTCTCTTTATTTACTTACTGTTGATTATTAATTATACCCTTAAGTTACGATTTAGGCTAGTCCAAAGTTGATTAACATTTAGTATCCAACATGATACCAATTGATAACTGTCACCTCTAGTGAGATATTGGAGGTTACCGACTAGTAACCAAATGGTTACCGATTAGTAACCACCACCTCCGGTGGGATACTAGATGGTTACCAACCAAATATTAAATGGTGACCGACCAGTAACCACCACATCCAGCGGGATATCAGATGGTTATCGGCCGGTGACCACCACCTCCAGTGGAATACTAGATTGTTATCAAACTATAACCACCTCCTTCAACAAGATAATTATTTGTTATCAGTTGATAACCAATTTGGTTACCAATCGATTAACGCCAAATCCGCTTGATTTAATTATTGGAGTAATGTAAAAAAAAAAAAAAAAAACTTAAAATTTTGTTAAAAATCATAAAAACCAGTAAACATCAAGAAAACATACTAAAAATAATTTAAAAAATGCCAAAGAAAATCACATTAAAAAAAAAAAAAAAAAAGGTCAGATCCAAAGCCATCACAGTGGCGCGCAACAGAGATCTCGAATCTCCTCCACCTCCTAAAAATTATAAAGTTACTAAGCCCTTCTAGACGTTACTAGATTCGTTCTCATTTAATGAAGGAAAATTCAGCTCATAACATACTTCATAGGTACTACCTTAGCAATAAGATTTCGAAAATATCATCGATACCGATAGAAATAACAGAAAATTTTACGGAAAGTATGAAAATTTTTTTCAATACATATTTATAAGATGTTAGAATAGCACAAATATTAAAAAGCTTCATAAACACACAAATTTTAGATAAAAAAACATCTTATATGTTACATGTATTAATACCACATGAAGTCCTATGGGGTCTAAATATGATTGTGATGTTATTTGATTCAAGTAATATTGATGTATTTTCTCTCAATTTATACATGCTGTCTTTTTTTTTTTTTTTTTTTTTTCATTTATTCATTTGATAGTAACATAAGGTCTCCGAAGCCATCATTAAGTTAAAAATTTAAAATTTAAAATTTAAAATTTAAAAAAAAAAAAAAAAAAAAAGGTCACAAAAGTACCTTCACGAGAGGGGGCTTTCATATCCTGAAGCAAGAATGAGAGTGAAATGGTCATCATCAGCATCCTAATAAGGCGAGCTTTCAGTCAAAAATATAGTAGCAGGTGTACCTTAATAAAAAGAGAGAGTAGAACGAATAATGGTACAAATTGTAATGGAAGAGGAAAGACTCATTTGTCAAACTAGGAGCCCGTCTGGTACGCTGAGAATCACATGAAAGGTCAGGTTCTACATGAAGATTATCACCTTGTGAAAGAGGAGCCGGTGATCTTAACTGAGAATGAACATCAACGATTGCTAAGGCGTCAGGTCCAGTTTACAGCAGAGAGAAAAGAGACTTTGCCCTCTCTAAGAGGAGAAGGAAAGAAAAGTGCAGAACATCTGAGATGAGCTTCAGAAGCTTGAAAGGCAATGACGGTCCAACATCACGTAAAGTTGACAAGTTATATAGATAGGGCCAATGCTGGCCCACGTCGAATCGATGGAGAAAGCGGTGAGGATTGTAGGTTGTTGACTTTGAAGCTTGTCAAATTTCTTGTTACACTGGAGAGACCATAAGACGTAAGGAAAGCAGATCGCGAGCCACTTTTGGCATAATTCTGGGATGTCTCAAGGCTCTTTGGCGACAACAATCCTCCCTCCTGGATAAGGTAGAACATGACAAAATCCTTGAAGAAGCGACGTTTAAGGGCGCCAACACAGGGACAGGATTGTTTAGTAGGACACTCAAGCGACTCTCGGGCGGTTGCGAACATTCGTGTTAAGAAATTGCCCTTGACACATTGTGTCCAAGAAGGTCAATATAATGTTGGACTTTTTAGGTCGTCCATAATTGTGCATCACTTAGTAGTCAATATGTTGTTTCATTTAAAATAAAAATCAAGAGTAATTGGCCTAAATAGTCCCTTAACTCTTTGAAAATTAACATTTTGCTCTCTTTTTTTGCCGTGATGACCCTAAACTCTTGAAAAAGATGACGGCTTGGTCCTTATCATTTAGTTTTGTCAAAAAAAAAACTCACGAAATGGTCACGTGAGAAGCACATTTTGTACTTTTTGGAAAAAAAAAATACCCTTAAAAAGACAAAAATACTCTTCTTCATATCAATTAAAAAATTAAAAAAAAAAAGTTAAAGAAAGAGAGAGAGAGCTAAATTAAAAATCAAACTCAGCCTCTCTCACTCTCCCTCCACCCCCCCCCCCCAGATTCGACTCTGGAGACCGAGAGACCATCTCTTTCTCTCACCCTTCCCCCTCTCCCCCCCCCCCCAACAAATCCGACACCGGACACCGGAGACCACCCTCGTCTTCTCTATCGTCGGGGCCATCGCCTTCGATGACGAGCCGAACAGCCCCCCTCCCCCCACATAACCTAGATCTAGGTTTGCTTCTTTGTCATCAGGCCCCCGCCTTCGTCGATGAGCGCGAACGGCCATCTTAGCGATCTGGGTTTATGGTGAGGATTTCTTTTATTTTGTTATTGCTAATGCTGTTGATGTATTGAGCTTTAGCTTTTTTTTTTTTTTCCCCTTTTTTTTTAATGAGTCACCATATGTAGCCGGAAAAAAAAAATTTGCTACATAACTTGTTGAGCTAGTGGTTTGCAAGTGTGTGAGGCCAAGAGGTTGGAGAAGACAAGTTTTTTAACCCCTTTGTTTTTTTGTTTTTTAGATTTGTGAGGAGGTTTTGGTCGTAGGAGGTGGGAAGGATGAATTTAAGAAAGAGAAGAGAGAAAGAGAAAGAAGAAAGAAGAAATTCTAGGTTTTTTATGAGAGTTTTTTTTTATTAGATTAAATTCATTATTAGATTATTAAAAAACCCTTTCAAATAATATTGCATGCATTGCACTGACTCATTCCGTTAGAAATTTAACGGATGTGAACGGAAATGACTAAATCGTTACCTTTTTAGAAAGTTTAAGGTCAGCACAGTCAAAAAAAAAAAAAAAAAAAAAGGACCAAACCATCACTTTTTAAAGAGTTCACGAACTATTTGGACCAATTACTCTAAAATCAAATGGGCCTGATATCAATTTGGCATATTATGATTGATTGAGTAAATTAGGGTAATTAATTTCTGCCTATTCCATATATTGTGCCTATCTAGATTTGCCTATAGAAGTGACTATATATATCTAGATAGGCAACGCACTTTTGATCTGATGTCATACAACGTGAAAATCAGAAATGCTCTGTCATCTCTCTTTCTCTATCTCCTAGCCTTCCATAAGGTTATTGAGTCGTGGAATTGCATAGTTGTTAGGGTTTATACTTTTGTAATAACAACAAATACCGTGGGCAGTTAATAACTTAATGATCATATCCTTAAAGGATTGTGACTTATAGCATGAAGATCACATTCATAGCAATAGAGTATTGTGAGTCTATTCTTTGACGAGTCATGAAACGATGTAGAATATGGATCAGATCTAAAACCATAAAAGACGCTTCCGAATGCGTCCCATGTAATTTCCCTTCGTTGGTATAAGAGGTGACGTGATAGTCTTCATATTCCATGTAAGATTGAACACGGAGAGAGGGTTTGATGTATCTCACTCTTACTTTGTGGAGAGCAAGTCCCACACGCCACTGTAGATGTAGCGTGAGGTGGCGCTTGTCATGGCATTGGAACAATGAATGCGAGACGAAGACACCAGCAGAGTTTGATTCTTACTGGAGACACGTCATGACGGCGTGATTATTTTTAAATAATATGTCAGAATACTAAAGGAGTCTACAAAAATATTAAACCATCGGAGAGTATTCTAACAGATTATTTTTAGTAATCTACCAGAATATTAAACCACTAGAGAGTAATCTAGCACAATAACAAAGTCTTGGATTAGACGTATGAGGGGCTTATATGTCATAGTCTAAACACTAATCCGCAGCCGATCAAATAAAGTAGACACTTCATTCATGTTAAGATTCTAATTGATCTACATCCTAATAGAGAGATGATTTATCTTGTCTATCAAACGTAGCTCGATCTAAGATAGATATATTGATGTATCTCTTAGCTGGATGTACATTGAGTTGGACCTCTGGTGGAATGATCTAATTAATGATTATGAATAGTAGTTTTAAGAGCCTTCTTTCTGGAAGCCCTCAAGGACGTTTACCTAATCAATACTTTAAATGTAATCCGTCTTAATCTTATGTCAAAAATGAGAGGATAATATAACAGTTGAATATTTGTCTCCAAAAGTTCTTTCTAATGAGTTTAACAATGAATGTATTGAAATTGACGAGATCCATTATAACTTTTATTGCCACCTTAAGTTCATTTTTTCTTCATTTTCATCTTAACCAAACAAGCTACAGCAACATGTCTCTGTCCGATTATTTCTCACTACATTTTCTTTGTACATTTTTTTCTGAACTTAAAGTGGGGATTTAACTTTTACACCCTTAGATAAAATAATGTGTGGTATTAATGTTAGGTTATATTTAATAGTCATTGTTCATCTCGCCCAAGTTAGTTTTTCTTTTCTTTTCTTTTTTTTTTTTTAAGCTAACTTTGAAGGGAAAAAGGGGGGGGGGGGGTAAATTGTAGGATTGACCCCCAAATTTTTAAGTAGGTGAGAGTTTAGTCCTTAAACTTTATTTAAAAAAAAAAATACCCCTAAACTCCTAAATTGGTGAGAGTTTGGTCCCTAATCTTCTTTTTTTTTTTTTTTTTGGTCAAAATACCCATCAACTCTTAAAAGTAGTTTGGTCGTTCCATTAATTTTTTAAAGGATGGTCGTGTATTACGGTAGAGTGACATTGATGGAGAAGGTCATATCAACTCGTAGAAAATGACAAAGGACTTCATTTTTTGAACAAAAATACTATATTATCCTAAAAATTCAGTAAGTTCAAAAAATCCCCAACAAAAAATAATCTTTTGTGAATTAAAAAAACCATCAAATCATAAGTAATCAGAAAAAATAATTTTTTACAAATAGACAAATAAAAGATAGTTTTTATTTATTGCCTTTTATTTTAAACTGATTTGTCTCTTTATAATAAACAACATTTTTATTTCTCTGTTGATCATTTTTTTCCTAGTTTTTAAAGATTTGTAAGTTTTTTTTTTTTCAACATATAAAGATAGTTTTTTGTTGGGTATTGCTTTGAGCTTATTTATTTTTTAGGGTAACAGAATACTTTTGTTTAAAAGCTGATTACGCCCAAACGTGTACAAAAACAAGCGGTCGATTGTAGCACAATTACGACGGTCGATCCCACGAAGAGGTGATAAAAACAAACAAGAAGAGATTAGCGGAACAAAAACATAAGAGAAATAAGTAATCAAATAAAGAAAAAGGAGAAGTATTTTTGTGATTTTTTTAAAACAAATTTAAAAACAACGTAATTTAAAATGGAGAAAAATTCAATGATAAAAAATGGTAAGACGTCAAGAATTCCTTATATGTTTCGTTTACCTATTTGGATTTTGATTCATAAAAATAACTCAATTGAAAGTTTCATATCCCAAACAATCAATCGGAAAATAAAGATTTGAAGAACTTGTGAATTAAAATTTATTTGAGTAAATAAAACTCTTACGTGAAGAGCTAGCAAAAATTATCTTATAAGAAATCCAAAAGTGGCAATATACCATAAGCAATATTGTAGTAAAAGACTACTTATAAAATAATGCTATCAATATATCCTATCATGCAACAATCACATAAAAATAGCTTGACTAAATTTATATAAAAGTTGACAACAAAATATATTGATATGAGAAAGAAATAAGATGAAAGATAATTATTTACTCGAATGTATAAACCTTATGAACCATTGGAGAATCAAAACCCAAACAAATTCACTACACATATAAGATCATCTCTAGCCTCACCAAAGAAATTAGCCTAACATGTTCACAAAAATTCTCAAGAAAATAGGAGAAGAAGTTGGCTCTAAACTCAACCAAAAATTGATTCCCAAAAAATGTCCAAGCTTGCTACAAAGGCTTGCTTTTATAGGCCGCAATGTCCAGTGGTGATGGAGAGATTTCAGCCCACAAAATCAACCTCAGAGGATAGGCTACTGGCTGGATACATGCTTGACAATTAGCTAGTCAAGGAGTTTGGGAACATGGGCGATGATCGTGGGCCAAGATTTGTGTGGCCTTGAATTGACAGCTTAGCTGAGAAATGCAGCCCGAAACTCACGTTAGGCCAGTTGAAGTCGCGGGCTTGGTGGGCGGTCTAGGCTGGAGTCACGGCTGAGAACATATGGGCTAGGGCTGGCAGCTGGAGCTGGAATTGTGGGCCTGAGAAGCGTGAGCTGGGGCTATGCTGGTTGAGATCGTGGGCCTGGGATTACTCAGGCTGGGAGACATGAGCTGGGGCCACGCGTCGAGCTTAGATCGTGCAGGTTGACACGCACGTGGAGGAGGAGCTGGGCAGCTTGGCTTGGCTCGGCAGCTGGCTATCGGCATGGCTCAATGGCTTGGGCTGATGGGTTGCATTTTGTTGGGCTTTTTGATTGATTTTTGCTTGTAATTTTTGGCCTAAATGTTTTTCCTACAAAACAATTTAAATTACATTGAAACAGAATATTTTCACATCAAAATATTTTTGAATTAATTTTATGAAAATATCTAATTAAAACTTAATTTATTTTGACAATTTTGAACAATAAAAGTGCATTTTTGTGCACTTATCAAAAGCAAATATCTATTGTCGTACTCTGGTAGCTGATGTAAGCTCCCCCATCGGTGTCACGTCATCGTTATACCCCCACCTTTGTCCAAAATTTAACATAAGAACCAAAACACATATTTTTTTAAGAATTTAGGGATATTTTAACAATAAAAAAATAGATTATGGATCAAATTTCACTTACTTAAAAGTTCAGGGGTACTTTTACCAAAAATTAAAGCTTAGGAATCAAACTCTCACCAACTTAAGAGTTCAGGACCAATCCAACAAAAGAAATCTTTTAGAGGGGAAGTCTGCGATAGAGCCCATTTTATATAAATTATCGGTGGAGCTCATTTTTAAACAATTTAGATGTAATTAAACTATTAAGATGTTGTTCATGTATAAAAATTATAACGTACCTAACCTTATAATAGTAAGAGATCAAAAAAAAAAAAAAAAAGAAAAGAAAAAAACTTTTTTTGTATTGGTGCACTGTAAACTTATTATAAAGTTACAACTTACACCCTGAATTTTTTATTTTGGTAATTTGCACCCTAAACTTACAAATCTGTAGCAGTTTGCAACCTATGATAAACCATATTGATTTTTTAATGAAAATTGATACTTCACTTGCATATAGATTGTTAATTAACAAAGGTAAAAATGATTATTTATGTCAAGAGTTAATAACCCATATACAAATCACATATCAATTTTCTTTAAAAGATTAATATTATTGTTAATGGGGTGTAAATTACTATATATTTATAAGTTCATTGTGCAAATTGTCAAAATTAAAAGTTTATGGTGCATATAGCAACTCTACGATGAGTTTAGAGTGTACCAACGTAAAAATTGAAAAAAAAAAAAACTAAAACTAAAACTAAAACTAAAAGAAAACAAAAAGAAAACAAAAAAAACCCAACCATCATTGATGGAGGTATTTTGGGATGCCAGCCGCTGGGGGCGGCTCGGGGCTGACGACGAGGACTGAAGATGGTAGGGGGGACAGGGTTGAGGGTTCACTACAGATTATGAGGGCGGGGGGTCCGATCACCGAGATGCCTCTATGCCTGGGTTGGGAAGGATGGAGGAGCTCAAGGGCCTGCCAGCATGTGAGGGAGTTCATCGCTAGAGGAGTCCATTGCCGACACATGATGGAGTTCATCGCCAAGGGGGAGAGGGCGGGCTGACGAAGGTAGTTCAACAGTGCTTTTTTTTTAATTTCTTTAATTTCCTTTCTCTAAATTTTTAGTATATAATACTATAAGTAAATGTACATTCTGATTATTATACACTAGCAACATCTAAGATGTTAAAATTCATCAAACAGTCTATAAAATGAGTTTTACCGATTGAGTTTTTAAATGAAATTTTACCATAGTCTTATCTTTTTTTAGATCATATTTCCTTTTTTTTTTTTTTTTTTGTCGAGAAGATTATTTATTTATTTATTTCTTAACGAATTATTCCAAAAGATCTAAGTTGTTTTAGATACTTCTTCTTTTTAAGAGAAGAAGAAAACAAAATCAATTAATTCACTAAACACTGGTTAGCCAAAAATTAAAATAAAAAGAGTTAATTACACTAACACCCCCTATGTTTTACTAAATTATAGAGACACCCCCTTGACCAAAACAAATAACGTTAACACCCCCTGACTTTTAAAAAAATTATAGAGTCATCCCTCTATTAATTGACCTTTAGTTTGATCATTAAATGTAAATAAAAAAACTAAATTGCCCTCCCTTACATTATTATATTTTCAGTTATAATAATTTTTTATTTTTTTAACTTTAATGAGCATTTTTTGTTTGGGTAATACTGTGATATAAGCTCTTTTATATACCCTATCGATAGAGGTCCTTTTTAAACTATTAAGATATAATCAAACGGCTAACATGTTACATGTGTATGATGGTTATAATGCATCTTACCTCATATTAGTATTAACTAAAAAATTTTAAAAATAATATAAAAAATAAATTAAAAAGAAAATACTACCCATTCTCTCCCTAATAGCAAGCGATACTCCACAGCCGATGATCCCCTGCCGACGAGTGAGTTCCCCCCCCCCCCCCCCCAAGACGTCGACCTGCCCCTTACGCCCTCTCCCCTCCCCATGAGCCCAAAGCCCCTACTTTCCCCACCCCTCGACTCTGGCGAGCCTCCCTACCCCTCCCTCCATGCAGTGAAACTAGGGGCCCCCTCCCCCCCACCCCCCCTCCGCCACGAGCCCAGTCCCCCATCCCACCTCCCACTGCTGACCAGCCCCCCTCCCAATGCCGACAAGCCTAACCCTTACTGTTCGAAAAACGGATCTGATATTAAAGTTAGGTACAGTGGAAGTTTTAAAATTTTTATGTCGATTCAGAAAAGATGCTCATGATGTATATAATAATAAATTAAATACATGATCAAACATACCTTATTTCTTAGATTTCGGAATTACTAGAGCGTCGACCAACGTGTCTTTTCTACTATTCTCGAGTCCCCACGAATCAGAGTGTGTGTTGGCACACGTGCTATGAATCCAAGCGATCGGTAATTCTTCCGAAGTCTAGATCCTACTATCTCAATCCCGATGTACCTCATTGAGAATTCGATCCGGGTTCATTCTTCAAAACTATAAAATAGGAACCGGTTAACCTTCTATGAAAAATATCACTCGGCTTAACCTTTCTCACAGTTTTGATTCAATGAAAATTTCTCTCTTTTTCTCACACCCAAGAAGGACGAATTTTCTCAGGCACAAAAACCTAGTTTTTTGTGTTTTCTCTCTTCCAAAAAACCGTCCCCTATTCTTTGAGTGTATGATGATAGTTAGCTTTTTTTTTTTTAAGAACCCCTAGCCTTTATATAATACTCCAATCATTTTTCAAAAATATCTCCTACTTGAAAAATAATTAATAATTATTTTTCTGGATAATCTTTTGAACCAAAGGATCATTCGAATTTTAGGCTAGGTTCTTTAAACCTTATGGACGGTTTTTTTGCTTAGAGAATCTCAAAAAATTCGTGCTCCCCTTTATGTGTAGATTCATTAGTGGTTCAAATTTAAATCAAGAATCCAGACTAGTCAAAAAATCTCAATCCTATCTAGATTCAAACTCTTTTTAAACTTTGAATTTAAATAAGATTTTCTTATTTGAATTTAAATAAATATTTTCCACAAACATTATCCATATTTAATTAATTTAAACAAATGAAATATTTTAGATTTCTTTTCCACTAAAAAAACATGAACCATTCTTTAACAAAAGAAAATCTATTAAATAAGCCCCATTATTTAAATCAATTAATAATTTAATATTTGTAATATATTTAAACTATTTTGAAAAAAAATTTTCTCCCCTCCGTCCACTAAAATTTGTGCACCATAGATTAGGAGAGAAAAATTTTGTTTTCAAAAACTAAATAATTCAAACACAATCTTATTTTCAAAATTCAATTAACCAAAATAATTAACAAGTAATTATTTTATTTGCAACCAATCATATGTTAACAAATCACATTATTTGTTTACATTAATTTCACATGTTCAATCCTTTCGAGATTGCATGTTAGAGAGTACCATGTCTTAATAGACATTATTAAATTCCCATTTAATTTACCAATCTCATTATGAACAGATCCCGAGACGCTCCGTGGAACTATATGAGCTAATAGAATGACTTAATGGAAATATGTAAAGAAGTTCCTGTAATTGCGAAAAATTAGTCCCGGATTAATTAGTCATCAATTATCAACTTCAGGACTATTCCATTGCAAGTCTGAAGCTGAACTCCCATTTACATATTGTATTACAAAAGCTCTCTAACACAGTGCTTCTTCCATAATTTATTCATCCCTCGCTTAATCCCCATGTGTTATCCATGTTGAATTAAGGTCTTTTTCCATTTTACCTTTTCAATCATTTTAACTTAAAATTCCATTATTTTCCATTGAAAGAACCACCAATTGTAAAGCCATACAATCGGTAAACCACCAGAGAGCACAAAGTAAACCGATGGCCAAGATCTTGTTATATTATCTTTCAATTCCCGAATAATGCCTTTAAGTAGATAACATATACTACCATTAAGAAAGCTATGGATTCCGTATCTATGAATCTTGATTTCTCCATCCATAAGTCATACACCCAAAACACAAGTATATTGACCATCAATTATTAGTGCCTCACCTATAATGGATCAAAATGCATAAGTCATTGATGCGAACTCAAGTATTCACTTTAGGATTAAGATTAATGAAGGATGATAATCAAAGCGTCATTGATTCTTGTAAATGGAATCATTAAACCAAATCAATTAACACCTTAGATCCAATCCAATATTATACCTCAATACTAGTATACATTAAAGTTTATACTATGAACGTATCCGCTGGTCAAGACAAACCATCCCTCTGAGGAAGTAGACAACCTTTACAATCTTATCATGAATAAGATCCACAAATCTTATTCCATCGATTGCAAACCATTTATTTAGACTGTTATCAAATTACCACATCTTCTATGTATACTCTGTATACATATAGTAATCCGACATATTTCTAACAGCCTATGAGTATTTTATATTTGCTCAAAATAATCATACAATCAACAAATGAAAGTAAATAGGACAGTACTTATTAAACATAAATTACCTCTTTTTATTAATATCAAAATGTCATATTTATAGAAAACCCCTAAAATTGATTTTCTATCCTTAGAGCACATATAGATCCCAACACTTACCCTCGAAGCTAGATCTAGTTTATGTTTTGGGGGGCGTCAGCGTCGATGTCAGGGGAGGTAGGGCCTCCTCAACGTCGGCGTTGGCTGGAGGGGCCATCGATGGATGGTCGCAAGACCACTTTTTTTAATTTTTTTGAATTTCTATTTTTTATTTTTTGTATATAATATTATGGGTTTAGATACATTATAGTTACCATATACAAGCAACATTTTAACCATTCGATTATATCAAAACGGTTTAAAAATAAGCTCTACCGATAGGGTATATAAATGAGACTTTACTATAGACTTACCCTTTTTGTTTATACCATTTGAAAATAGAGTAAGCCTGTGATAATGTCTCGTTTATATACCTATAACACCTATCTAATACAACTTCACTTCACCCAAATAACCATATTAGGTAGTGTTATTCCTTAACTTCTACTTATTTTATTCACAAATAGTTAAATAGATAACATATGAAAATGATGGCAAATTTGAACTTTTGGGTACTAATTCATAGATATTAACATAACTATATTACACTCAACCCATATAGCTGGCCAAGTATATACAATATAACACACAATTGAAAATGGGTACAACTGAGTATAAAAACATAGCCATGAGAGCATTCAAAACTCAAAATAATAGGTCAACTAGTCCATATATACAAGTCCACAAGTATCAGGAGTATGCCAGCCAACTATTTAGTCCTCGGCTAGTGCTAAGAAGTGCCCTCATTTGCATCACCATAAATAAATGAGCTAAAGCCCAGTAAATTGAATCATTGCATAACATAACCAATATAAATATGCATAAGCTCATGACTTTAATTCTTTACTTAATTTATTCCATTTCATTTTTTATTTTCTTTCTTATTTATTGCATGCATTGGGGTTTCTTGGATAGGATGGTATCCCATATACTTTAGTCATCGGACCTTGTGGCCACCAAACAAACTTGATAATAAATGCCGTCAAATGAGATAATATCATTATAAACACCCCTTCTTTGTTGTGAACATCAAGGAAGCATCCCACATTGCAAATCTCCATTAAAACAGGAAGTCCATCGACCTTATGACCACAAATATAATGTAACAAGGTATTGCCGTGTGAGGCATATCACATTTAAAAACATTCTTCTTCCATTTGATCACTGAGGAAGCTTCTCACACCCTAAGTCTCCATTGAGATGCATTTCATCTATTCTTATCAAGTCACAAATCACTCGTAAATCATTTAAGCTATTCTCAAACTCATTCCAAATCACTCGTAAATCATTTAGGCATTTGATCATAAAATGCCTTTGATACGTATCTTTCATCATGTAGTGCATGAATGCTTATGCCATCATGATGTGTAGACCGTATGTCCAAATATCACTTTTAAATACATAATACATATGCACGACTTTTATGACGACACAGGTGCAATTCTACTTATCTCATGATTTGGAATTGTATAAAAGATTCTCGAGCTTCCTCTCAGGGGATCCAATGTTCAACATCTCTAACATAGGAAGCAGTTAACCACATTATTGTCATTTCAACAATTATTAACAATAAAAGTATTAAGGAGCT
Organism: Ficus microcarpa; assembly: GCA_025413485.1. Classification (NCBI taxonomy): domain Eukaryota; kingdom Viridiplantae; phylum Streptophyta; class Magnoliopsida; order Rosales; family Moraceae; genus Ficus; species Ficus microcarpa. The sequence continues at coordinate 19,218,778 of CM046385.1, read as the reverse complement.
CATTTCCTTACAATGGACTTTAAATTTGAAGCCCAGTTCGTCAAAAAAAATTTTCCATAGTTTCCCCCATATATAAGCCTCCCCCAAGCTTAAATATCTCATACAACACTTGAAAACATATAATTTCTCCCAAAATATTCATAACTTACAAGACTATCACAACACCACAAATCTCCACTTTTCATTGCCTAATACTAGCCTTATTGTTAGGGCCATATCTCCCAATCCACAAGGAATTACTCACACTACAACAAACGGTAGATTACACGACGGGGATTACACGACGGTTTCAAAAACCCGTCGTGTAAAACCCTGTTTACACGATGGTCACATTTGACCGTCGTTTAAGATCCACATTTCAGGCTCTTACACGACGGTCACAGGGAGGACCGTCGTGTAAGACCCAGAGGATTACACGACGGTCCATTGGACCGTCGTTGAAACCTGAGGATTCAACGACGGTCACAGGGACCGTCGTTTAAGGCCCACGAAATGGGGCCTTAAACGACGGTCACTATGACCGTCGTTGAAGCCTCCGCAAAGAGGGAGGCTTTTTCTTGTGCCTCATAACAGAGGCTGGATACTAAAGATACTGAAGATGCTGGCATGAGAGAGCGAGCCGATAATCTTCTAACCTTTTTGCAGGACGCACTAAAAGGACGGCTTTTTCTTGTGCCTCATAACAGAGGCAGACATTGGGTTTTGGGAGTCATTGACCCGTGGGAGGACCTCGTCCTTTATTTTGATCCTCTTCGAGAGAAGAAACGAGACGACTTTACTGAACTCATTTACATGTAAGTCAAGTTTAGTATGTTATTTTTTTTGTTAATCTTAAATATATGCATTTTAATTAGTTTGAACTTTACTACTTTGCTAGGGCCCTAACGAATTGGAAGATTACGGTCGGCGAAGGAATTAAAAAGAGACGAGATTGTAAAACGAAAATCTCGAACCGGCCTTGTCCTCTGCAAGAGGGAAGTGTTGAATGTGGTTATTTCATTTTAGGTTTTATGAGCGAAATAGTGTTTAATGGAATTAACGCACTTGGAAGTAAAGAATTTTTCACTTCTGATGATTTGGATTTGATTAGGAGTGAATGGTGTGGTCATGTAATGGAATTCGTTGATTATGACATTCCATCTTTGTAATATATAATAATTGGTATGTTTTTACCTTGATCAATGTTGTTAATATCTTGAATTGTCTCTTGATTTTTGTCATTTCAAGATAGACTCCGAAACTTTACACCACGGTCTTCTATATGTCCGTCGTGTAAAGTGGACTTTACACCACGGTCTTTTATATGTCTGTTGTGTAAAGTCCTCTTTACACCACGGTCTTTTATATGTCCGTCGTGTAAAGTGGACTTTACACCACGGTCTTCTATATGTCCGTCGTGTAAAGTGAATTTTGCACCACGGTCTTCTATATGTCCGTCGTGTAAAGTGAATTTTGCACCACGGTCTTTTATATGTCCGTCGTGTAAAGTCCGCTTTACACCACGGTATTTTATATGTCCGTCGTGTAAAGTGGACTTTACACCACGGTCTTTTATATGTCCGTCGTGTAAAGTGGACTTTACACCACGGTCTTCGATATGTCCGTCGTGTAAAGTCCGCTTTACACGACGGTCTTCGATATGTCCATCGTGTAAAGTCCGCTTTACACGACGGTCTTCGATATGTCCGTCGTGTAAAGTCCGCTTTACACGACGGTCCTTATATGTCCGTCGTGTAAAGTCCGCTTTACACGACGGTCTTCGATATGTCCATCGTGTAAAGTCCGCTTTACACGACGGTCTTTATATGTCCGTCGTGTAAAGTCCGCTTTACACGACGGTCCTTATATGTCCGTCGTGTAAAGTCCGCTTTACACGACGGTCTTCGGTATGTCCGTCGTGTAAAGTCATCTTTACACGACGGTCTTCGGTATGTCCGTCGTGTAAAGTCCGCTTTACACGACGGTCTTCTATATGTCCGTCGTGTAAAGTCCGCTTTACACCACGATTTTTCTACTTAAATACGAGATTACACGACGGTTGTTGACCGTCGTGTAAAATTGAGATACCACGACGGTTCATATAACCGTCATCGTATCTTCCACGACGGTGGATTACACGACGGTTTTGTAACCGTCGTGTAAACTTTGCACGATGGTCAAAAACCGTCGTGTAATCCCCTCTTTTTAATAGTGTCAAAACTATTTTAGGTGAATTTAGCCAACACATAAAGGGAATGACCCTCAAATTTTTAACTCTAATAATGCTCTATAGCATATAGAAATAATCAAAACCTAAACTATAGTGAAAACTTACCTGAAACTGGACAGGTTCTCAAATATAAGTAAAACCTTAACCTCCGAATTGAATTTGCTCTCACCGTTTTATAGGCGTTAACCTAACATATGCAGCGACATGCCCATTCAAAAATTACAGCTTAATTCCATAGGAAACCATCTGACCCAATGTCCAAGAAAACAAAAACCGAAACTGCCCTTACCTTAGTACAAACTAGGTTTTTCCTTGAAATTCTCCACCAAAAATTGATCAAACCACTCAAGATAGCTCTTAATTTCTTAAAACCCTAACTGAATTCAGAGGCAGAGTAAGTCGAACTTGGAGAGTTTGAGCAAAAAATGAACCACCTAGTTGCTTGTTAGACCTTTAAAGTGCCAAGCACACACCTCGATTTCTTCACTATGAAGTAATTCCACCTAAGCTAGACTATTACCCTACTTGTTCAACTTATTCACCTCTTTAATGGGGTGTTGAATACTCACACCAATTCTCAAAAACAAACTAAGTCTTAACCAGCCAATTTGCTTACTGAATGTGGTATATGTACTTGCACTGAAGATCTTGTACACCTAAAACCCTATATTTGAATCCTTCACCATATTTGAGCTCCATAACTTACTTAAACCATTAAATTTCATAGACAATACTATCATAAATTCCTTTTTCATTGGTCCACTTATCGGATCCACCTTCCAGAAACCCTGTCATTTATCAATACATTCTATATGACTCAATACTTATGCATTTTTAAGATATAATACATATTATGAACATGACAAATGCATTTCAGTAATTACTCAAACATATGATTTATATGCATAATATCATAAAAGGATGCAATGCATTAGTCAAAGAGTATGTGAGAATTCTGGGCATCACAATACCCTATCGGTAGAGCTCATTTTAAAATCGTCCTGATATATTTGAATAGTTGAGATGTTACAACTGCATGATAACTATAATGTACGTTAACCTATAATATTATACTATTATACTAGAGTAAAGGTGGTTTTTACTGTTCTTTGAACAGTGTTTAATAGTGTTTTTTTGCTTTTTTTTTTTTTTTGTTTTCACAGCATCTGCTACAATAATGCATAGTATTGTACAATGCAATTACTTTTTTGCCCTTCTGCTTTTGCCTTCCGGATGGGGTTGCACAGTAAATGGGCGATTTTGCCACCAAAATTCTGTGAAGTTGGATTAGCCCCTGGTTTCTTGCCTGCCAGTTACTGTTTCTATAGTGAACGGACGAAATTGCCCTCCAAACCCTATTTCCCCCTCCTCTTTTCTCTTCTACCGCCCATTCTCTCTTTTATTTTCTCTCTCTATTTTTTTTTTCTGGCTTTTTCTCTCTCTGCCGTTTTGTCTCTCTCCTTCTCCTTCTTCGAATTTTTGCTCTCCAAAACCCTATTTTCCCCTTTGTCTTCTACCTTTCACCACCGATTATAGTCTTCCATTTTGCTCTCTATATTTTATGTTTTGCCTCTCTTTCTCTTTACTGTTCTGTTTCTCTCTCTCTTCTTTTTCTTTGGATTTTTGGCGTTCAAACCCTAGATTTTGGGGTTGTTTTGCACTCTCGGCCGGTCGTTCTCTTTTTGTTAGTTTCGGTTTGTATTATTGATGGTTTTTTTCATTTGGTTGTGTTTGTTCTCTCTAGATTTGGAAGTTTGGTTTTTGTTCATTGTTCTTGCTTTTTTTTTTTTTTTGAAATCTTTTTTTGTTTCGGAAACTTTTAATTGATTTTTTCTACTGGGTTTTCTTTATTTCATTTTTTTGGAATGGTAAGTTTTGATTTTTGATTTTTGATTTTTGATTTTTTTTCCTTCAATCTCTGAACCCTAATTTTTGAAAAAATTTTTTCACGGGGGGGGGGGGGGGGAACTTTTGAATGAATTTTTCTATTGGGTTTGCTTTATTTCATTTTTTCGAAATGGTAAGTTTTGATTTTTGATTTTTTTTCCCCTATTTCTGAACCCTAATTTTTGAATGTTGGTTTTTGTTTTTTTTGGTGGGGGAAATGTTTTCTATGTTGAAAGTGTACATTCTAATCTTTATTATGTTGTTTTGTGTTTCATTATTGTTTTTCTTAGAAAGTTTTTTTTTTTTTTTGGCTCAGATTTTGGGTTTTTTGGTTTCGGAATCCTAATTTTTTATTATAGGATTTTTTCCGGTTGTTTTTTCTCTCGGTACAGTTTTTGTGGAGATGTAAATTTTTTTTTTCAGATTGTGGATTTTTTGGTCTCGGAATCCTTTTTTTCTTTGTGGTGTAGGTGTAAGTTTTAGTATTTGGTATGTTGTTTTTGACTTCATTGTTGTTTTTGTTTGGTTTTCTTCCGTTTTTATCATATTTGGGTTTGGGTCTCTACTCTTGAAACATTTTTTGCTTGTTTTATTACGAGTATTTTTTGCTCTGTTTTTGTCATTTTTGGAAACAAAGGCAGAGTAAAAAACGTAAACAAAATATTGGGTATGTTGAAATTTATTTTTCCTGGGTTTGTTTGATTTCAGTATTGTTTCCCGTTTTTTGTTTTTGTTTTTGTTTTTGTTTTTTTTGAATGGTTTTTGCAGATTGGGATGATAATGCTGAGAAAATGGACAAATGGAGGTATGGATAGGAACATTCAGGAATTTTTGTCTCTTGATTTCTAAATCTGTAATTTTTAGCCTTTTTTCTCCCCGGGTAATACTTTATTGATTTTCTTTGCAGTTCTGGTATAATTGACTTAGTTTGTGTGATGTTTTATTATCATGATTTTTTTTTTTCTGTTTTAAGTATTTGGTGAGAAATTTAGTAATTGTGGTATATGATGATATAGTTATATTCGAATGAATTCTTAAATTTTTAGTTATGTGCTTATGATTACAGTTTTCAAAATCTGTCTTTGGCATTTAATGCTTTTATATTATCTGTTTTTTTTTTCTGTTGTAATTTTGTGATTTGTTAAAGGTCTGTAGGTTACTGTTCATCATTACTTTGATTGAACTTTTTTCCTGTTGCACTTCTGTCATTAATGCAACTAATTATGCTAAAAATTTTTTTGCTTATCTGTTATCTCCAAAAAAAATTTCCACCGTCTCTTGCACCGACTCTTTTCATTTACTTAGCTCTCTTTTATAAACAAAATATGTTCATTTATTGTTTCACACATTTCCTTCATTATTAATACTTCTGTGAAATTCTCTTCTCTTAAGTACTTTACTTTGAATCTTAATTGGCTTCTGTCTAAACCTGCTCTGTTCTATTATCCAGGTACTGTATTTATTTAAGACTTTTAATTAGTCTTGATTGTCGTTTTCATTTTATATATTGTTAATAGTTTGTTTCTCGGTTTTTCTATTGATTTATATATTATGTCAATACGTTTATTATTATGATGATAATATTGTAAATAGATTTAATTTTCTTTATTGTCGTTTTTTTTCCCCTCTGTTTTTTGTTTTTCTGCCTCTTTTTTTTTTTTGGCTGTTTTATGTGATAAGTTGACTGTTTTGTATTGTGTTCCTTCTTTTTTTCCCCCTTTCTCCAATTCTGATTTACGTGTTTTGTTGGTGTAAATATTTTTCACAAAAAGTTTTGGATCACAGTTTTTATATGCTATGATGATCTCTATTTAACTATACAATAATGCATATACCAGATTTCTTCTTTAACTTGGTATATGATGCTGAATATGGTACTATTGATTGCATATGTTATATATACTATTTGAGCATCTTTAGGGTTGCCATGGATGTTTGGGACTTTGTGTTGATTTTCTTTTTGTCATCCTATAATAGTATTTATTATATAATGTTGTTTTCATATTATTGTAATATTTTAAAACTATTTTTTTCATTTTATCTATGATAACCATTTTTCCTATACTATTTGCTTTCTCTGTTTGGCAAAAACATTTGTAAGGCTTGCTCCTTTTTTTTTTTTGGTCACATTCCCAGACATCTTACTTGGTAGTTGTAAAAGATGATGTTGAATTGTATTATGGCTAGCATTAATAGATAATATTAATGAGATCTGATAATAGTATAAAATACTTTATAAAAATTTTTTATGTTATTTTTTGTAGTATATATGTTTATGTATGTTTATATATTAGTCATGTATTTAGATTAGTATATATAATAAAGTGTAGTACATATTTAACTTTCTGTTTTTTCATGATCTTTTATTATTGTTATTATTCCTATTTAATTTGTTGTTCTATACTTTAATTTTTTTTCCTTTCTTTTTTTTTTTTTCCTATTACCCGGGGAGCCTTTTTTTTTTTTTTTTTTTTTCAATATATTGTTGTAATATTTAAACTTATTATAAGAATTTCTATATTTAAAAAGTTTTATGATTAGAAATATTGTAATTTTAATTGTATTGTTTAAGTTTTTTTTATTATGCAATTCCATAGTTTTTATTTGTATGGATAAATTTTTTTGCCTATAGCATATTTAATGGTTAATTAGCATAAGTTAATTTATTCATTATTTGATTTAGTTAATGCAAATTTTTATCAAACAGATTAAATCTATCAAAAAAATGGAGAACTCCCGAAAAAAAAAAAAAGGGTAGCATTACTTAACAATTTAGTGAATTAGGTTTTTTTATTAATCTATATTAAATTTTTTATTGAGAATAAATTCATATTTTGTTAAAGAACATAACTAAACATAATTTATTCATTATTTAATCAAATAAATGTAAGTTCTCACAAAAAAAAAGTTACAAAATAACATTTTCATAAATTATTATATACTAGCAATAAGTAAATTTTGAACCAAAACTTTTTTCCCATCCGTACGGAATCGTTTGTAATTACAAACATATATATTAAGAAAGTTAAAATAATTTACTCCAATTAATTTTAAGTACGTAAAATAACATTACATAAATATAACAATGTACAGAAATTAGAAAATACTAAATTGAAAAAAATTTAGAGACAAAAAAAAATTTTAACATATAGAAATTACAAAATATTCAATTGAAAAAAATTTAGTAGGCCAAGAAATTAAATAAGACTTAACATAATAAAAAATTTTAATTTAACAAGTAAATAAAATTTTTTAATAAAACAATATCATACATACCAACCAAAAAAAACTAAATAAATTAAACTATAAAGTAAAGAGTAATATTTTATTCATTTAATTTTACATAAATTAAAATTGCAGAAATAAAATAATATCTAGAAATTATAAAATGTTAAATTTTAAAAAAAAATTTACATGAAAAAAAAAGGAACTAAATTAACTTATTTAAAAATTAAATTAACATAATTAAGTTATAATATCAAAAAATCAAATAGTAAATAAATACAAACCAACAAAAAAAAAACTAAATAAATTAAACTATAAAGTAAAGAGTAATATTTTACTCATTTAATTTTACATAAATTAAAATTGCAGAAATAAAATAATATCTAGAAATTATAAAATGTTAAATTTTAAAATAATTTACGTGAAAAAAAAAGGAACTAAATTAACTTATTTAAAAATTAAATTAACATAATTAAGTTATAATATCAAAAAATCAAATAGTAAATAAATACAAACCAACAAAAAAAAACTAAATAAATTAAACTATAAAGTAAAGAGTAATATTTTACTCATTTAATTTTACATAAATTAAAATTGCAGAAATAAAATAATATCTAGAAATTATAAAATGTTAAATTTTAAAATAATTTACGTGAAAAAAAAAGGAACTAAATTAACTTATTTAAAAATTAAATTAACATAATTAAAATATAATACCAAAAAATCAAATAGTAATTAAATACAAACTAACAAAAAAAAACTAAATAAATTAAACTATAAAGTAAAGTGTAATATTTTACTCATTTAATTTTACGTAAAATAAAATTGCAGAAATAAAATAATATCTAGAAATTATAAAATGTTAAATTTTAAAAAAATTTACATGAAAAAAAAATGGAACGAAATTAACTTCTTTAAAAATTAAATTAACATAATTAAATTATAATATCAAAAAATAAATAGTAATTAAAAATTTAAAATAAAAAATATCTAATAACAATTGTAAATATAAATTTAGAACAAGATAGGTAGATATAAAATTTTTTTTTTTTGTTTTTTTGCTTCCTGTGATAAGATTTTATCATAGAAAAAATATATTTATAATAATTGTATGCAAATTATTATAGATGTTGTATATAAATATTTTTTTAAAAATAGATTTATTAAATATGTAATATATTTTTACATTTATTTATTAAGTAGATTATTATAAATGTTGTATATTAATATTGTACTCTAAAATTAAATTTATTAAATATAAAACATATTTAAAATTAAATGTTGTATATCTAAAATTGGAAGAAGATAAGGAGATAGTACACAATATGATCTTTCAACTTCAACAGATATAGGTGATTTAATTGTTGGAGACTTTGGTTTTTATGAGAATGGTAGAGATATTAATATTCATAGTCAAACTGGAGAATTACAAAGAATTAATAAACTTCACTTATCTTATATGGCATTACAATATCCTTTATTGTTTCATTATGGAAAAGATGGATATAAAACTGATATAAAATGGAATCTAAATTTTAATGGTAAACAGCCACGTAGAAATCGAATATCAATGAGATCTTTTTATGCTTTTCAATTTCAACAACGATTACATGAAGGAAATACATTACTTAGAGCTGGACGATTTTTTCAGCAATATATTGTAGATTGTTATGCTTCTATTGACGAAGATCGTTTAGATTATGTTAGACAAAATCAGAATAATTTAATATCTGAAATTTTCAAAGGTAACCAAGATGCTATAATTAGAGGTGATACAAACGCAGAAGCAATAGGAAAAAGAATTATTTTATCATCATCTTATACTGGAAGTCCAAGATATATGATTCAAAATTATCAAGATGCAATAGCGATTTGTAGACATTATGGAAATCCTGATATATTTTTAACATTTACATATAATCCCAAATGGCTAGAAATCAAAAGAAGGTTAAATACATTTCCATGACAAAAATCTGAAGACAGACCAGATATTATAAGTAGAATATTTAAAATAAAATTAAATAATCTGTTAACTACAATAAAATCAGGTGATATTTTGGAACTATAATAACAGGTGAGTTAATTTATTTTAAATTAAAAAAATTAATTATTATTATTATTTTTTATTATAATAAATTAAAAAAACTAACAATTTTTTTTTACCTTTTGTCTTTCTCTAGATCTATATATGATGGAATTTCAAAAATGTGGTTTGCCTCATTGTCACATGTTATTTTAGTTACATCCTGAACATAAATATCATGATGATACAGAAATAGACAAATTTATTTCAGCTGAAATACCAGATCCAATAAAAGATCTTTCAGGTTATAAAATTATAACAGAATATATGATACATGGACCATGTGGATATGCAAAAACAAATGCACCATGTATGAAAAACTCTAAATGTTCAAAAAAATTCCCAAAAAAAAAAAAAAAATGAAACAACTATAAAAGAAAATGATTTAGTTATTTATCATCGTAGAAATACAGAATTTAATGTTATAAAAGAAGGTATTAAACTTGATAATAGATATGTTGTTCCATATAATTGAATATTATACTTAAAATATAATGCTCACGTTAATATTGAAATATGTTCTTAATATATGTTAATTAAATATTTATTTAAATATCTAACAAAAGGTCTAGATAGAATACGAGCTGTTATTAAAAATAATGTTATTACTGAAAATAACGAAACAACAATTTATAAAGAGTTCGATGAAATAAAAACTTATCTTAACTGTCAATATATCACACCTTATGAAGCAATTTGAAGAATATTTGAATATTCAATCCATTATAGAAACTCAGGTGTTCAACGACTTTCTATTCATTTACCAAATATGCAAAACATCACATTTAATAAAAATTAACAACTTGATAATATAATACATCAACCACAAATTCAAAAAACAACATTAACAAAATAGATGAAAATTAATAAAACTAATAAAGATGCTCAAGAACTTACTTATACAGAATTTCTAACAAAATGGGTATGGAATAATAAAAATAAAGTTTGGACTCATCGACAAAATGGTCATACTATAGGAAGAACATTTTATATTCATCTAGGTTCGGGTGAATTGTATCACTTAAAATAATTACTGAATCATAAAAAATGAGCAACAAGTTTTGAATCACTCAGAATATTGAATGATATAATTTAACCTACAAATCAAAAGGCTTGCAATGCATTTGGTTTATTAGGAGATGATAAAGAATGAAATAAATCAATAAAAGAAGCATCATTTTGGTCCACATCTGTTCAACTTCGACAACTTTTTATTATTATATTGTAATATTTCTGATTCAATAAAATTTCTTAAAAAACAGTGGAAATTAATGTGTGAAGATATTTTATACAAAATAAGACAATTATTTAATAATCCAAATTTTAAAATCCCAGAAAACGAATTATATAATTATGTATTATATTAATTAAAAAAATTATTCAATTTAAATTAATGTTATTTATCACATTATAATCTTCCACTTCCAACTGGATCATTAATTGATGATTCAAATAATAATCTTTTAAGAGAAGACTCAATTATGATATATATAAATTAAAAGGAAAAAACATCAATTTAATACAAAATTTAAATAAAGAACAATATTTTATTTATAACGAAATTTTAAAAACGATTAAAGATAAACATAATAATCTATTTTTAATATATGGTTATGGAGGTACATGAAAAACATTCTTATGGAATACTATTATCAGTAAAATTAGATCAAACGGTGAAATAGTATTAGCTGTAACATCATCTAGAATAGCATTATTATTGTTACCAAAAGATCGAACTGTACATTCAAGATTTCATATAGCTCTTTCAATCGATGAATTTTTAACTTGCCAAATAAAAAAATCTACTCAATTAGCAAAATTAATAGAAAAAACTACATTAATTTTATGGGATGAAACACCTATGACTAATAAATATTGTTTTAAAGCTTTAGATAAAACAATACAAGATTTAAAAAATAATTTTGATCTCCTTTTGGGAGAATGACTGTTATTTTAGATGGTGATTTTAGACAAATATTACATGTCGTCCCAAATGGCACAAAAGAAAATATTATTAATGTAACTATAAATAATTCTTATATTTGGTCATATTTTCGTATACTTACTTTAACAGAAAATATGCGATTAAAAAGAAATAGTTACTCTATTGAAAAACAAATAAAAATTACTAATTTTTCAGAATTGATTTTAAATATTGATGATGGAACAACAAATGGAATAAAAGATCCAGAAAATGAAGATGCTACCTGGATTAAGATACCTGAAAAATATTTAATATAATACAATACAAATTCTATTGAATAAATTTTTACAATAATATATGATAATTTTCATAATAATTTTCAAAATATTAATTATTTGAAATAACGTGCGATTATTACACCTAAAAATAAAACAACTGATGAAATAAATAAATATATATTATCATTAGTATCTACAGATACAAAAATTTATTACAGTTGTGACACTATTATTTCATCATCTGGAAATATCGAAAAATTAAATCTTTTATATCCTACTGAATTTTTACATATTCTTAATTTCAATGGTTTACCTCCACATGAATTAAAACTTAAGATTGGAATTCTATTATGTTAATGCGAAATCTTAATCAATCAATTAAAGGCTTTATATTAATGGTACTAGAATGATTATTACATTAATTAACAAATAAATTGTTGAAGGTCGTATAATTAACTCTAATAATACAAATAAAAAAGTTTATATACCAAGAATAGAAATACAGTTCGTGAATCAAAATGGCCATTTACTTTAAAAAAGATGACAATTTCCTTTAAAAATTTGTTATGCAATGACAATAAATAAAAGTCAAGGCAATCTCTAAAATAAGTCGGATTATATTTAGAAGATGAAATTTTAGTCATGGCCAATTATATGTTGCTTTATCTAGAGTGACTTCACCAAAAGGATTACATATTTTAATACATGATTCAATTAATAAATATCCAAATTATGTCAAAAACATTATTTATAAAGAAATATTACAAATATTCGTCAAAATGATAAATATCTGTTAAAAAAATAAAATAACATTGATTTCGTTTTCAATGAGCTTTACAATATAATAACATTTGTAGTCCTTAAACTTTAAAACATATATTTATATATATATTGTTCTTATTATAAAAATGTTCAGTCCAATACGAGTACTAAAACCAGGAAAGATACATCAAGCAATATACATTCAAGTATGTCAGCTATAGAGAAACACATATTACAAAACTGGAAAACTAATAAGCCTTGACTGCTTATTAGTTGACAAACAGGTAATTCATTTTATTTCTCATTAATATTATCATGCTTATAAAAAATATGTTTACTTATTATTTAATATATAACTAATATTTTATTTTTTAATACAGAATGAGGCAATACACGGCTTTTATTCGTGCGAAAGATGTTGAATTATAACAAATAAAATACAAGTAGGCAATATATATAAAATCAGCAACTTTTTCATCACAACAACAAACCAAGGTACAAGATCGTTCCTCACGTTGTTATGTTAAAATTTGTAAGATTCACTATTTTCAAAATGTTGAAGACGATATACCGGAAATACCTCAACTAAAATTCAATTTTGTGGAGTTTGATCTACTTACATAAAAGTCGACATTAATGATCTTCTATCAGGTAAGTCATATTTGATATTCATATTTGTTAATCTATAATTAATAATCAATAAATTAATTTATACAAAAATAATAAATGACTTCTTAACTATTATATTGTGTTAGATGTAATTGGTCGCATTATCTCCATCAAAAGCGTAGAAGAATCTATTATAAATGATAGATTAGTAAAAAGATGAAGTGTCACTGTTCAAAATATCATGCAATTACAAATAATATATTATTAAAAATATATTTGTAAAAATTTCATAATTTATTATTAATATATTATTTATTTGTATTCATTTTGTTCAACAGAAGGAACGCTTAGTGTCATCCTTTGGGGAGAGTTGGAGAAAATTTTGACGAAAATACAATCCAACAATGTCTGAACCAGTTGTAGTGGCAGATTTTCAGCAATGGCATCCAAACAATATATGGGTAATATATACAAATAAAAAAAATCTCATTCTCTTATGTTAAAAAAATTAACAAATTTATATCACTAATCACTAACTATTATAATTATACACATACAGGTGGACTTTATGTCACAAGCACCACTAGTTCTTGATATTATCTTGATCCAGATATTGCTGAAACCAAAAAATCAAAAAAAGGTATTATAAATTTTCATTCATAAATTATTATATATTATTTATATTTACTAATTTAAAAAAAAAGACTAATTTCATTTAACATATTGATTTTCTATAGATTTCAGTCATTCTATCCAAGGAATCGATTTTATTGTGGATCAACAAAACAAGTGTTATCATTAGAGAACAAAAGATTGCTAACGAACAATCATCGGAACTTCAAGCTTTAAATCATATCAAAATCAGGTAAATAT
>CM046385.1:19179828-19204828 GCA_025413485.1 Ficus microcarpa | reverse complement strand
CATGACAATTTCTCAAATTTGCACAGTAGGAAATACAACTCCGGAAGTTTAAGCTCATTAGACGAGTAAGTACAAACCTCACCTATAGCATGGAACAAAATGTTTTCCTTATTGATGCTCTACGTTCGCTATGACTTGACTTGATGATGTGATAAGCAAATGAATTATGTGTATTGCTTTGATTAAGTAATTGATATGCATAATTCCTCTTGCATCGACATGATGGCATGCCTCACAGATATGTATACCATAATGATAGATGCATAGTGACATGTAAATCTACACATTATCACAATTAATAAGAATGAGGCAAATAAAAGATAGGATTAAGTATTGTACCAACCTCCAATTAATGAGAGGATACGAAACGAAAGTTATAAGATATGATCATGGAGGCTGTTAGAAGGTCGTTCCCCTAACTCCCATTGGTTGCGCGCATATGGATACGACATAGGGGCTCTTAAGTAGACAAGACATGTATATAAAAAGCATAAATGAACACACATGATAACATGCACTTTCAAACATTCTTGATGTTACGTGTGATGATATGACTTTATAAAATGTTTGTGAGATATTGTTTGTACTTGCTGAGCGAAAGCTCATACGTATGTGTGTTCGTGCTATAGGTAACGCGGGTAAGCAGCCCATTATTTAGATGTTCTTATGGACAGACGAAGCTGTGCGGAGGCGGTGAAGGAAGAGAGTGGAATACCATCACGAATTTAATTTTCGCATTTAGACTTCCTAAATTATTTTGTGACAACTATATTTATAGTTATGTTCCAATATTTTGGTACTACTAAATTAGTATGAGTACTTTACAAAAAAAGACTTTAGATTCTTTCGTTTTAATCAACATGAAGTATTAGCTTTTTAATTATTATCTAAATACGAATTTGAATATGGTAATTATTTGCTAGAAGTTTTTAATTTTCTCGGTTAAAAATTTTTAATAATTCTAACTTTTGTAGTATGAATACGATTTAAAAAAAATTATGTACTTTTTTTTTAACCGAATATAAATAAGTGTTAAGACTAAATTAAATAAGAATACGTAAGCTAGTTAACGGTCTAAAAAGTCAGGTTATTACACATACAACTCCAAAATTAATTGTAACTTTTTATAAAATAAACATCATTACACCACTTTTAATAATTTTTCACATTTTCATTTAATTTTTTTGATACTTATATTTATGACTATTTCATAAATAAAATGTATATAAAAACATATTTCCAATAAACTTCTTTTTGCTTTTTTGTTTTTTTTAAATTAATCAATTTGTGCTTGCTTTATTAATAATTATGTTTTTTTAAACTACGTTTCAGTTCAGATAAAAATCTTAACAATTTATATGATATTATACACTATAACATATATAGAAGCATATAAATAGAATCTTATTTTTCCGACAACTACATTTTTTTTCTTTTCTTTTCTTTTCATTTTCCTTGAAAATACGAAATGTAGCAGTCAATGTATTCTTTTAAAAAAATAAATAGTAAATATATATATTTTTTAAAATAATAATTTTTCCTTGTAACGTGTGAAAAAAAGGATAGGCTTCTTAAAGAAGCCAAGCTAAGGGTTATCTCCTCTGACCACCGACAATAAAGGATTGTAAATGCAACAAGTAGTAATTATCAGCCATTCCCGAGAAAGGAAAAAAAAAATCCACAGTTTGTTGGTTGTCTTTAATATGCTGTGTTATTACGATATGTTGATCAAAATTTATTGCTTATCAATTCATTACTTTCAAAAAAAAAAAAATAAATAATAATAAAAAACCGTTTCCAATTTACGTTGGATATTTTTTCTTTGATTTGAAAATAGCTTGTAAAGTTGGACAAATCATTTGTTGTCTCATAGCGGACGAAAAACAAAACCAAAAAAAAAAAAAAAAAAAACGCAACGAAATATGGTTTTTAATTTAATTTATTTTTTTTTTCAAACACTCGTATTCTTTTACGAAATTATCATTCAGTCAGTATAATTGTATATACTTATGGGTATAATATGTATTATCTCTAGGAACAGTTGAATCCCCTTGGATGTCACAGTTTCTTTTCTTGATAACTCTAATGATCTATGGATGAGTCTTCAAAGTATTGCGGAGGCTAGATGATGTCCTATTCAGATCTCTTTCTCTTAACCCTAGCAGACACTTTTAAAGGTCTATTTATATCACTAAGGTTAATGTGGCAGGAAGGGAAATTCCCTTCTTGCTATTATACAATTTGCCTACGACTTTAGTGTAATACCTCCAATCACGGTCCAACATTTGGATTACCAAGATAATTAATTTAACGCAAAACTAATGAATATTTATTTTGACAATTAAATATAATTATTTTCCCATAAATATAAATTATTTATTTTGAACAATTAAAATATATATAAAGATTATTTGCATCTATGCCTCACTATATGTGTATGTAAAGTATAAGTGTATATAAAGTATCTTCTTCTTCTTCTGATGCAAAATTGTTGCCAACATCATGCAAATCCTTCTGATGATCAATAGCCTTTTTTTTTTTTTTTTTTTTGGGCTAAAGGAGATAGTAGGTTAAGTAGAAGACAAGTATCTTAAATTCTAGCAGTATAAGTTATATAACTGGGCCAAACAAAATGGAATTGAAAAAGCGATGAGACGAAACATAAAAGCACAAATTACTAATGTTTTTTTTTTCCTGTCTCTAACGGTTATCACGTGATAGTTAGATTAGCACTATATGACTATTTATATGGAGGCCCAATTAATACCGTACAGCATTTTTTATTTTTATTATTTTACTTTATTTTGTTTCCCTATTTCACATAAAGGCGTGCAATACAACTCATAATTAATAAAAGGAAAGTTAAAATGAAAAACAGGAGACGAAAGAAGACTTTGAAGTGTGTGGCGGTGACAAAGCAAACGCCACCAACCCACCGGGCCTCTAATTTGGGTAGGTAGCAATTTGGGTGGATTTGGTGAGGGGGATTTTTCAAAATTCCATAAAGTTTGGGCGAATTTGAAAATACAAAATATTATTATTAGTTCTATTTTGCCACTTACTTTTTAAATTTTTTTATCTTTTTTTTTTCCTCACATTTTTTCTTTTAATTATGGGTTGGGGCAAATAATTTAAACAGACTTTTAAAAATACAGAAATCACTGCAAAAATAATACAAAAATTGGAATTCAATTTTGTTGAATTAAAATGATAAAGCATGTGACATTGTATGAATCAACGTGATAGAGTTGTCTTTTTTAAGAAAAAAATCTTATTTAAATTACAGAGAAGAAGAAGATAAAAGTGCGTTTTTGTACGACAAATCATTAATATACATATTTTCTCCTTATGTGCATTGATTGACTGATAACAGTTTCCATTATTTTTAGAATGCGCTCATAATACCTTTTTTATTTCTTAAGAAGCTAATCGAACATAAGAATATGAATGAAGAATTGTGCGATAAGATAAAAAAATATCTATTTTAATTGTAGAACACATGTTTTAAATATTAGATCATATTAGTATCAAATCAGTTTATGAAAAATATGATAACTGCATCAAACTTAATAAAAAATCATATGGTTAAAAATTGTGTCATATCAGTTGCATTTTCCTTACCATATTCTCCAAAAAAAAAAAAAAATTTACCTAAAAAATACACACAAACGTAAACAAAAAGAAAAATAGAGGGGAGGATTTCAAAAATAATAGAAAAGTTCTACATAATAAATCTTTAAAACAATATTCCATGAACAGAGCTAACAGCATTTTCATCCTTTCAAAATTGGATATCTAATAAAACAGAGATGTTAGGGGAAGAAACAACATAAACTGTTGTGAAGAACAAATTCATTCTAAATTCTAATTGATTCATTTAAAAGAAAAACATAAACAAATTCCTCAAGTAAGAAACAAAAAGGCGAGTAACAAAATATTTCACGAATAATATAGGTCTTTTATTATTTTCTTTTGGGAAATAATAACCACAGACGAGTCATTATTCTAGCCAGTTTAGGTCTCGTTGGTTGGTTGTTTACTGGCCTCACCTTACTTGGCCACAACCTACTAAATGTGTAATTTAATGGGGGTGGTTGTCAATATGTCATCCATACAATAGCACTGTGACCAAGAGTAGATTCTGCATGGTTTTGGGGTATGTCATTAATATGCATGTCTTGTTCTCGATCATTGTACTTCAGATGCCAAGTTCATCAAAATAGTTTTTAATCGGGAAAGGAAAAATATAATAATAATAAAGATATGAACATTATTTTAAGTTTATTATTATATTCCACAATTTACAAGAGATGAATGTTGAAATCAAGGCCACGAATTCTAGTCATTTTATGCCTCGTTGGTTGTTTATTGGCCTTACTTAATTTGGCAACGTCCTAATAATTAAATGTAAATTAATGAAGTAGTGGTCAATATGTGGTCCATGCAATGAAATTGTGGACCAGAATAGACTCTGCATGATTTTTGGTATGTCATTAATATGCATGTCTTGTTCTCAATCATTCTATGCCAATTTCATCAAAATATTTTTTTAACCAGAAAAGGAAAAAAAAAAAAAAAAAAAAGGAACGAGTGTGGTACAGTCCACCCACAGTGCACTTCAGATATATTGTGCATACGGCTAATAGTTTGTGTACTCTGGAGCAGACGGTTAGATTTGTTTTTTTTTTTTTTTTTTTTTACTGAAGAAAAAAAAAATCCGGAGAGAGAACAATTAATGTTAGCATATCCCTTTAGGCATAGCTAAAGAGGTTCTTCAAATCCTGACAGAAATGCTTAATAAGGTTTTACGGGCAGACCTATCCCTTGATGGGGAGAGCATTAGTACTCCAATAATGTCGAATATGCTAATAGTAAGAATACATGTGGGCGTGGTCTCATACACTCTAAATCTAGTACTCGACTATTAGGAAACAAGTTTTCATATTTAAAACCTCAAGAAGATCACTCAGCACTCAAACCTTTGATCACTGATCCACCATAGTAATCCTTCACCATTAGACCACCACATTCTAAGGTTAGTTGGTTTTCGAAATAAGAAAATAGTTGGTTTTCAAGAAGAAACAAATCACCACAAGCAACCCAGTGAAAAGAATAATCGTATTATTATTTTGTTTAACAACCCATAAGCAACCCATACATATTTGTTGAACAACCCAAGTTAAAACTGAGAAACATACATTTTTAATTTGTATTATTATTTTCTTTGTGTGTTTATAGAGCAGAAGAACACCTAAAAGAGAGTGGGAAGGAAATCAAGCCAACGCGCCAAGATATGGGTAATCTCCTCTCACCACCGCGACAACAAAGGATTGTAAATGCAGAAGAGTAAAAGGATTGCAAATGCAACAAGTAATAATTATAACCACAGTCATTATCCAGAAAGAAAAAGAAATCCATGGTTTGTTTGGTTGTCTTTGATATGCATGTTTTATTTGATCTGTTTAGCAAAATTTACTGCTAACCAATCCATTATTAAAAAACAAACAAACAAAAACTCACACAAAAATATGTATATATATATATATATATATATGTATATCGTGTACCATTTACTTTACATATGTTTCCTTTGATTTGTAAAGAGCGTGTACAGTTGGACAAGTCATCGGTTGCCTCATAATGTTGGGAGGGCCGAACGGCCGAGAAACAGAATTGCATTATGAAGGCAATTCCTTTTTATTTTTTTTTTATTTTTTTATTTTTTATTTTTTTTTTTTGGGGTCTGAAGGCAATAAAGTTAAAAAATGGAGAATTGCATTCGGTTTGTTAAGCAAAAATGGTTTCAGAAGACGAAAAGAAAAAATTATCTAAATGATCACATTTTTTTTTATCTATGGGCAAAATGAAATAAATTTCTTATTTTTGGCTAACATATGACACAAATTTTAATTAACTTTAATTTAATTTTATGCCATGTTAATCTAATATTAATTTTGGTGTCATGTTGTGGTATTCAAAATTGTGTCGTTCATGTGCTTTTCCTTTTAGAAATTTAAAAAGAAAAAATAGTTTTGATTGGATTTTGAAGCGTGAGGCTAAGTGGGGATTTGTTAAAATTTGAATGGGGCACAAATTGAAATATACCATAAAAGGATGATAAAATACAAAATCCAATGATGGAACGTGTCCCCCATTGTGGGATATGTGAATCCGTCCCAACATGGAGGTACCCTATGGAGACAAGAAGGACGAGAGAGATTTTTTTCTTTTTTTGGAAAATTACTCATTTTCTATAATGGACTTCTATTTTTACTAAATTTTGATTTTTTATTAAGATTTATATTACTTTGGTTGCCTTCGAATTTGTTCATTTGGTTCATAAAATCATTCCTTTCATCAGTGCGCTCCATAAAATCATAATTTCCTTCATGTGAACCTCATTTGAAGCGAAACCGTGAGAAATTAAACCGTCTGTCAATCTAGTTATTTTGCACCTTTTTAAGAGGTAAGGAGCTATTAATAATATTAATAAAAAATCGACAGGAATATTGCGACATCATATATAATATATTTGGATATCAAAAAAGCAATTTGTCCTAATATTTTTTTTAAGCTAAGATACTTTTCCATTTATAATTTTTTAGGAATGACATTCCTTTATTATATTGTTTTTGAATTTACCGATGGGGTTTTAGACATATATACTATAAGGTAAAATCAGGTATGAAATTAACATTAAGCTATGTTTATAGTCATTTTATTATTTTGTTTTTACAACTGACATTGTTCTTTATTATTTAGTAACATATCTATGAAAAATTAGACCGATTGTTTTTTTTTTTTTTTTTTTTACAAAACCAGTTTTCTGCTCTTGTGTTAATTAAGAACGCAGAGTGAAAAACTAGTAAATGTGTCAGATCGAAAATCCAAAAGGCTAAAGTGAACATTCCAAAATCTAATGGAAGCTACAAATCATAACCACAAAGGACATCATACAATCCAGTGCAATTCAAACAAGATACAACAAATTAGAAACCTTAAGAGTCTTCGGCATCCCCACAAAAATAAAAAAAATAAAAAAATAAAAATAAAAAGACCGCAAAACACTTTATAGTCTTTATTAAAAAAAAAAAAAAAAAAAACACGACACACTAAAAAGTTTATAGCACAAAAAAATGGACAGCTTAAGCAGTAGATACCTTGCAGTCATTAAAGAACAACTCCTCAAAAACTTCCATGTGTGAAGATTGTAGAGCTATGGTGATCCTTACACTTCCGTCGTTCTGAGCGTTGCGAAAAATGTATGCTTTCCCCTCAAGCCTAAGATCTCCAGGCCCCATGTATACAGGGCGACCCCATCCAAAATCTGTATCATAGGATGGGAACCTAACCCAACTAGTGATGGTAAAGTTCGGAGACATGTGCATTTGAGGTCCGTAGACTGCTGCTGATATCTCAGGTTGCTGCTCCAGATAGTCGACGGACGATCTAAGGTAATCGTTGTCCATTCGCACCAAAGTTTCATGAATACGACTCGCAGCATACGCCAATGGTTTTGATTTAAGATCACCAACAACAGCAATTGATACAGCTCGGAAATTTACATTGCCAAAGTAACCATCTGGAAGTGGGGGTTGCAATCTGGAGAACCTTCCACTAACCGGATAGTACAATTTGGTTTCTTCGTTATCCAGTGTTGCCGTGCTATGCAAGCACATTTCCAAATGTGAGCCGATAATACTTCAAATGTGCTGTAGTTGATTGTATTGCCATCGTCGTACAATTCCTTGGCCTTTTCTTTCAGCACATTAAGTTGCTCCTTGGTTACTATGAGATTGGAAACCTTGACATTCTTAGTCTCGATTATAACGGATTCACGAGAATTTGTGTTTTGTGGTGAGGCATTCTTGTGTGGAGCGTATTGGTACTCGACGCGATCGGGTACAGATTGAGGAAGGTTACGAGAACGAAGCAGCGTTCGATCGAAGTAGGGTGGAATCGTTACTATTTCAAGACCGCGAGCAAAATCAGCCCAAGTGTTCATGAAGTGGAAAGCAGAAAATCCATCTACGACAAAATGATGTATGCAAAAGCCAAGTGACACTCCACCACATTTGAAATAAGTAACCTGCAGGGGTCAAGTCACACAGATAAATTTTTTTTTTTTTAATTTCTGCTTCAATGTAATGTTATTATTGCATTTTAAATTTCAACATTCATGAAATAGGCCATGGTTTATAAGTATCCAACAAATTATTAAAAAACAATATTATCATTCCTGTCAATCTATTAAAAAGCTATGGTGATTGTCAATGCTACAAAAAAATGACATTTAGTCCGCTGCAACTTCTGTGTGACAATGACAGCTGCAACGTCTTGCATGCGACATGGAGTCTGCTTGGTCCTGTGGAGAGAACGTGAGAAGAGAGAGAAAGAAGAAGAGGAGAGAGAGAGAGAGAGAGAGAGAGAGAGAGAGGGATGGGTTCGCGTGTGGGAGAGACAGGGGAGAAGAGAGAGCAAAAAATAAAATTTTTTTTTAAGTCTATGACATCAGCTTATGGCATTGTTTGCAAAACTTTTTATCTTGTATCAAAAAATCAATCCACTATTTATTATTGTGACATACTCCCTAATTATCTTTAAAAAAAAAAAATGTTACCAGGCCCAAGGAAACTTCGTCGACTAAAACACTTTTGGGCCTGGATAACTATATTCCGCGCTTCATCACAGGATAGCGGAATCCCCTTGGAAGGGGATACAGAAATAGGCTAGATAAAACATATCCAGTTCAGTTTGTTTATAATTTTTGGCCAAACAAAAGATTAAATACTAATTCTTAGCCGGTGGTTCTTATCCCCCTTAACCTGTACACCGAACATGCTCGAAGAGTCGGGGAAAAAGAGTAAATATATAGACAGAGAGAGAGAGAGCAAGGACAGCAAGAGAGAGGAAAAAAAAAAAAAAAAAAAGAGAGATTAAGCCTCTATTTAACAAACCATTTTAAACTCAAATTTTTCATCTTAGATTTTGTCTTTTTTAAAAAAATAAACAAAAATTATAACTAATTTTTAAAAAGTCAATCAACTAAAAATTAAAAATTTAAATTTAAATTTAAATTGTATCACCAAACGAATCTAAAAAATGAGAATCACCTTTTGAGAGTAAGAGGACAGCAAGAGAAAGGAGAAAAAATATAAAGGGAGACAAAGGATGAGAAAAACCCTTGTGAGAGAGAAAAACCGAAGAAAGTACGAAAGGCCGTAACGGGAGAGGAAGAGAGAACGAGCAAGAACAGCAAGAGAAAGGAGAAAAATACAAAGGCAGATAAAGAGTGAGAACCGCCTTTTGAGATAGAAAAACTGAAGAAAGTACGAAAGGCCATTATGAGAGATAGAGAGAGTGAGAGGTGATAAAGAGTGAGAACCGCTTTTAAGATAGAAAAACTGAAGAAAGTACGAAAGGCCATTATGAGAGATAGAGAGAGTGAGAGGTGATAAAGAGTGAGAACCGCTTTTAAGATAGAAAAACTGAAGAAAGTACGAAAGGCCATTACGAGAGAGAGAGAGAGAGAGTGAGAGGACAGCAAGAGAAAGGAGAAAAAATATAAAGGGAGACAAAGAATGAGAACAACCGAAGAAAGTACAAAAGGCCGTTACGCGTGAGAGAGAGAGAGAGAGAGAGCGAGAAAGGACAGAAAGAGAAAGGAGAAAAAATATGTGTACATATATATATATATATATAAATGAATACATGTATCAAATAGACTGCTTCACAATGTTGGATTTAAATCAAGTCGTATTTTTAAACTGTTTACGGACTTTTAAACGCAGATGAGGACATATACAAATCATAGATTTCGAAGCATTTAACCACTCACTTTTGGTACGTATTATAGCAAGTATCCATATGAACAAACCTGGACCGCCAGAAAGGGAAATGAAGAAATTCCACCGGAGAGATCTACTGTAGGAACAAGCTTCTTGCGACGCTCTGCTGAGGGTGAAAAATCTCCAGATCATCGAGGACGGTAGCGGTTTCAGCCTCAACAAAGACGACACCCTCCTCGTTGCAATCGATCTCGGGGCGGCCGTTGTTATCGCTCCTGAAGCGGCCGGCCATCGGATAGAAAGGGACGAGGACCTTCCTTAGGGATTCCTTAAGGACGTCAGCATCAAAGTAGTTTTGATGAGCTCCGGTGTTTCGAAAGATGTAGTAGCTCGGGTTGTGCCCGGGCTTCGATACCAGATCTATGCTCGTCAACGGAATCACTTGCCGAGGAGTCTTCTCCGCCGGCTTCACTATTGTTTTCTTCTTCACATTGATCGTCAACATCATGCAACTCCTTGAGATGATCACTAGTCCTTTTTTTTTTTTTTTTTTTGGCTAATGGAAGATCTGTAGGTTAAGTAGAAGGCAAGTATTTTAAAATCTAGCAGAAGATATATAACCGAATAAAATAAAATGTAATGATACAAGCGAGTACCAGAGGAGAAAAATAAAAAAATCTCAAATCACTTGCCTGTTTATGTGCCGACTTCTCTGTCATTGTGCCAACATGACAAGGCTATGAATTCTAGTCATTTTATGTCTTCTTGGTTGTTTGTTGGCCTCAATTATTTGGCTACATCCTAATAAATGTAAATAAGTGGGGGTGATTGAAAATACGTCGTCCATCCAATGAAATTGTGGGCTAGAATATATTCTGCATGGTTTTTGGTGGGGCACAGATCATGTCATCAATATATGCATATCTTGTTCTCAATCAATGTACGTCATCTGTGGTGGAGTCCACCCCTGATACACTACAGATATATAGTGTAGTCTGCAAGTTGTTTAAGTCTATTTATGGATTAAAGGTATGGCTTCGATTTTTGGAATATAAAATTTAATCAAGCAGTAAAATCTTATGATTTTGAGCAAAACGTTGATGAACCTTAAGGGTAAGAGGGAGATTGTTAAGATTAGTACCCTAGATTTTTTTATGGCTTTTGACATTTATCTATCAATAAAGGTTATTTATTTATTTCGCATATTGGATGTTCTAGATACTTTTATTAGTATAAATTTGTTACAAGCAAATACACCAAGATTATTAGTATAATAACTTTACTATTATGCATCAGGAAGTATGCAGAAAGATATAATATTAAAATGAAAATCTAAATTGAGAGTCCACAGTCTTGAAGCAAAGATGAGCACTTTG
Source organism: Ficus microcarpa (assembly GCA_025413485.1). Classification (NCBI taxonomy): domain Eukaryota; kingdom Viridiplantae; phylum Streptophyta; class Magnoliopsida; order Rosales; family Moraceae; genus Ficus; species Ficus microcarpa. The sequence goes on along the minus strand of CM046385.1, from coordinate 19,193,664 downwards.
ACTTCGGTAAAACTCTAATGTTCGTCTATTTCCACTTTTTTTGGGATATTTTGTCTTGACTATTAGAATGGGACTTTCCAAATAGAAACATTGATATATATGAGGGGTTTATCATTGGTATTGGACCAATCTTAAAGTGATATTGATTTATGTAATAATTCCGTTTAAGATAAATCAATTCAATTTAACGGATATTCTTGTAGATATCTTAATCTTGAGTGGATAAATGATTGCATATCTATTTGATGTGTCTTTTGATTATCAAAGGGTAGGCGCCAAAGAAATAGCAATTTGTACTCGATAAGTTGGAGATGAGTTGCATGGTGGATGAGAACGTTATTCATAGATATAGAATCCATTGCTCTTTCACAAGAGTCAATGATATTCCCTTAAAGTGTCATTCAGGACTTGATTAAATAATAAGAGATCTCAGTCGTTCTGTAATTTATTTACTGAATGATTTTCCATTTATGGAGGAATTTATAAAGAAGATTTGATCAGGATGAAATGGTGGAAATTTTAATGATAAAATAATTGAAAATGTAAAGTGGAATTTTAACCTTAAACTCGATTATGAATATTATATGAGGATTCTATATTATAATATCTGCCATGGAAAAAAGCCTTTTGATGAGCTTTCATAATTCGATATAGTATCAATCAACTTCATACTTATAGTGAGTAGTCATGTAGTTTAATAATATGGATGAATTAATTTGGGTTAATTAATTTATCTAATATTATTTAAGTTTTGATTTTATATGTCCATCGGGTCCCCTTGCTAGGTCACAAATTCTAAGAAACCTCACAAAATAATTTTTGGTTACTCGGCACTATGTTAGGATTGTCCCAGATAGGACAACAGGAAGCAAAGTGGCGCCACCTCCTCCCATGGGAATAAACATAGGCCACAGGGGCAGTCCCAATTAGGGACTACGCTCATATGGCAGATGATACAATCTCAGATTGTTTCGGATAATTTCAAGAATAATTAATTTTATTGAAAAGAATTTTTAATTCTAGAAATTATCTGAAATTCAAATAATTATTATCTTGGATATGATGATAATATTTGAATTTTAAATTGTTGAATTAAATTTGTTATCTTTGGATTAAGATTACAATTTAATTTAAATTTAAACACAAACAAGATAATACATTGGATTAGATATTTTCTACAAATTTGCATTTAAATAAATGGAAACTATCCATGGATATGGATTATCTTTTATTTAAATTAAAGATAATCGTTGTAAAAAAATCAATTAATTAAATATTTATCATTGGTTATAAAATATTTGATTGGTGAAGCAATATTTGACTAAGCTAAGATTAATGTCTAAGCTAAGACTAAACTAAGACTAAATTCTGAGCTAAGGGATTAATGGACTAAGTTGCACAATTATCTAATTGTCTGGGTTTTTGTTTCTATTTCAAAAATTCTCCATAGAAACAAAGGTTTTGCAGATTGAGAACGGAGAGATTTTAGATAAAAAGGAGTATTGCTTCATGACTGGAAATTCTATCAAGATTGCCCACATTCACCCGTATGTGGAAGAATCATAGCGGGGAAGATTGGATGGTTGGTGCTCATAATCTAGAAGCTAGCTTGATCATCCAGCATTGATTTCCAAACCGGTATGTATTTATTGCAAATTAATTATTGTATATAGCAACATGTATTTATTCGATCCTATTAGTATGTTAAAAATTATAAAATATCACCATACTAGGTTTTCCATTGCATAAATTATTTTCCCCAATTTTTTCTTCACCCTACCCCTCGATGAGGAGAGCGTCACCCTAGTCCCGCCAATTATGCCAACGGTAAAGATACATGGGGGCAGGACCTTAGGCACTCTAAATTGAATAATAGACTAGCAAAAAACAAGTCTTCACATTTAAGATCTCAAGAGGGCCACTGAACACTCAAACCTTTGGCCATTGACCCATCACAGTAATATTTTACCGCTAGACCACCACACTTTGTGGTTAGATGGCTTTTGAAAAAAAGATAATGCCTACACCAAATTCTTCTTTTGCGAAAGACATACTATTCTTCTTCTGCAAGAGACATACTGTAATGCCTCTGAACATATTTCTTACTAACTAGTTTAAAAGGCAGTACATCTGTGTTAATATATTTACTTAAATTAGGGCAGTAATTAAAAATAAAATAATATAAATTGAAAATTATGACATCTGCACTTGTCATGTGACTTCTGAATATCATACACAATCAACTTTCTATAATCTCAAAAGAAAACATGTATCAAATAAACTAAATGAGCCATAGCTCAGTAAGTAAAAACATATGTCTGAACACAATCATGTATAAAATCCTCAACTTTCAATTATACTCATATTTAGCCACTTTAAAACATTTTTAATTGAAACCATACTGGTCCCATCAAGTGCAAAATTTGACTTCGTAGTTGATAGGGCCTTGTGTTTCATGGAAACTGTTCCTTTTCAATCATAGTGGCTATTCTTAATCGGAAGCATCATACCTCAAGAAATGTCACCACTAGTGTTTAGTTATTGGTCCCTCTCACATCCGTTATCTACCCAGGGACTAAATCACATTTCACATTTTTTACATGAATGGCTCATATAGTAATGAATAAGAACATTATCACAAATCTTGAATGCTCAACCAAATCTATCCTATTTACACGTAGTGGCGGATATAGGGAAGGTGTTGTAGGAAAAAGGGGTAATTTACGCAAGCGGAATTCTAAAAAAATTTTCTTAAAATTGTATGACTCATGTTGTCATATACAATAAATTATTTTATGATCTACATACCTTGAGAGAAGACAACACGAATGCCGGAGGATGTGAACAAAGAGAGTTTCAACCAACTAGCCTTCCTTATCCTCATAAAAAACGTTTACACAAGGTAGACTAGGATAAGATTTTGTTTCAATTTCAAATCCAAATAAGATAATTATCATATTTAATTTAAAATATTTATTTACATATCTATATCTCTTAATTTAAATTAATCTTATATTAACACAAAAGATAAATATAATTAATTCAAATTTCAAATCTTATCTACATATAAATATTTATCCAAACTAAATATTTATCCAATTAATTAACTAAAACAACATTCCTATTCTACCCTTAGCAGAAAAAACGCCTACACCTTGTGGAAGGTGTTCCGGATTTTTCTCTTCACTAAGTCTAAAAATTAAAGCCATAATGAATATCCCAATTGATTACCATCCAATAAGGATTTATATTATGCTAGTAAAGAGACCAATTGGACATACATAATATGGGTTCTAATAATCTAAATAATTAATTACTCTATACCAATTAAATTAATTACACAAGTATTAGTTTTAGAGTCACACCATTATAAACCTGAAATTGCACTCCTAATTATACACTGTATTACGTAAGCTAGTGTTTAACCGTAGTCCAATGACCTTATCATATATACAACACCCTCATATGATATTTATAATCAACTTAAAATCCAAGTCCATTCAACCTTTTGATCATGCTATCTTAAATATCCATAATATATCCAATAGGAAAATGATTATTCACTCAAAGTGAATAATTAGTCATTTACCCATCAAATGACCCGAGGCCTTATCCATTTTCATATCATGTATAATAACATTAAGAGGATAACCTTCACTCTTTATGGGAGCTATCATTCTATATCTATAAGCAAAGCTCATATCAAATATAAGTTATGTACCTAAAGAATAGGTCTAATGGCTTACTTCTCCAAGACGATTTAGCCTTTGGAATATCAAAATATACAAGTTATAAACATAAAGTCATTTACGTACTCAGGATTAAGGTTACTAAATAATGAACGTCAAAATTAAATTAATCTAATCAAATAGACTTATAGATTAATTACACTTTGGTCCAATCCAATATATTACCACCATTGGGCAATATATCTATGTCTCTACTTGGTAGTCAACTTGCTCCAAAATGGTCAAGACAAGCCATCTCCCCAATTGGCTTTAGACAACATAATAGTCTTCATATAAGTTAAATGCTTACTCTAATCCCATAGACTACGAACTATAGATTTAGATTACTTACTTTAGAACATTGTCTTCTCACATACAAAAATTCATTTCATGCAACATTCTAACAGTTTAAACACTAAGTAGTCAATGAGCCATATTTGCTTACATTTACTATAACATGTAAATCTAGATGAGGATAATATAGCAAAGATGTAATAAAAAAAAAAGCCTCAAATATATTATTAATTAGTTCTAAATAAATGAAATGTAACAAAAATATCTTTCACTCTTAAGGCATTCCCAACAATTTCTCACTTGCCTTAAGCTAATAAATGTGTCATTTTGCACATCTCCATCGCCTCTATGTGCCTTTCAATGCTTCTAGCCACCAAAATCTTAGTAAAGGGATCGACAATGTTGTCTTCGGACGTGATCTTACATACACCCACTAGTCCATCCTCTATGTACTCTCTAATTATATGGTATTTCCAATCTATGTGTTTGGTACTTTTATGCTACCTTGATTCCTCTGTGTTGGCATCAGTCACACTATTATCATAATAAAGTGTGATACCCAGAATGACTTCAAGGTCTTCAAAGAACTTACGGAGTCTAACTACTTCTTTAAAAGCCTCAACTGCAGCCACCTACTCTGCTTCCATTGTAGAGTCAGTAGTGCAATCTTGTTTCACACTTCTCCACACAATGACGCCTCCTCCAAGTAAGAAAAAAAATCATGAAGTCAATTTCCTCAAATCCCTACAAGCTTGGAAGTATAAATCCGTATATCCTATGGGTGTTAGGTCCCCTCTAGAATATACCAGCATATACTTAAGTATATGCTTCACAGCTTGTGAATGCATAGTATCGAGGTTCGACTGATATCGACTTACTATACCCACTGCATAACAATATCTGGGCGAGTGCAAAGCATAGCATACATGAGACCACCCATAACTGATACGCAAGGGACCTTACTCAGACAATATCTTTCTTTTGATGTTTTAGGATAGTGATCCAATGAAAGAGTCAAATCGACAATACAAGGTTAAGTACCTTTCTTTGCCTCTTGCATTGCAAACTTTTTAATTATTTATCTATGTATAAAGCTTGGGACAAAGCTATCATTTTGTTCCTTCGATCTCTAAAGAGACAAATTCCTAGAACATAATTAGCTTGTCCCAAGTCCTTCAAGCCAAACTGTTGAGACAACCAAAGTTTGATTGATGATAAGTTCCTTACATCATTCCCAATGAATACTATATCATCAACATAGACAACTAGAAAGACCACATTGCCATCCTTTATACGTTTATAAACACAAAGTTCATCAACATTCTACTCAAAACTGGGGGTCTTGATCGCTTAATCAAATTTTTGGTTCCATGAGTGAGATGCTTACTTTAATCCATAAATGAATCAAGCAACTTGCAAACCTTCTTCTCTTAGCCTTTCATCACAAATCCGTCGGGTTGTTCCAAATAGATATTCTCATCAAGATGGCCATTCAAGAATGCCATCTTAACGTCCATTTGCCAGATCTCATAATCAAGAGCCATAGCAATGCAGAGAAGAATGCGAATAGACTTTAGCATCGCAACAGGTGAAAAGGCTTCGATGTAGTCGATGCCTGCCTTTTGCGTGTATCCCTTTGCTACAAGTCTAGCCTTAAAAGTTTCAACTTTCCTTTCGGCATTCATCTTTCTCTTGTGAACTCAATTGCACCTAATGGGTTTATCCCTTCATGCAGGTCTACAAGTTCCCATACATAATTGGATTTCATTGAATCCATATCATTGTTCATGGCCTGTTTCCAGAGCTTAGCATCAACATCATTCACAGCTTCACTATAGGTAATAGGGTCATCATCATGTTCATGAGCATTAGCTTGGTAAACTTCAGTATCATACATGAAAAAACTTGGTTTCCTAGAAACTTTCCCACCACTTCGAAGCTTCCTAGATTGTTGATTGTTTGCAGTTCTTTCACTAGAACTAGAAGTTGGACTAGCCAAGACCGAAACTTATGGAGCAATTTTATCACCCGATAATTCCTCTAGTACCACTTTACTTCAAGGCTTAAAGTCATTCATGTAATTTTTCTCAAGGAAAGTCGCATAGGTTAAAACAATGACTTTTTGTTCCTTCGGATTATAAAATAAATCTCCTTAGTTCCCTTAAGATACCCTACAAACATGCATAATCCCGGATGTGGTTCCAACTTCTTCACATCCCCATCCAATACATGTGCCGGGTAACCCTATATTCTCGAATGACCAAGGGAGGGCTTCTTGCCACGCCACAACTCGTACGGAGTCTTAGGAGTTGATTTAGTTGGAACTTTGTTTAGAATATAGCAAGCCATTTGCAATGTATATCCCTAAAAAGATAATGGTAGCGTTGAATAACTCAACATGGATCATACCATATCCAACAAGATTCTATTTTTCCTCTCAGTTACACCATTCTGTTGTGGAGTTCCTGGTGTAGTCGATTGAGATAAAATCCAATTATCTATAAGATGTCCTAGAAATTCATTGGAGAGATATTCACCACCTTAATCGGATTGAAGTGTTTTTATGAATTTACCCAATTGCTTCTTCACTTTTGCCCGATACTTTTTGAATTTATCAAATGTTTCGCTTTTGTGGTGTATTAGGAATACATATCCATATCCATTTTAGTTGAATTTCATTTCACAATAAATGAAATACAACTAAAATGTCTTTCACTCTTAAGCATTCCCAACAAGTGCCAGTGGGGTACTATAGCCCCCTTTGGAATTTTGAATTATTTTATTTTTATCCCAAAAGTTTATTATTTTTACAATTTGCCCGCACTTAAATTAAAAAAAATTCTTATATAGTTCTTATTTTGTCCCCGCTAAAAATAAAAAATTCTCACATAATCCCGACTAAACTTAATTTTATTTTAAAAAAAGAGTTTATACTTTTACAACTTTGTCTTACTAAAATTAAAAATTCTCATATAAACCCTCTAAAATTAAAAGTTCTCACATAGCCCCTTTTAAAATACATTTTATCTTGAAAAAAAAAGGTGTACGCTCCCACTAAAATAGTTTTCTAGCTTCACCCCTTCTTACATGGGACATAGTATTAAATTTATAAACTACCCTTTTTACTATTTACATATACGTGTTGATGAGAAGTGCATGTTGTCAAATATATCGGTCAAAATAATAATACTAGTTAAAATAAGATTAACCAATCACTATAAGAAATGTGACTTTAAGAGACCAAAGTTTTTGTTACCAAAAAAAATTTGGTAACAGAAAATAGAGTTTCTGTTACCAAATTTTGGTGGCTGAAAGGTATAGACATTTTGTTACCAATTTTGGTAGCAAAAACGACATAATCCGCTACCAAATATTTTTGGTAACAGATGGCAGGGCGGGAATCGAATTTTAGTTCCCGCCGATAACATTTTGTTACCAAAACACTATTTGGTAACAAAATGCTAACATTTGCTACCAAAATTTGGTAGCAAATTGTAATATTTTGCTACCAAAATTATTTGGTAGCAAAAAAAATTGGCGGTAGGCTAAATTTTTCCCAAGTAGTGTTATTTGCTACCAAATGAAATTTTGGTAGCACATTATATATTTCCGCTACCAAAATTTTGGTAGCGCAATCGTACAGTTTGCTACCAAACACATTTTGGTAGCAAAAATTTCCCCCTAATGTCATCTGTTACCAAAAATTTTTTGGTAACAAAATATTGTATTTTGCTACCAAAATTTGGTAACAGAAGATAAGTTTTTGCTATCAAATTTTGGTAGCAAAATATGTTATTTCAAATCTAAAACTTTATTTTGGTTGTAAAAATGTTAGCGGGAAACGAAAAATATTCCCGCTCAACTCATGTGCTACCAAATCTTTGTTGGTAGTAAAATAGTGCATTTTGCTAACAAAATTTGATAACAAAAAATGAGTTTTTGTCACAAAATTTTGGTAGCAAAATATATTACGTTTGCTACCGAACCTATTTTGGTTGTGAAAACGTTGGAGGAATTTAAAATATTTGCCGGGGATGGTTTTTCCTACCAAATTAAATTTGGTGAGAAAGTGATATATTTTGTGCTACCAAATGTTGGTGGCAAAATATAATTTTTACCTATCAAACTATAAATTTGGTAGCGAAATATATTATTTTTTGCTAGTATATATTGATAATAATATCTTATTACTTTATTATATAGAATAAGATATATCATTGTCGAAGTTGTATTTGGCGGGTAACCCAGAAATAGAACTCCCAAGCTAGTTTCCGCCCTTCTTTAAAAAAAAACGAAAAGAAAAGTCAATTCCCGCCCTTCCGCGAAATTTTTTTAAAAACTTTTTTAATAGAAAGACTCTCTCTCCCACGATGTATCAGTTGAACCCATTTTTTCTATTGTATTCTCTGTTCTCACGAATCACGATCCCATCACAAAGGGGATTGGGATACAAATCAATGTGTATTTACTGCTCTTCAAAAACGATTTCCCTCTCTCAAACTTCCGCCTGTAGTTCTTTCTTCCAAAATTTCCCCTGTCAATTGCTAGGGCTTGAACTACAAGGCCACAAACTACTCTCAAATTTTCTCTGGCTTGAAAATTCCTCTGATCTATCTCTTCACCGATTGTCTCTGGTGAGTTTACTTTCTTTCTATTGCTTTATAAATTTCCATTTTTTAGAACTTGTTTTTGTCTTTATTCATAATATTGTCCCTGTGGGTTATGGTTTAATGATTTTCGTTAAAACTTGTTTTGGGGATTTTAATACCTGATTCTTCTTTAATGAAATTCGGCCATTTATAAAGAGTTTCCTTGTTTAATTCTATTAAATTGAAGTTGGGATACATAAATTGCATGTTTCAACGACAGTAATCCACATCGAAAAGGAATAGGAGACGAAAAATTGGGTTTAGACGGTGTATTGTATTGCGATAAATGGAATAAGATTTTAAGAAGATATTCCTCTTAAAGTGGGTATGGAGTCGTTTTAATCAATTATATATATATATATATATATACACATTTGTTTTTGTGTGGCTCTTTCTTATGATTACCTTGATGGTTACAATTGTTTAACATTATTTACAGTACTTTGAGATTATGTTCTAACATTTTTTTTTTAATTTATTCTAATTTTTATTTCTCTATTTGCAACTTTGAAACTTTGGTCACAGAGAGGTTTTGGAAAGCTGTTGTTGATTATAAAGCAGTAAGTTTTTAATTAATAATTTCTGTTAGGACATTATGTTTAGTATTGATCTTTATCAACATTTAAAAATGGCTTAATATGTTTATTTTATGTTGGTTCTGCATGACCTTTGCACAGAGGAACTGGAGAATGTGATTATAGTTGTTAAGACAAGCAGAAAGCTTTTAATTTAGAGCTAAAACCTGTCAACGAAGAGGTATTTTTCAGAATTCCATAGACTTGACATTTTAATATTAGTTCTGTATTGTTCTTTTCTTATTTAGTGCAGTTAATATATAGCTTTGGTTTTAATTATTTGTTCTTTCAATTTGACACTCATTGTACCCCGAAGTATGAACCATTTCATGTATACGAGTTTGGTGTTTGATATCAGCTTTCTCCTTAGGATGGCTATGCAGTAGAATAGGTTGAGATATGTGTGCTATTGCATTCCTTTTGATTTAATTTGGGTTAGCAATCTGGTCCCTTTACCATACCTACTCCGGATAAATTTTCCCTTTCGTTCTGCAGACAAAGAGGAGTCGGATACCATCAACTCGTCAAATAAGCACAAAGCAATGTTGGAGTATAAATCAGTCAGTTTTTAAAATTTTTTTATTTATTTTTATTTTTTACAATATTTATACTTTTGGATCTTAATTATTAATTATTACCAACATTTAGATTGGCTCATTTTGTTTGTTTTTAAGTTGGCTCTGGGCAACAATAGAGGAAATAGAGAATGTGATCATGGTTGTATGACGAGCTTTTTATTTTTTATTTTTATTTTATTTTATTTTTTTTATTTTATATTTTTTCCTTGTGTCTTTGCTGATATATGAAAGCAACAGGGTATATGCAAGAAAGCTCATGTCTTACATGTTCTTTCTAATTCGTTTTACTATGGATCATCGGAGCAGATTGTGTTAATAGTTAATCGGTTTCTTAGGTTTCCTTTATTCTTATATGCATTTGTATGAGTAATTAGATTGTGATTGTAATTTTTTTTCATGACAACTTTAATTTTGTACTGTGTAGGGTTCTTGGGATTTCAACCGGAGTGCAGGTGCCGAAAGATAACAATCAAGTAGTAAACAAAGTAACAGGATATGTGTGAATAGGTAGGCGGGGTTGATATTTTTTCTGCTTTAAGATTGATTAGATTGCTCTTTATCTGAATGTTGATCTTAAGGGAGACAGACATCAATTTTTCTGCTGTACTTTTCATCAATTGTGAGTTGCTTTTTTTATAAATAATGACAGAACTTTCTAATTTCTTAGTCACTTGTATTATATGTCTCTTATTAATTCATTTTCATTTTTAGTTGACATATGTATTATGCATTTTCCTTTTTAATCATTTGCTGCTTTATTGTTGAAGACCCTCAATCCTTTGGAGATAAATTTTGGTTTATTTTGTAGAGCTTGTGGTCTATGAAATTCGGTTGTGGGAAGATTATAACTACAAAGCATTCTCTCACTTGGCCGCATGGGGTGCTTGACTATAAGCTTTTGATGGCCTTTTCACCCTATGGTCAGAAGACAATTTGGGAGAAGTGTTCTTTTACCTTATGGTCAGAAGATAATTAGACAAAGGAAATGTATTAGGATACACATAGTTCTTAGGCTTTGTTGTTAGTGATTGTACTTTTTTGCGTTGATATTATGGTCATGAGACTACAATTTGTAATGTATAAAATGGATTTTTTCATAATTATTTATAGTTGTTTTATTTATTTATTTTAATTATAAAGTGTGTAACTAAAATTTACTCAAAGTAAAGTTGCTCTTAGAACCCTCACTATGTTAAAATTATTAACATTGTAAACCATTAAAAGAAAATTAATTGGCAACAAAAAATAGTACATATATGCAAGAATCAATAGCACTCGAAAAATGCTATAATATATTACTTCGTAACACTAGAAAAATGCTATAACAAGTTTTTTTATAGCTTTGCAAAAACGTTATTGAAGTATTAAACTTTTAATAACATGAGCTAACATAGAGTTCGAAAAAATGCTATAAGTCACAAACGATAGCATTTTTCACACGCTATGGAAACACATGTTTGTTGTAGTGTTGTACAATTCGCTACCAAATAAATTTTGCTACCAGAAAATTTGGTAACTAAATCACATATTTTCTGCTACCAAATACCTTTTGTTACCAAAAATTAGGTAACTGAATCTCCTACTTTTGGCTACCAAAATACATTTTGTTACCAAAATTTTGGTACCTGAAATTATAGACTTTTTGTTACCAAATATCTTTTGTTACCGAATTTTTTTGGTAACTGAATATCACATTTTTCGTTACCAAATACATTTTGTTACCGAAATCAATTTTGGTAACAAAAAGTTTTTGCTACCAAAAATTTGGCAACAAATACTTTTTGCGACTGACTTTCCGCTACCAAATATATTTGGTAACAAAAACTTATTGTTACCAAAAACATGACTTTCAGCTACCGAATTTTTGGTAACTGAAAATCGATTTTCTTGTAGTGAATATAAACTTGTATACAAGGACTTACCAATTTCTTAGGGGATGTTTGAACGCACAATCGATAGGTACAAATGAGATTATTTTTTCTTTTCAAATTGTATAAAATTTTGACACAAACAAAACAAGCTCCACATTGCTTTTTTTTTTTTTTTTTCCTAACACATTTCAAGTTTTTGTACTTTTTAACTTTTGCAATTCAAATGTCTTGATAAACGCACAATCTAATTTTTGTATTTTCCTTTCAGCTTCATTATTCACACAGTTTTGTAATTCAAACTTTAAAAGTCCATAACTTTGTATAGACAGGTACAAATGAGATTATTTTTTCTTTTCAAATTGTATAAAATTTTGACACAAACGAAACAAGCTCCACATTGCTTTTTTTTTTTTTTTTTTCCTAACACATTTCAAGTTTTTGTACTTTTTAACTTCTGCATTTCAAACATCTTGATAAACGCACAATTAATTTAAATTCAAATTCTATAATCCAAATATTAGCACCAAGTGCATGCTTAGATTGCCGTATTGTTGCAAAAGTCCTAATTTAGGAATATTTTGGTTTGTTTGGTTGGTTAGTTTGAGTTGAAATATTTTAGTTGTAATAATAAATTTTTTTGAATTTTCATAAAAGACAAAAAATTTTTTGGAAAAAAGATAAAAACTTTTTGAGAAAAAAATAAAAAAAAGTACAGTTTAAGTTGAAATGAGATGACGAACCAAACGCACCCAATTCTAAATTAGGAAAGACCAAGAAAACTAACTAATTAAAGTTGACTTCAATTCCACTATAAAATTCTGTCAACAAGACTTCGAAGCTTTTTGGCTTACAATTGTAAACAAATCTTACGAGTAGCTAAATTGATGAAACTACTAATTTTTCTTGTGTATAGCACATTCATTTACCATATATATACATACATATATATATATATATATATAAACCTAGTTGCATATATATACATATATATACATATAATTAACTCTGTCAACTTATCTCGGAGTTATCCGAAAGGACATGGAAAGTGTTTTTTTTTCCCTTGGATAATTACACCATGAGAGGTAAAGTATTGATTTATTGTAACGTCCATCAGAATTAATTATACTTAATTAAATTAAATTAATTAATTAGCGTGCTAAATTATGTTTTTAAAGAATTGAGTAGCATATAAAATTTTATCATTTCAAATTTGAAAAATAAATTTTGAAAATTTCATTTTTACCCCTCAGTTTTTACATATTTAAATTTTGACCCCAAAGTTTTCCTTATTTATGAAAAGGCTCTTGCCGCTTTTTCCACCGCCTTGCTGCCTGTACATTCAGTCATTTAAATCCCACTTCCCAAAACCTGCAGCAGCCAGCTTTAGCAAGGAAAAAAAAAAAAACAAAATGAATGCATGAACATGACAATGTGTATATATCTTCTTCTATATCTATATATATATATATATATATATAATCTCAAAACGCCATTCTCTCTTCTTCTTACACGCGTCTATGCATTTCGTTCCCCTTTTTACCAACTCCTTTTTCTTTAAAATTTTGTAGCTTTTTTCTTTACTCTCTCTCTCTCTCTCTCTCTCTCTTTTTTACTCTTTTCATTTTTTATTTACTTTTCTTATTTTAATTATCATATAGCTTTTTTCTTTTCCTTTCTTTTCCTTTTTTTATTCTTCTCTATTTAAACATTTTTTTCCGACTCACATGCAGCATAGTTAATCTTTCCACATAATACGTTCATTTAATTTGCTTAAACATTTTCTTCGTTTATTTTGATCTTACCCTTTGTCCTTTTACTTTATTTTTATTAAAATAATTTTCTCAAGTATATCCTCACTTTTTTTCCTTTTTATTTTTTTCTTTCTGGTTTATTTGTTTCTTTTATGTCTTTTATATATATATATATATATATATATATATATAGAAATAAGGTAATCAAACTTTATATTTTATGATAGAATCAAATGCTTTAGACTACGCTTGTAACCACTTTGAATCTTATATTTTAACTATACCTTGAAAATACTTTTTGTTTATGATTATTTATGTTAAAAATTATTTCTTTCAAATATAGTTTTATTTAAATATTTTCATTATGTCTAAAAAAAATTGCAAATTTAA
>CM046385.1:19149078-19179728 GCA_025413485.1 Ficus microcarpa | reverse complement strand
TATGGATCAAATTTCACTTACTTAAAAGTTCAGGGGTACTTTTACCAAAAATTAAAGCTTAGGAATCAAACTCTCACCTACTTAAGAGTTCAGGACCAATCCAACAAAAGAAATCTTTTAGAGGGGAAGTCTGCGATAGAGCCCATTTTATATAAATTATTGGTGGAGCTCATTTTTAAACAATTTAGATGTAATTAAACTATTGAGATGTTGTTTATGTATAAAAATTATAACGTACCTAACCTTATAATAGTAAGAGATCAAAAAAAAAAAAAAACAAAAACAAAAGAAAAAAACTTTTTTTGTATTGGTGTACTGTAAACTTATTATAAAGTTACAACTTATACCCTGAATTTTTAATTTTAGTAATTTGCACCCTAAACTTACAAATCTGTAGCAGTTTGCAACCTATGATAAACCATATTGATTTTTTAATGAAAATTGATACTTCACTTGCATATAGATTGTTAATTAACAAATGTAAAAATGATTATTTATGTCATGAGTTAATAACCCATATACAAATCACATATCAATTTTCTTTAAAAGATTAATATTATTGTTAATGGGGTGTAAATTACTACATATTTATAAGTTGATGGTGCAAATTGTCAAAATTAAAAGTTTAGGGTGCATATTGCAACTCTACGATGAGTTTAGAGTGTACCAACGTAAAAATTGAAAAAAACAAAAACAAAAACAAAAACAAAAACAAAAAGAAAACAAAAAAAAACCCAACCATCATTGATGGAGGTATTTTGGGACGTCAGCCGATGGGGGCGGCTCGAGGGCCGACGACAAGGACTGAAGACGGCAGGGGGGACGGGGTTGAGGGTTCACTACAGATTATGAGGGCGGGGGGTCCGATCACCGAGATGCCTCTACGCCTGGGTTGGGAAGGATGGAGGAGCTCAAGGGCCTGCCAGCATGTGAGGGAGTTCCTCGCTAGAGGAGTCCATTGCCGACACATGATGGAGTTCACCGCCAAGGGGGAGAGGGCGGGCTGATGAAGGTAGGTCACCAGTGCTTTTTTTTTTTTTTTAATTTCTTTAATTTCCTTTCTCTAAATTTTTAGTATATACTACTATAAGTAAATGTACATTCTGATTATTATACACTAGCAACATCTAAGCTGTTAGAATTCATCAAACGGTTTATAAAATGAGTTTTACCGATTGAGTTTTTAAATGAAATTTTACCATAGTCTTATCTTTTTTTAGATCATATTTCCTTTTTTTTTTTTTTTTTGTCGAGAAGATTATTTATTTATTTATTTCTTAACGAATTATTCCAAAAGATCTAAGTTGTTTTAGATACTTCTTCTTTTTAAGAGAAGAAGAAAACAAAATCAATTAATTCACTAAACACCGGTTAGCCAAAAATTAAAATAAAAAGAGTTAATTACACTAACACCCCCTATGTTTTACTAAATTATAGAGACACCCCCTTGACCAAAACAAATAATGTTAACACCCCCTGACTTTTAAAAAAATTATAGAGTCATCCCTCTATTAGTTGACCTTTAGTTTGATCATTAAATGTAAATAAAAAAACTAAATTGCCCTCCCTTACATTATTATATTTTCAGTTATAATTATTTTTTTATTTTTTTAACTTTAATGAGCATTTTTTGTTTGGGTAATACTGTGATATAAGCTCTTTTATATACCCTATTGATAGAGGCCCTTTTTAAACTATTAAGATGTAATCAAACGGCTAACATGTTACATGTGTATGATGGTTATAATGCATCTTACCTCATACTAGTATTAACTAAAAAATTTTAAAAATAATATAAAAAATAAATTAAAAAGAAAATACTACCCATTCTCTCCCTAATAGCAAGTGATACTCCACAGCCGATGACCCCCTGCCGACGAGTGAGTTCCCCCCCCCCCCCCAAGACGTCAACCTGCCCCCTTCGCCCTCTCCCCTCCCCATGAGCCCAAAGCCCCCGCTTTCCCCACCCCTCGACTCTGGCGAGCCTCCCTACCCCTCCCTCCATGCAGTGAAACTAGGGGCCCCCTCCCCCCACCCCCCCTCCGCCACGAGCCCAGTCCCCCATCCCCCCTCCCACTGCTGACCAGCCCCCTCCCAATGCCGACAAGCCTAACCCTTACTGTTCGAAAAACGGATCTGATATTAAAGTTAGGTGCAGTGGAAGTTTTAAAATTTTTATGTCGATTCAGAAAAGATGCTCATGATGTATATAATAATAAATTAAATACATGATCAAACATACCTTATTTCTCAGATTTCGGAATTACTAGAGTGTTGACCAACGTGTCTTTTCTACTATTCACGAGTCCCCACGACTCAGAGTGTGTGTTGGCACACGTGTTATGAATCCAAGCGACCGGTAATTCTTCCGAAGTCTAGATCCTACTATCTCAATCCCGATGTACCCCATTGAGAATTCAATCTGGGTTCGTTCTTCAAAACTATAAAATAGGAACCAGTTAACCTTCTATGAAAAATATCACTCGGCTTAACCTTTCTCACAGTTTTGATTCAATGAAAATTTCTCTCTTTTTCTCACACCCAAGAAGGACGAATTTTCTCAGGCACAAAAACCTAGTTTTTTTTGTTTTCTCTCTCCCAAAAAACCGTCCCCTATTCTTTGAGTGTATGATGATAGTTAGCTTTTTTTTTTTTTAAGAACCCCTAGCCTTTATATAATACTCCGATCCTTTTTCAAAAATATCTCCTACTTGAAAAATAATTAATAATTATTTTTCTGAATAATCTTTTGAACTAAAGGATCATTTGAATTTCGGGCTAAGTTCTTTAAACCTTATGGATGGTTTTTTTGCTTAGAGAGTCTCAAAAAATTCATGCTCCCCTTTATGTGTAGATTCATTGGTGGTTCAAATTTAAATCAAGAATCCAGACTAGTCAAAAAATCCCAATCCTATCTAGATTCAAACTCTTTTTAAACTTTGAATTTAAATAAGATTTTCTTATTTGAATTTAAATAAATATTTTCCACAAACATTATCCATATTTAATTAATTTAAACAAATGAAATATTTTAGATTTCCTTTCCACTAAAAAAACGTGCACCATTCTTTAACAAAAGAAAATCTATCAAATAAGCCCCATTATTTAAATCAATTAATAATTTAATGTTTGTAATATATTTAAACAATTTTGAAACAAAATTTTCTTTCTTCTGTCCACTAAAATTTGTGCACCATAGATTAGGAGAGAAAAATTTTGTTTTCAAAAACTAAATAATTCAAACACAATCTTATTTCCAAAATTCAATTAACCAAAATAATTAACAAATAATTATTTTATTTGCAACCAATCATATGTTGACAAATCACATTATTTGTCTACATTAATTTCACATGTCCAATCCTTTCGAGATTGCATGTTAGAGAGTACCATGTCTTAATAGACATTATTAAATTCCCATTTAATTTACCAATCTCATTAGGAACAGATCCCAAGACGCTCCGTAGAACTATATGAATTAATAGAAGGACCCAATGGAAATATGTAAAGAGGTTCCTGTAATTGCGAAAAATTAATCCAGGATTATTTATTCATCAATTATTAACTTCAGGACTATTCCATTACAAGTCTGAAGCTGAATTCCCATTTACATATTGTATTACAAAAGCTCTCTAACACAGTGCTTCTTTCATAATTTATTCATCGCTCGCTTAATCCCCATATGTTATCCATGTTGAATTAAGGTCTTTTTCCATTTTACCTTTTCAATCATTTTAACTTAAAATTCCATTATTTTCCATTGAAAGAACCACTAATTGTAAAGCCATACAATCGATAAACCATCAGAGAGTACAAAGTAAACCGATGGCCAAGATGTTGTTATATTATCTTTCAATTCCCGAATAATGCCTTTAAGTAGATAACATATACTATCGTTAAGATAGCTGTGGATTCCGTATCTATGAATCTTGATTTCTCCATCCATAAATCATACATCCAAAACACAAGTATATTGACCATTAATTATCAGTGCCTCACCTATAGTGGATCAAAATGCATAAGTCATTGATACGAACTCAAGTATTCACTTCAGGATTAAGATTAATGTAGGATGATAATCAAAGCGTCATTGATTCTTATAAATGGAATCATTAAACCGAATCAATTAACACCTTAGATCCAGTCCAATGTTATACCTCAATACTAGTATACGTTAAAGTTTATACTATGAACCTATCCGATGGTCAAGACAAACCATCCCTCTGAGGAAGTAGACAACCTTTACAATCTTATCATGAATAAGATCCCCAAATCTTATTCCATCGATTGCAAACCATTTATTTAGACTGTTATCAAATTACCACATCTTCTATGTATACCCTGTATACATATAGTAATTCGACATATTTCTAACAGCCTATGAGTATTTTATATTTGCTCAAAATAATCATACAACCAACAAATGAAAGTAAATAGGACAGTACTTATTAAACATAAATTACCTCTTTCTATTAATATCAAAATGTCATATTTATAGAAAATCCCTAAAATTGATTTTCTATCCTTAGAGCACATATAGATCCCAACACTTACCATCGAAGCTAGATCTAGTTTATGTTTGGGGGGGCGTCAGCGTCGGTGTCAGGGGAGGTGGGGCCTCCTCAACGTCGGCTTTGGCTGGAGGGGCCACCGATGGATGGTCACAAGACCACTTTTTTTAATTTTTTTGAATTTCTATTTTTTATTTTTTGTATATAATATTATGGGTTTAGATGCATTATAGTTATCATATACAAGCAACATTTTAACCATTCGATTATATCAAAACGGTTTTAAAATGAGCTCTACCGATAAGGTATATAAATGAGACTTTACTATAGACTTACCCTTTTTGTTTATACCATTTGAAAATAGAGTAAGCCTGTGATAATGTCTCGTTTATATACCTATAACACCTATCTAATACAACTTCACTTCACCCAAATAACCATATTAGGTAGTGTTATTCCTTAACTTCTACTTATTTTATTCACAAATAGTTAAATAGATAACATATGAAAATGATGGCAAATTTGAACTTTTGGGTACTAATTCATAGATATTAACATAACTATATTACACTCAACCCATATAGCTGGCCAAGTATATACAATATAACACACAATTCAAAGTGGGTACAACTGAGTATAAAAACATAGCCATGAGAGCATTCAAACTCAAAATAACAGGTCAACTAGTCCATATATACAAGTCCACAAGTATCAGGAGTATGCCAGCCAACTATTTAGTCCTCGGCTAGTGCTAAGAAGTGCCCTCATTTGCATCACCATAAACAAATGAGCTAAAGCCCAGTAAATTGAATCATTGCATAACATAACCAATATAAATATGCATAAGCTCATGACTTTAATTCTTTACTTAATTTATTCCATTTCATTTTTTATTTTCTTTCTTATCTATTGCATGCATTGGGGTTTCTTGGACGGGATGGTATCCCATATACTTTAGTCATCGGACCTTGCGACCACCAAACAAACTTGATAATAAATGCCGTCAAATGAGATAATATCATTATAAACATCCCTTCTTTGTTGTGAACATCAAGGAAGCATCCCATATTGCAAATCTCTATTAAAACAGGAAGTCCATCGACCTCATGACCACAAATATAATGTAACAAGGTATTGCCGCGTGAGGCATATCACATTTAAAAACATTCTTCTTCCATTTGATCACTGAGGAAGCTTCTCACACCACAAGTCTCCATCGAGATGCATTTCATCTATTCTTATCAATAAACCCATCACAAATCACTTATAAATCATTTAAGCTATTCTCAAACTCATTCACTTCATAAAATGCCTTTGATACGTATCTTTCATCATATAGTGCATGAATACTTATGCCATCATGATGTGTAGACCGTATGTCCAAATATCACTTTCAAATACATAATACATATGCACGACTTTTATGGCGACATAGGTGCAATTCTACTTATCTCATGATTTGGAATTGTATAAAAGATTCTCGAGCTTCCTCTTAGGGGATCCAATGTTCAACATCTCTAACATATGAAGCAGTTTAACCACATTATTGTCATTTCAACAATTATTAACAATAAAAGTATTAAGGAGCTCATTTCCTTACAATGGACTTTAAATTTGAAGCCCAGTTCGTCAAAAAAAATTTTCCATAGTTTCCCCCATATATAAGCCTCCCCCAAGCTTAAATATCTCATACAACACTTGAAAACATATAATTTCTCCCAAAATATTCATAACTTACAAGACTATCACAAAACCACAAATCTCCACTTTTCATTGCCTAACACTAGCCTTATTGTTAGGGCCATATCTCCCAATCCACAAGGAATTACTCAAAACTATTTTAGGTGAATTTAGCCAGCACATAAAGGGAATGACCCTCAAATTTTTAACTCCAATAATGCTCTATAGCATATAGAAATAATCAAAACCTAAACTATAGTGAAACTTACCTGAAACTGGACACGTTATCAAATATAAGTAAAACCTTAACCTCCGAATTGAATTTGCTCTCACCGTTTTATAGACGTTAACCTAACATATGCAGCGACATGCAGTTCAAAAATTACAGCTTAATTCCATAGGAAACCATCTGACCCAATGTCCAAGAAAACAAAAACCGAAACTGCCCTTACCTTAGTACAAACTAGGTTTTTCCTTGAAATTCTCCACCAAAAATTGATCAAACCACTCAAGATAGCTCTTAATTTCTTAAAACCCTATCTGAATTCGGAGGCAGAGTAAGTCGAACTTGGAGAGTTTGAGCAAAAAATGAACCACCTAGTTGCTTGTTAGACCTTTAAAGTGCCAAGCACATACCTCCATTTCTTCACTATGAAGTAATTCCACCTAAGCTAGACTATTGCCCTACTTTTCCAACTTATTCACCTCCTTAATGGGGTGTTGAATACTCACACCAATTCTCAAATACAAACTAAGTCTTAACCAGCCAATTCGCTTACTGGATGTGGTATATGTACTTGCACTGAAGATCTTGTACACCTAAAACCCTATCTTTGAATCATTCACCATATTTGAGCTCCATAACTTACTTAAACCATTAAATTTCATAGACAATACTATCATAAATTCCTTTTTCATTGGTCCACTTATCGGATCCACCTTCTAGAAACCCTGTCATTTATCAATGCATTCTATATGACTCAATACTTATGCATTTTTAAGATATAATACATATTATGAACATGACAAATGCATTTCAGTAATTACTCAAACATATGATTTATATGCATAATATCATAAAAGGATACAATGCATTAGTCAAAGAGTATGTGAGAATTCTGGGCATCACAATACCCTATCGGTAGAGCTCATTTTAAAATCGTCCTGATATATTTGAATAGTTGATATGTTACAAATGCATTATAACTATAATATTATACTATTATACTAAAGTAAATGTGGTTTTTACTATTCTTTGAACAGTGTTTAATAGTGTTTTTTTGCTTTTTTTTTTTTTTCACAGCATCTGCTACAGTAATGCACAATATTGTACAGTGCAATTACTTTTTTGCCCTTCTGCTTTCCTTCCGGATGGGGTTGCAGAGTAAATGGGTGATTTTGCCACCAAAATTCTGTGAAAATGGATTAGCCCCTGCTTTCTTGCCTGCCAGTTACTGTTTCTATAGTGAACAGACAAAATTGCCCTCCAAACCCTACTTCCCCCTCATCTTCTCTCTTCTACCGCCCATTTTCTCTTCTATTTTCTTTCTCTATTTTTTTTCTGGCTTTTTCTCTCTCTGCCGTTTTGTCTCTCTCCTTCTCCTTTTTCGAATTTTTGCTCCCTAAAACCCTATTTTCCCCTTTGTCTTCTACCTTTCACCACCGATTATGGTCTTCCATTTTGCTCTCTATATTTTATGTTTTGCCTCTCTCTCTCTCTCTACTGCTCTGTTTCTCTCTCTCTTCTTTTTCTTTGGATTTTTGGCATTCAAACCCTAGATTTTGGGGTTGTTTTGCACTCTCGGCCGGTCATTCTCTTTTTGTTGGTTTCAGTTTGTATTGTTGATGGTTTTTTTCATTTGGTTGTGTTTGTTCTCTCTAGATTTGGAAGTTTGGTTTTTGTTCATTGTTCTTGCTTCTTTTTTTTTTGGAAATCTTTTTTTGTTTCGGAAACTTTTAATTGATTTTTTCTACTGGGTTTTCTTTATTTCATTTTTTTGGAATGGTAAGTTTTGATTTTTGATTTTTGATTTTTTTCCCTTCAATCTCCGAACTCTAATTTTTGAAATTTTTTTTTCAAGGGGGGGGGGGGGACTTTTGAATGAATTTTTCTATTGGGTTTTCTTTATTTCATTTTTTCGGAATGGTAAGTTTTGATTTTTGATTTTTTTTCCCCTATTTCTGAACCCTAACTTTTGAATGTTGGTTTTTGTTTTTTTTGGTAGGGGAAATGTTTTTTATGTTGAAAGTGTACATTCTAATCTTTATTATGTTGTTTTGTGTTTCATTATTGTTTTTCTTAGAATTTTTTTTTTTTGCTCAGATTTTGGGTTTTTTGGTTTCGGAATCCTAATATTTTATTATAGGATTTTTCCGGTTTTTTTTTTCTCTCGGTACAGTTTTGTGGAGATGTAAATTTTTTTTTTCAGATTGTGGATTTTTTGGTCTCGGAATCCTTTTTTTTTTTGGTTTTTTTTTTTTTGGGTTTCTATTCAGTGTATTCTTTGTGGTGTAGGTGTAAGTTTTAGTATTTGGTATGTTGTTTTTGACTTCATTGTTGTTTTTGTTTGGTTTTCTTCCGTTTTTATCATATTTGGGTTTGGGTCTCTACTCTTGAAACATTTTTTGCTTGTTTTATTACGAGTATTTTTTGATCTGTTTTTGTCATTTTTGGAAACAAAGGCAGAGTAAAAAACGTAAACAAAATATTGGGTATGTTGAAATTTATTTTTCCTGGGTTTGTTTGATTTCAGTATTGTTTCCTGTTTTTTGTTTTTGTTTTTGTTTTGTTTTGTTTTGTTTTTTTTTTTTTTTTTGAATGATTTTTGCAGATTGGGATGATAATGCTGAGAAAATGGACAAATGGAGGTATGGAGAGGAACATTGAGGAATTTTTGTCTCTTGATTTCTAAATCTATAATTTTTAGCCTTTTTTCTCCCCGGGTAATACTTTACTGATTTTCTTTGCAGTTCTGGTATAATTGACTTAGTTTGTGTGATGTTTTATTATCATGATTTTTTTTTCTGTTTTAAGTATTTGGTGAGAAATTTAGTAATTGTGGTATATGATGATATAGTTATATTCGAATGAATTCTTAAATTTTTCTACTGTTTAGTTATGTGCTTATGATTACAGTTTTCAAAATCTGTCTTTGACATTTAATGCTTTTATATTATATGTTTTTTTTTTTTTCTGTTGTAATTTTGTGATTTGTTAAAGGTCTGCAGGTTACTGTTCATCATTACTTTGATTGAACTTTTTTCCTGTTGCACTTCTGTCATTAATGCAACTAATTATGCTAACAATTTTTTTGCTTATCTGTTATCTGTATTTATTTAAGACTTTTAATTAGTCTTGATTGTTGTTTTCATTTTATATATTGTTAGTAGTTTGTTTCTCGGTTTTTCTATTGATTTATATATTATGTCAATACGTTTATTATTATGATGATAATATTGTAAATAGATTTAATTTTTTTTATTGTCGTTTTTTTCCCCTCTGTTTTTTGTTTTTCTGCCTCTTTTTTTGTTTTTTTTTTGTTTGCTGTTTTATGTGATAAGTTAACTGTTTTGTATTGTGTTCCTTCTTTTTTCCCCCTTTCTCCAATTCTGATTTACGTGTTTTGTTGGTATAAATATTTTTCACCAAAAGTTTTGGATCACAGTTTTTATATGCTATGATGATCTCTATTTAACTATACAATAATGCATATACCAAATTTCTTCTTTAACTTGGTATATGATGCTGAATATGGTACTATTGATTGCATATGTTACATATACTATTTGACCATCTTTAGGGTTGCCATGGGTGTTTGGGACTTTGTGTTGATTTTCTTTTTGTCATCCTATAATAGTATTTATTATATAATGCTGTTTTCATATTATTGTAACATTTTAAAACTATTTTTTCCATTTTATCTATGATAACCATTTTTTCTATACTATTTGCTTTCTCTGTTTGGCAAAAACATTTGTAAGGCTTGCCCCCTTTTTTTTTTGGACACATTCCCAGACATCTTACTTGGTAGCTGTAAAAGATGATGTTGAATTGTATTATGGCTAGCATTAATAGATAATATTAATGAGATCTGATAATAGTATAAAATATTTTATAAAAATTTTTTATGTTATTTTTTGTAGTATATATGTTTATGTATGTTTATATATTAGTTATGTATTTAGATTAGTGTATATAATAAAGTGTAGTACATATTTAACTTTCTGTTTTTTCATGATCTTTTATTATTGTTATTATTCCTATTTAATTTGTTGTTCTATACTTTAATTTTTTTCCTTTCTTATTTTTTTTTTCCTATTACCCGGGGAGCCTTTTTTTTTTTTCAATATATTGTTGTAATATTTAAACTTATTATAAGAATTTCTGTATTTAAAAAGTTTTATGATTAGAAATATTGTAAATTTAATTGTATTGTTTAAGTTTTTTTTATTATGCAATTCCATAGCTTTTATTCGTATGGATAAATTTTTTTGCCTATAGAATATTTAATGGTTAATTAGCATAAGTTAATTTATTCATTATTTGATTTAGTTAATGCAAATTTTTATCAAACAGATTAAATCTATCAAAAAAATGGAGAACTCCCGAAAAAAAAAAAAGGGTAGCATTACTTAACAATTTAGTGAATTAGGTTTTTTTATTAATCTATATTAAATTTTTTATTGAGAATAAATTCATATTTTGTTAAAGAACATAACTAAACATAATTTATTCATTATTTAATCAAATAAATGTAAGTTCTCACAAAAAAAAGTTACAAAATAACATTTTCATAAATTATTATATACTAGCAATAAGTAAATTTTGAACCAAAACTTTTTTCCCGTCCATACGGAATCGTATGGTTAAAACAAATGATAAAAAGTTTGTAATTACAAACATATATATTAAAAAAGTTAAAATAATTTACTCCAATTAATTTTAAGTACGTAAAATAACATTACATAAATATAACAATGTATAGAAATTAGAAAATACTAAATTGAAAAAAATTTAGAGACAAAAAAAAAATCAAACATATAGAAATTACAAAATATTCAATTGAAAAAAATTTAGTAGGCCAAGAAATTAAATAAGACTTAACATAATAAAAATTTTTAATTTAACAAGTAAATAAAATTTTTTAATAAAACAATATCATACATATCAACCAAAAAAAAACTAAATAAATTAAACTATAAAGTAAAGAGTAATATTTTATTCATTTAATTTTACATAAATTAAAATTTCAGAAATAAAATAATATCTAGAAATTATAAAATGTTAAATTTTAAAAAAATTTACATGGAAAAAAAAAGAACTAAATTAACTTATTTAAAAATTAAATTAACATAATTAAGTTATAATATCAAAAAATCAAATAGTAATTAAATACAAACCGACAAAAAAAACTAAATAAATTAAACTATAAAGTAAAGAGTAATATTTTACTCATTTAATTTTACATAAATTAAAATTGCAGAAATAAAATAATATCTAGAAATTATAAAATTTTAAATTTTAAAATAATTTACGTGAAAAAAAAAGGAACTAAATTAACTTATTTAAAAATTAAATTAACATAATTAAAATATAATACCAAAAAATCAAATAGTAATTAAATACAAACTAACAAAAAAAAAACTAAATAAATTAAACTATAAAGTAAAGTGTAATATTTTACTCATTTAATTTTACGTAAAATAAAATTGCAGAAATAAAATAATATCTAGAAATTTTAAAATGTTAAATTTTAAAAAAATTTACATGAAAAAAAAATGGAACTAAATTAACTTCTTTAAAAATTAAATTAACATAATTAAATTATAATATCAAAAAATAAATAGTAATTAAAAATTTAAAATAAAAAATATCTAATAACAATTTGTAAATATAAATTTAGAACAAGATAGGCAGATATAATTTTTTTTTTTTTTTTTTTGCTTCCTGTGATAAGATTTTATCATAGAAAAAATATATTTATAATAATTGTACGCAAATTATTATAGATGTTGTATATAAATATTTTTTTAAAAATAGATTTATTAAATATGTAATATATTTTTACATTTATTTATTAAGTAGATTATTATAAATGTTGTATATTAATATTGTACTCTAAAATTAAATTTATTAAATATAAAACATATTTAAAATTAAATGTGGTATATCTAAAATTGGAAGAAGATAAGGAGGTAGTACACAATATGATCTTCCAACTTCAACAGATATAGGTGATTTAATTGTTGAAGACTTTGGTTTTTATGAAAATGGTAGAGATATTATTATTCATAGTCAAACTGGAGAATTACAAATAATTAATAAACTTCACCCATCTTATATGGCATTACAATATCTTTTATTGTCTCCTTATGGAAAAGATGGATATAAAATTGATATAAAATGGAATCCAAATTTTAATGGTAAACAGCCACGTAGAAATCGAATATCAATGAGATCCTTTTATGCTTTTCAATTTCAACAACGATTACATGAAGGAAATACATTACTTAGAGCTGGACGACTTTTTCAACAATATATTGTAGATTGTTATGCTTCTATTGAAGAAGATCGTTTAGATTATGTTAGACAAAATCAGAATAATTTAATATCTGAAATTTACAAAGGTATCCAAGATGCTATAATTAGAGGTGATACAAACGCAGAAGCGATTGGAAAAAGAATTATTTTATCATCATCTTATACTGGAAGTTCAAGATATATGATTCAAAATTATCAAGATGCAATAG
The DNA here is from genome assembly GCA_025413485.1 of Ficus microcarpa. Taxonomy (NCBI): domain Eukaryota; kingdom Viridiplantae; phylum Streptophyta; class Magnoliopsida; order Rosales; family Moraceae; genus Ficus; species Ficus microcarpa. Next base: position 19,166,787 of record CM046385.1, on the reverse strand, counting down.
CGATTTGTAGACATTATGGAAATCCTGATATATTTTTAACATTTACATATAATCCCAAATGGCAAAAAATCAAAAGAAGGTTAAATATATTTCCATGACAAAAATCTGAAGACAGACCAGATATTTTAAGTAGAATATTTAAAATAAAATTAAATCATCTGTTAACTACAATAAAATCAGGTGATATTTTTGGAACTATAATAACAGGTGAGTTAATTTATTTTAAATTAAAAAACATTAATTATTATTATTATTTATTATAATAAATTAAAAAAACTAACAATTTTTTTTATCTTTTGTCTTTCTCTAGATCTATATGTGGTGGAATTTCAAAAATATGGTTTGCCTCATTGTCACATGTTATTTTAGTTACATCCTGAACATAAATATCATGATAATACAGAAATAGACAAATTTATTTCAGCTGAAATACCAGATCCAATAAAAGATCTTTTAGGTTATAAAATTATAACAGAATATATGATACATGGACCATGTGGATATGCAAAAACAAATGCACCATGTATGAAAAACTCTAAATGTTCAAAAAAATTCCCAAAACAAATAAAAAATGAAACAACTATAAAAGAAAATGATTTAGTTATTTATCGTCGTAGAGATACAGAATTTAATATTATAAAAGAAGGTATTAAACTTGATAATAGATATGTTGCTCCATATAATTGAATATTATACTTAAAATATAATGCTCACATTAATGTTGAAATATATTCTTAATATATGTTAATTAAATATTTATTTAAATATCTAACAAAATGTCGAGTAGAATACGAGCTGTTATTGAAGATAATGTTATTACTGAAAATAACGAAACAACAATTTATAAAGAGTTCGATAAAATAAAAACTTATCTTAACTGTCAATATATCACACCTTATGAAGCAATTTGAAGAATATTTGAATATTCAATCCATTATAGAAACTCAGGTGTTCAACGACTTTCTATTATTCATTTACCAAATATGCAAAACATCACATTTGATAAAAATTAACAACTTGATAATATAATACGTCAACCACAAATTCAAAAGACAACATTAACAGAATAGATGAAAATTAATAAAACTAATAAAGATGCTCAAGAACTTACTTATACAGAATTTCTAACAAAATGGGTATGGAATAATAAAAATAAAGTTTGGACTCATCGACAAAATGGTCATACTATAAGAAGAGCATTTTATATTCATCTAGGTTCGGGTGAATTGTATCACTTAAAATAATTACTAAATCATCAAAAAAGAGCAACAAGTTTTAAATCACTCAGAACATTGAATGATATAATTTAACCTACAAATCAAAAGGCTTGCAATACATTTGGTTTATTAAGAGATGATAAAGAATGGAATAAATCAATAAAAGAAGCATCATTTTGATCAACATCTGTTCAACTTCGACAACTTTTTATTATTATATTATTATTTTATAATATTTCTGATCCAATAAAATTTCTAAAAAAACATTGGAAATTAATGTGTGAAAATATTTTATACAAAATAAGACAATTATTTAATAATCCAAATTTTGAAATCCCAGAAAACGAATTATATAATTATGTATTATATTAATTAGAAAAATTATTAAATTTAAATTCATGTTATTTATCACATTATAATCTTTCACTTCCAACTGGATCATTAATTGATAATTTAAATAATAATCTTTTAAGGAAAGACTCAATTATGATATATATAAATTAAAAGAAAAAAAAAACATCAATTTAATACAAAATTTAAATAAAGAACAATATTTTATTTATAACGAAATTTTAAAAATGATTAAAGATAAACATAATAATCTATTTTTTATATATGGTTATAGAGGTACAGGAAAAACATTCTTATGGAATACTATTATCAGTAAAATTAGATCAAACGGTGAAATAGTATTAGCTGAACATCATCTAGAATAGCATTATTATTGTTACCAAAAGGTCGAACTGTACATTCAAGATTTCATATACCTCTTTCAATCGATGAATTTTCAACTTGCCAAATAAAAAAATCTACTCAATTAGCAAAATTAATAGAAAAAACTACATTAATTTTATGGGATGAAGTACCTATGACTAATAAATATTGTTTTAAAGCTTTAGATAAAACAATACAAGATTTAAAAAATAATTTTGATCTCCTTTTGGGTGAATGACAGTTATTTTAGATGGTGATTTTAGACAAATATTACATGTCGTCCCAAATGGCACAAAAGAAAATATTATTAATATAACTATAAATAATTCTTATATTTAGTCATATTTTCGTATACTTACTTTAACAGAAAATATGCGATTAAAAAGAAATAATTACTCTATTGAAGAACAAATAAAAATTACTAATTTTTCAGAATTGATTTTAAATATTGATGATGGAACAACAAATGGAATAAAAGATCCAGAAAATGAAGATGCTACCTGGATTAAAATACCTGAAAAATATTTAATATAATACAATACAAATTCTATTGAATAACTTTCTACAATAATATATGATAATTTTCATAATAATTTTTAAAATATTAATTATTTAAAATAACGTGCGATTATTACACTTAAAAATAAAACAACTGATGAAATAAATAAATATATATTATCATTAGTACCTACAGATACAAAAATTTATTACAGTTGTGACACTATTATTTCATCATCTGGAAATATCGAAGAATTAAATCTTTTATTTCCTACTGAATTTGTACATATTCTTAATTTCAATGGTTTACCTCCACATGAATTAAAACTTAAGATTGGAATTCTTATTATGTTAATGCGAAATCTTAGTCAATCAATTAAAGGCTTTTTATAATGGTACTAGAATGATTATTACATAATTAACAAATAAAATTGTTGAAGGTCGTATAATTAACTCTAATAATACAAATAAAAAAGTTTATATACCAAGAATAGAAATAACAGTTCGTGAATCAAAATGGCCATTTACTTTAAAAATATGACAATTTCCTTTAAAAATTTGTTATGCAATGACAATAAATAAAAGTCAAGGCCAATCTCTAAATAAAGTCGGATTATATTTAGAAGATGAAATTTTTAGTCATGGCCAATTATATGTTGCTTTATCTAGAGTGACTTCACCAAAAGGATTACATATTTTAATACATGATTCAATTAATAAATATCCAAATTATATCAAAAACATTGTTTATAAAGAAATATTACACAATATTCGTCAAAAATGATAAATATCTGTTAAAAAAATAAAATAACATTGATTTCATTTCAATGAGCTTTACAATATAATAACATTTGTAGTCCTTAAACTTTAAAACATATATTTATATATATATTGTTCTTATTTATAGAAAATGTTCAGTCCAATACGAGTACTAAAATCAGAAGAGATACATCAAGCAATATACATTCAAGTATGTCGGCTATAGAGAAACACATATTACAAAACTGGAAAACTAATAAGCCTTGACTGCTTATTAGTTGACAAACAGGTAAGTCATTTTATTTCTCATTAATATTAGCATGCTTATAAAAAAATATGTTTACTTATTATTTAATATATAACTAATATATTTTTTTTTAATACAGAATGAGGTAATACACGGCTTTATTCGTGCGAAAGATGTTGAATTTATAACAAATAAAATACAAGTAGGCAATATATATAAAATCAGCAACTTTTTCATCACAAACAACAAACCAAGGTACAAGATCGTTCCTCACGTTGTTATGTTATAATTTGTAAGATCCACTATTTTCAAAAATGTTGAAGACGATATACCGGAAATACCTCAACTAAAATTCAATTTTGTGGAGTTTGATCTACTTACATAAAAAGTCGACATTAATGATCTTCTATCAGGTAAGTCATATTTGATATTCATATTTGTTAATCTATAATTAATAATCAATAAATTAATTTATACAAAATAATAATTAATGACTTCTTAACTATTATATTGTGTTAGATGTAATTGGTCGCATTATCTCCATCAAAAGCGTAGAAGAATCTATTATAAATGATAGATTAGTAAAAAGACGAAGTGTCACTGTTCAAAATATCATGCAATTACAAATAATATATTATTAAAAATATATTTGTAAAAATTTCATAATTTATTATTAATATATTATTTATTTGTATTCATTTTGTTCAACAGAAAAGGAACGCTTAGTGTCATCCTTTGGGGAGAGTTTGGAGAAAATTTTGACGAAAATACAATCCAAACAATGTCTGAACCAGTTGTAGTGGCATTTTCAGCAATGGCATCCAAACAATATATGGGTAAATATATATACAATAATAAAAAAAATCTCATTCTCTTATGTTAAAAAAATTAACAAATTTATATCACTAATCACTAACTATTATAATTATACACATACAGGTGGACTTTATGTCACAAGCACCACTAGTTCTTGATATTATCTTGATCCAGATATTGCTGAAACCAAAAAAATCAAAAAAAGGTATTATAAATTTTCATTCATAAATTATTATAATTATTTATATTTACTAATTTAAAAAAAAAGACTAATTTCATTTAACATATTGATTTTCTATAGATTCAGTCATTCTATCCAAGGAATCGATTTTATTGTTGGATCAACAAAACAAGTGTTATCATTAGAAGAACAAAAGATTGCTAACCGAACAATAATCGCGGAACTTCAAGCTTTAAATTCATATCAAAATCAGGTAAATATTATATTATTATGTATAAAATAAGATAAATAATTTAGTCAACATTATTAATATAATTTTATCAAACAGGAAACAAAATTCCCTATTAAAGCAACCATTACTGAGCTTGATATTCGGCAAGGTTAGTTCTACAATGCATGTTTAAGATGTTACTGACAACTAAAATAATAAGGGATATCATGGTAGTGCGATAGTCATGGACATTTGACCACAATGCCAATCACTTAGTAATATACTTTATCTCTATCCAAAAAACAATTTTTTTTTACATATATCAATATCAAAATAATTAAATATTAAAATTTTTCAACAGATACAAAATTAATGCACGAATTGAAGACAACACCAAAGGAATGAACATCGTCATGTTTGGAAAAACTATTCAGTCAATAATAAATAAACATTGCTCAATCCTGACGATCCAAGAGGGACATACTGGTCCAACCGTTATTTTTCCTATCCTGAACCAACTGAAAGGCATATCAAAAATATTTGTGATCCAATTTTGTCTATGAGGTACCTTCATTGATGCAGTCATTGTAAAAATATTTGATGATGATATGCAACCAATGTTATTACCTGCACCAACAACAATGTCATTTGAAGAAATTTCACCATCATTAATCTCTATTGATCCAGAGACACCTCAATTAGGAAGCAAAAAAACTGTAAAAAAAACAACTGACTTTTACCAAACCTATCATCGAAGAAGTAGAATCAAGGTATATTATTATTTATATTTTAATTTCAATTTTTTGATTATTTAATTTAACATATATATTTATATATTATTAATTATTATATAATTTTATGTATTGTTATTTTAGTCCTCAACATCAACCTCCTCCATCACATGGTCAAATTGTATCTCCAATCGACCTATCAAAAAAACGAAAAGAAACCAGGTAATATTATTTTTTGTATATAATTACACAATAAATTAATAAATTTATTTCAATTTATATATTAAATATAAACATCATTTTACTAACATATAGAAATATTTTTATTATAACAAATCGGAGGAGAAGATGAAGAAAGTTAAACACGAGTGACACTTGATCATTCTACAAAAAAAAAAAAATTTCATACTTCAAAACTTTTTGTATGTATAAATATAAATATATATCTATACTAATATATACAATTCAAACATCTTAATGTAAATATAAATATACAAAAAAACAAACTTAATTCCCAAAATTATTGTAAATTTATTATCTTCCTTATTTATTTTCATACTTTGTTTCTTTTATTCTATTTTTTAAACACTCTTTTTTTTTTTAACATTCTGCATGCATTTTTTTCTTTGTTTTTTTTTTCTATATTAAAAATTCTTTTTTTTCTTTTTTACATATATATAACCTAACAAAAATTTATTTTTTTTTTTGTTTTTTTGGTTTTTTTTTAACAAAAAAATGATAAAATAAGATATATATTTTATTTTGTTATAATATTTTTGTTAAGAATAATTTTTTCTAATTCTTTTGAATCTAAAAATTTTTCCTTTTTTCTTTCCCTATTTATTTTTGTTTTAATTTTTTCCCTTTAAATGAGTATAATTGGAAAATTTTTTTTTTATCTTTTTACTTTTATTTTCATCTTTATTATTGTTAATATTATTCTCATTTTGATTTTGCATGTTCACTATTGAAAAATTTTTTAAGAAAAATTATACTAATTATAATTCTAATATTTAACTTAACAAATTATTTTTATTATCTAATACTCAATTTTTTTATTTATTTTTTTACTTTTTTTCCCGTACAACGCACGAGTATTGAACTCGTTATATACTAAAAATAAAAAACTAGAAATTCAAAAAAAATTTTAAAAAAAAAGACTTAAAAAAAAGTCTTACGACCGTCCTCCGACACTCCCCCGAAGTCTAGGAGGCCCCCCCAAACACCAACCAGATTTGGGGGGGGATTGGGCTTGTCGGCGTTGGGAGAGGGGTGGAAGGGGCTAGTCAGCGTCAGAGAGGGGGGGCGATGGGAGACTGAGCTCGTGGCAAGGGGGAGGGGGGCTCTGGGCTCATGATGCAGGGGAAGGGGATGGGGGCTCATCAATGTCAAGAAGGGGTGGTCGTCGGCCGGGGAGCGTTGCTGGCAGCCGAGGAGGGAATAGGTGTTTTTTTTTTTAATTTATTTTTTTATATATATTATTTTTAAATATTTTTAGTTCATACTAGTATGAGATAATATGCATTATAACTATCATACACAAGTAACATATCAGCCATTTGATTACATCTTAACGGTTTAAAAAGGAACTTTACCGATAATATATATTAAAATGATTCTCTCACAGTCTTACCTTAAAATAAGAGAATTAAATGATCAAAAGTGTTGTTATTTTTAGTGATGGGAATTTGGACCGACTCAAATGGGCTGGCCCGCGGCCTGTAATTTATACCCGGTCGGTGGCCCGACCCTGCCCACATTTTATGAGCCCGATAAAAACCCGACCCTATAGTAAGAGTCGGGCTGGACTCACCTTTTAAGCCGGGCGGGCCGGGCCGGCCCGATTTTTAAGCCCGATGGGCCAGCCCGGCATGCCCGTTATTTAAAAAAATAAAAAAAATAATTGAAAATTATATATATATATAATTAAAAAATAATAATTTATATATATTATTTTTATTAAAAATTTATTTTTCTTTTATATGTATAATAATATAAAAGAAAATAAAAATAAAATTTATATATATTATTTTTATTAAAAAATAAATTATATAAAAAAAGGACAAAAAAATAAAAAATAATAATTTTAATTATTTTTAAAATTTTTATTAAAAAAATTATATATATTAAACATTAATGTTATAATATTATATTATATATAAAAAGCAACCGTTGGGACGAACGGCTCTTACAGCTGTTGGGACCTTTAATGTTTTTTTTTAATTATAATAATAATAAATTTTTTATTAAAAACTTTAAAATTATTATTTTTATTTTTTTAAATTTCATTCCCATTCTAAAAATATCCTTCTACTTTTTCATTTTTTCACACATTTTCTCTCCTTTCAATCTCTTATTCTCTAATTTTTTTCTCTATATTCACTTATTTCTAATTTCTCAATTCTCATTATTCAATAATTAATATTCTATATTTTTTTTGTCTAATCTCTTAAATTTACAATAACTCATATTCTTATTATTTTTATAATCCCCATTCTTTTATAAATCATAACCTACATAACGACATTCTCATTATTTCTCTACTTTTTTAATAACTCATATTCTCATTCTCATTATTTCTAAATTTTAAATTTCTAATACTTACTTTCCTACAAAAAAAAAAAAAAAATCAAAATCAAAATGGATCCAAATCCAAATATTCAACAACCAATTGTTGATCTTGATGATGATTACGACGGGATGGATAACCGTGACATCGAAGAAGTGGAGATTTGCGGTATGGAGGCTGGCGACAATGTCCCTGAGATCAGACGTGGGAGTTTCAATACTCCAATACCACCAAGTTTAATGTTGGCACCATCAAGAAGTAGTTCGAGAAGCACCAGTTGTCCACCAAAAAAGCCCAAAGGTACTGCTCGAACCACTTCACGTGCTTGGCAATTCTTCGATGTTGTGTAGAAAGAGGACTTCGGCTCCGACGGCATAAAAATACAAACAAGACTAGCAAAATGTAAGTATTGCCAAAAAATTTTGACTGCTAACTCTACAAGTGGAACCCGCCACTTATTAGCCCATGGTGAAAAATGTGCTGAGAAACATTACAAGGGAAGGGAGCCGACACAAAGCACTCTAAAATTCAACTTCAATGGCTTAGTAGGTACTTTTTCTTATGATCCTATGGTAGCTAGAGAATCTCTAGCTCGTTTAATTGCCTCTACAGATTTACCTATTAGTTTTGGTGAAAATACTTTTTATGAAGAGCAAATTCAAATATCTTTTTGTCCAAAATTTAAAGCCGTTATTAGAAAAACTATTATGAGTGATATTATATCTTATTATAGTAAAAAAAACGCACTACATTAATTTCTTATATGAATACAAACACATTTTGTATTGCATTGACATCTAATATTTGGGCTACTAGGTCAAACCAAGATTATATTAGTGTAGTTTCATATTATTTAGATCCCTAGTGGCAATTACAAAAAAGAATTATTGGCTTTAGACTTATTGATCATTCTCACAATGCTTTAAATATTACTGATAATATTATGAGTGTTTTAAATGAATTTGGCATTAGCAATTGCATTATTTCAATCACCCTAGATAATGCTTCGGCAAATACCGCTGCAATTCATTTTCTTGAAAAAAACTTGTCAGAATATATTGGTGGAATTTTATTACATCGATGTTGTGCATGTCATATCATCAACCTCATTGTAAAATCAGGTATGAAGTTGGTAAGTAGTAATATAGAAAATATTTATAATGCTCTCCTTTGGATACATAATTCAAATCCTCACATTGCTGAATTTAAGAGGTGTTGCAAAGCAGAAGGTTTAAAACCTCGAAAATTTGGGACTGATATGCCGGTAAGGTGGAGCTCAACTTATTTAATGTTAAAAAATGCAATAGAAAATAATAATGTCATTTCTATGTTTTATAATATAAAGCATAACATGATTTTATTATCTAATGTTAATTGGTTTATTGCTGAAAAAATGATTTATTTTTTAGAAACTTTTTATGATGCTACTGTTTTATTGTCTGGTGTTTATTATCCCACTTCTCCACTAGTTTTCACCCAATTAATGTTTATTTCTTCATTGTTTTCTGAATATAGAAATGATAATTTATTTGAACTAATAGTAGAAAAAATGGAGAAAAAATTTATGAAATATTGGGATCACAATAACATGCATTTATTATATTGCCTTGCCATTGTTTTAAATCCTATTAGTTAAATTAAATGGTCTTTATAATAGTCTTACTCATATTTCTGAATATATGAATGTAGATTTTGCTTCAACGTATTATTTAACATTTACTAACACTAAATGCAAGTTATTTGAGATTTTTACAAGTTATCAGAATAAATTCGGGTAGCAAGTTAACATTGAAACCGAAGAAACTCTTCAAACTGCTGGTGATCGGAAAAAGAAAAAAGTTTTGGGTTTTTTCTCTGCTCTAGCAAGATCGGGCTCTTCATCAAGTTCGAGTGTTACTCGTCCACTTTCAGCAAGTTCAACTACCACGAGTATGACACACTCGAAGCTCGGAAAATACTTAGATACAGATTTTTCATTGCTAGACTCAACTACAAATACTGAAGATTTCAAAAATTTAGATTGGTGGAGGTTGCAGTCGACAAATTTTCCAGTGCTTTCCCGTTTAGCACGTGACATCTTGACTATTCCTGTTTCGACAGTTTCTTCTGAATCAGCATTCAGCACAGCTTGAAGGATAATTGAATATCGGAGGAGCTCATTAACACCTGAGATGGTCGAGGTGCTTACATGTCTAAAAGATTGGGAACATGCAGATAAAAGAATGTAATATACAGTAGAAGATCAAGAGATACTCCAACACTTTAACGAAATTATAAGACCCGAAAATTTGTAGACTTGTAATCTCTTTGTTCATAAGGAATTAGAGTCTAATTTATGTATCTATGATGTGTTATATGAAAAATTATGAATAATAATAAGAAATTCATAATTTTATTTAAACGATGTTCGAGTCCTCATTTAATGATTATGAGACTCAATTGATGATTTACGAGCCAAGAATGAAGTTTTTAAAGGAAAAAGAATGAAAAAGGACGAAATTTTACAAAAGTCAAAGGGTTGACCAAAAGTCAAAGGGTTGACCAAAAAGTCAAAGTTTGACCGGAACGGGTCACAACGTCGACTTTACAAGTATGATGGAGGAATATGGAAAGAAACTCCAAAAATGAAGTTTTATAAGCCATAAATCCACCCTAGAAAAATCAAGCACACCGAAAAAGAATTAAGGGCAAAAAGGTCTCCGAAAAATTGGAGAAGGAGAGTTTTGGTCCAAAATTTTCATGGAAGAATTTTTGGATCAAAATATAAAATAAGAATGCTCATCATAGTGTTGGAAATAACTGTAGAGCGCTAAAAGAGCTGTGAAAGACCGAAATGGCCAAATAAGGCATTAAGAGAGCTAGTGGAAGGTGACATCAACCTCTTGACATCGCCCTCCACCAACCCAAGGCTACACATGTGAACTCCCCCATTCCCTTATAAAAATTCGGCAACTAGTAGGGAAAAGAGAAGAAATTGGTTAGTTGGAAACCAATGGGGACTTGAAAGCCAACCAAGAACCCAACCAAGTCAAGGACACATGCCCATGCTTGTGATCTCATTCTCCACTAACCAAACTTGAGCAAATGGGCTGTCCTCCCTTCCCCAAAATCCGGCTGCACAATGAAAGAAAGAAAAGAAAATCAAAGGGGGACAAGAAGGTATGGCATAAAGCCATAAATTAAGGACCCAAGAGGTGGGTTAAATGGGAGATCTTTTTAGAAGCTTTCTAGAGCCAACCATGGGCTGCCACCTACCTATTTTCTCCCCACCAAATTCGGCAGCTCAACCCTCCAATCTCCCCCTTGGATTCGGCTACAATGAAGGAAGGAAAAGAGACAAGACTTAAAGCCCAAAATCAAGGAAAAAGATTGAACAACTCTTGTCCATCAAGTCCCCTCACTCTCTAGTCATTTTTAGTTGAACAAAAATGAGTCAAACCCATGCTTCTCTCCCTTGGAAATCCGGCTGCACAACCCCTCTCCCACTCCCTTAATTTCGGCTGCAATAGGAAGAGAAAGACTTGACACAAAGCCTTGAATTAGGGACAAGAAAGCAACCACTCTAGTCATTCAAGACATCTCATCTTTTCTCTTCTCTTTTCCTTGTCAAAGCAGCCAAAAGCTATGTCATTTTCCTTGAGTTGTTCGGCAGCAAAGAGGGAGAGAAAGGGAGAGTGAGAGCAAAGAGAAATTTTGGGTTTTTGCCATCTCAAGGGTTTCGGTTTTTACAAGGGAGAGTGCTAGAGAAAGATTGGAAAAATTCTTGTGGATCTTGGAGTGAGTGGCCGACCAAGAGCAAGAGGAAAAAGAGGTAAGTGGATCTTGAAAAATTTCTGGATTTCTTCCTTGATAATGCTCGGTTTGGAGATGAGAAAAGGCTAACAAAGAAAAATCTCTTGGATCTCACTTTCTTGTGCAAGACCGTGAGCCACCAACAAGGAAGGAGTTGAGAAATTTTTGGTGAGCTTTTGGGAAGGAAACCGAGCAAGAGGAGGAGGAGAAAAGGTAAGAAAAACTTGGTTATTCTCCTTGTGATTTTCAGTTTTTGGAAGAGCTAACAAAAAAATTTTTGGATGCATTTTCTTGGAAGAAACCGTGGGCTAGAGCAAGCCAAGGAACCAAGGAAGATTTTGGGGATTTCAAAACCCTAATTTGGGTTGAGGTAAAATCTCTTAAACCACCTTGAATCTAAGTTTTATTTAAGTGTTTTTGATGTTGATTCAAGTGGTTTGTAAGGACATAAGTCCACCTTAATTTCTGCCCTCATTTATGGTGTGTGTGTGTGCTTGATAAGATTAGGGTTGGTTGGCTGATTTTTAATGCTTGATTGCTTTAAAATCTGTGCTTGAAAATGATGGATTTTTCATGCTAGAAAATAGGTTGTATGTCCCATAAGATTAAGCCAAAAATCTGCTCTTGGCAGCCATGAGAGCATGCTAGACTTAGGGTTGGATTTTGTGTTGATGGTATGTGATGATGCATGAGTTAGAACCATGTAACCCTAGTCTTGTTAATTTTCGGATTTGGGGTTGCATGGGTAGAATGAGATGGATTTATGGGTTTTAATGGGGCGTTAGAAGCGCTGCTTGATGTTGTCTAAGCTCCCGATGTGATCGGTCGAGATAGATTCTGCGAATAGGACGTAAACCGAAGAGAGGAACCGAAACTGCCAATTCGGATTCGAATCTGGCCAGTTTCGGGAAAGGGTAATTTCAAGGCCCTTAGAGGCCGAATGAGGAAAAACTTAAAACACGAAAGTTGTTCGAAACAACTTTTCCTAGAGGACAATGCAAACAGAATCTCGAAATAAGGCTCCAACGGCCTCCGTTTTACCCAAAACCCGTGGCTGAACCCTTGGACGTTCTCCACCCAGTTTTTCAGAGTTAACCTGTTTTCAAATAAAAACTGGTACTGATCTAGACCGAACTGGATTTTGTGCAAAACACAAAAGTTTTACCATTTTTCGATAGCTACAACTTTCGTGAAGACAAGTTTTTCAAATTCCAAGCCGATTTTTAAACTGGGCGTGATTTATGGAAGGTGTGCAGGGAGCCCGAAATCTTGCACATGAGTTTCACGAAAATAATTTCTAGAAAATTTGTGAAGTGTTCTTAAATGGTTATTTTAGCTTCGGAAACCATTCCAAAGGTGGTTTCCGACCCTAAATGATTTTATAAAAGATTTATTTCGAAAACCATGGATTTTAAGGGCTCGGGTTTGAAATTCACATTTTTCTCCAAAGTAAAGAAAAAGAGAGTTTCATACCAAACATTTCCAAGTTAAAGAAAATAATGGGTTGAAGCCAAAGAATTTTCTAATTAAAGGAGTTAAAATTTTACAAGCAAGATGAAGGATTTTTGGAAGCTTATTACACAAGATTTTCCAAAAATTAAGGAAGAGGAAATTTATAGTAAAATTGGTAAACAAGCCGATTACGAACGGTGACTGGATATTATATCTGAGTTACAAACCCAAGAATAACCAAGGGTGGACAAAAGGTTGACCCAAGGTTAATTAAGGTTAACCTTAAGGGTTACCCAACATAACCCTAAGGGATACCCACATGTATATTGGGCTAAGATTTAATGGGTTAAAGGAAATAACCCAATAACAAGGATGTATGAGCAAAGCCCAATAAGATAACAAGGCTCTAACTAAAAAGGTTACCCAAGTTAACCTCATAAGGATTTATCGAAGTTCAATAAAGAATGGGGATTAAAGTGGCCAAGATGGATACCATGTATAGGGGACATACAACCAAAAGTAAATGTGAGTGTTGGTAGGTCACCAACACCTTACGAAAGGATCCTGATCCTATATTTTTGGTATATCTGGAAAGTGAATTGCGGTTGCCGACGATTTAAGGAACGCGATTCTAAGGATACGGCATTAGAGGTAAGTACAAACCTCACCTGCAGTATGAAAACTAGTAAATTATGTTCAAGTATGTGGTTTTCAAATATGCTGCAATATGTTGTGTGCTATATCTATGAAATGCCATGTTTTAGGAAAAGTGCTATTTTTGCGAAATGCCATGTTTATAAAATGTGCTATTTTCGTAAAATACCATGTTTATAAAAAGTGTTATTTTTGCAAAAGATTATAAATGTGCTATATTTGCAAAATGTCATGTTTATAAAAATGTCATGTTTGCAAATGCCATGAATGAAAAGAATGCCATGCCATGTTATTAATGAGATAAAAAGTATGTTATCATATAGTGACATCATAAGGTATGTTCACTAAAGATAAATAACATGATAAGAAACCACAAGTAAAGTGTCGTACCAACCTTCCCCAAGGTGGAGGATTCTTATGTTAAAGTAATGGATCCGCCCTCTCGTTGATGTAAGAGGGTGTAATCACTTATGTTTTCCTGGAGCAGTTAGGGACTTGCAATCCCATCTAACTGTATCTAGAGGCGCGCTATATGTTAAGGGTACGTACACTATGAGGCCCATAAGAAAGATAAGTAAGTTAAAAGGAATGCATAAATGGAACATAAATGGTTCACGCAAATGCATATGATGATGAATGTTTTCATGATGTTTTAAATGTTTTGTGAGATTATGTTTGTGCTTACTGGGCGAAAGCTCATTCAGTTATATTTCATACTGTAGGTAAGAAACCCGCAGCTTAATACTGGGCATTGTTGGAGCGGTGTGGCGGCGGACGAAGGCGGTATGGATACCACTACGCATAGTTTCCGCAAATCTTTTGATAAGTAAAGAAGTTTTGTATATATAAGTATATACATGATGAAGACAAGTTATGTATCATGGTATTTTGGAACTAAAGATCTTAAGTAACGTTTACTTAAGTAGTAATGATGTATTACCAAAGACAAATGTTTTATAAGTATGTTTCAAAAAAAATATACCCCAAATTTTCAAGTAAGTAAGGAGTGACAGCCCTACGTAATAAGAGGGCGTCACAGAAATAACCATAATCGATGACAATGATATTGAAAATGCTCCTACGGCTCCCCCTTCCGGTTACTGATGCTGATTGATATATTTTTTTCATTGTAAAATTGTAAATATGGATTAAAATTGCACTATTTTTTCTTTACTGAGCTTTTATCCCAATGGGTTTTACTTAGTAAAGTTTTTAATGAGGCAATCATGACATCAATAAAATTTAAAATTTCAATTTAAAATTTTCTTTTTTGTATCCTTATTTTTTAATAAAATTTATAATTTTGATTATGTGCTTAATTTATTTTTCAATTTAGTAATATTTAATCAAAAATAACTACTAAGCAAACACTGATAAATAATTAGGGTTTGTTTGGTTCGTCAGTTGGAGTTGAAATATTTGAGTTGAGTTCAGTTTGAGTTGAGTTGAGTTGAGTTGAAAATGATAGTGTTTGGTAAAATGTTTGAAAAAAAAGTTTAGTTTGAATTGGTTGTTTGGTAAAAAAGTTTGAGTCGAAAAGTTTTTTAAAAAAACAAGGGTCCTGTTTGGATTTGAAGAAATTGAGTGAAACCATTTTTTTTTCTTTTTTTACTTCAGTAACTTATCTAAACTCCAACTAAACTGTCCTTTTGCACCTAATTTTTTTTTCTAGCTCTGAGAAGTCAACAAACTTCTAAATACTTTTTAAAAAGTTATAACTAATCTAACTTACAAATTTCAATGCAACTCAAACTCAACTCAATTTAACATTCTATTTTAGGTGCCATTGGTGAAAAATGGAATAATTAAAATACGCTCAATTAATATCCAATTGAGTTTAACACAAAACCTATTTTTTTCTTTTTTAACTTCGGTAACTTATCTGAATCTAACTAAATACTACTTTTGCACCTCATTTTTTTTCTAGCTCTGAGAAGTTAACAAAATTCTAAATACTTTTTAAAAAGTTATAACTAATCTAACTTACAAATTTCAACGCAACTCAAACTTAACTCAATTTGACATTCTATTCTGGGTGCCATCGGCGGAAAATGGAATAATTAAAATACGCTCAATTAATATCCAATTGAGTTTAACACGAAACCAATTTTTTTTCTTTTTTTTACTTCGGTAACTTATCTGAATACAACTAAACAGTACTTTTGCACCTCATTTTTTTTCTAGCTCTGAGAAGTCAACAAAATTCTAAATACTTTTTAAAAAGTTATAACTAATCTAATTTACAAATTTCGACGCAACTCAAACTCAACTCAATTTGACATTCTATTTTAGATGCTATCGACGGACAATGGAATAAATAAAATACGCTCAATTAATATCCAATTGAGTTTAACACAAAACCAATTTTTTTCTTTTTTTTACTTCAGAAACTTATCTAAATCTAACTAAACTATACTTTTTCACCTCATTTTTGACATTCTATTATAGGTGCCATCGACGGAAAATGGAATAACTAAAATACGCTCAATTAATATCCAATTAAGTTTAACACAAAACCAATTTTTTTTTCCTTTTTTTACTTTAGAAACTTATCTGAATCTAACTAAACTGTACTTTTACACCTCATTTTTTTTTAGCTCTAAGAAGTCAACAAAATTCTAAATACTTTTTAAAAAATTATAACTAATCTAACTTAATATGTTGAAAAAGCTACTCAAACGCAACTCTATTAATTCCGACATTTTAAATACTCTTTATATTAATAACACCAATCACCTTAGGTCATCATAATAATTTGTTGAATTTCATACATTGCCAAAAATACACCAACAGAAAGTAAATATTTTGGTCTGTAAACCATGATAAAAACTAAAAATTAAGAATCACCCTCCTACTGTGGCCCAAAACTTCCATCATGCTACATTTTAAGTGGTTTTATACCATGGAGATATTTGATATCTGGCCCACATATCATCAGCCATCATATCTCTCAGCTGATTCATTGCACCCCTACTTAATACGTGGTCCTACATTCCAATACTGGGCCCAGTTACATCGATCCCGTCATCAAGCATGTAATCGGCATTCACATCGACGGTCTCACGTACAGGCACACAATCTGCCTCGTACTCTTCAAGTACGGGATCCCCAGCCTGCACCATCCTGATGAAATTATGCAAAACCGCGCAAGCCTTGGGGATCATTTTTTGTTTTTCCATCGGGTAACTGTTAATGCCTTTTAGTATTTTGAATCTTGACTTCCAGACACCAAATGTTCGCTCAATACAGTTCCGCAGAGACGAATGTGTGTAATTAAATACTTCCCTACGGTTGCGTAGCCCGCCATGACGTGTTCGGTATTCTGGCAAATGATACGTTTTCCATCAGAATGGGCTCAAGAAACAATCCCTATTGGCGTAGCCCGAATCTGCCAAGTAAAATTTGCTTGCAAAATAAAGCTCGCAATATGAATTACACGTCCAATATGTGATTTAAAACTCTATTAAATCTAAATACTGCTATAAAGGAGCTATTTTTTCTGACTTGGTGGCGGTATTGGGAACCCGTAGAGTGCTATTGCCTCGTTTAGCATTCTGGCGTCGTAACACGATCCCTCGTACCCGGCCAACATATACGTGAATCTCATGTCGAACGAGCATGCCGCTAGTACATTTTGCGAGTAATGCCCTTTCCGGTTAATCCAGGCGTCCGTATTTTCTTGCAGTGGCACACATGGGACGTGTGTGCCATCTATAGCCCCAACATAACCCTGAATCAATAAGAGTCAAATTTAATAACGAGTACCATCAATTAATATTTATATTCTTGTAATACTTCTTTAATGCGCTGATATTATGTGAGAACAAACCGTGGTCGATATTTGTACGAGTGCTCCTGAATCAAAGGT
>CM046385.1:19138291-19148978 GCA_025413485.1 Ficus microcarpa | reverse complement strand
TGCCTAAAAGATTGGGAACATGCAGATAAAAGGATATAATATACAGTAGAAAATCAAGAGATACTCCAACACTTTAACAAAATGACCATAATCGATGACATTGATATTGAAAATGCTCCTATGGCTCCCCCTTCCGGTTGCTAATGCTGATTGATATATTTTTTTCATTGTAAAATTGTAAATATGGATTAAAATTGCACTATTTTTTCTTTACTGAGGTTTTATCCCAGTGGTTTTGACTTAGTAAAATTTTTATTGAGGCAATCATGACATCAATAAAATTTTAAATTTCAATTTTAAATTTTCTTTTTTGTATCCTTATTTTTTTTAATAAAATTTATAATTTTGATTATGTGCTTAATTTATTTTTCAATTTAGTAATATTTAATCAAAAATAACTACTAAGCAAACACTGATAAATAATTAGGGTTTATTTGGTTCGTCAGTTGGAGTTGAAATATTTGAGTTGAGTTTAGTTTGAGTTGAGTTCAGTTGAGTTGAAATTGATAGTGTTTGGTAAAATGTTTGAAAAAAAAGTTTAGTTTGAGTTGGTTGTTTGGTAAAAAAGTTTGAGTTGGTTGTTTGGATTTGAAGAAATTGAGTGAAACCATTTTTTTTTTCTTTTTTTACTTCAGTAACTTATCTAAACTCCAACTAAACTGTACTTTTGCACCTCATTTTTTTTCTAGCTCTGAGAAGTCAACAAACTTCTGAATACTTTTTACAAAGTTATAACTAATCTAACTTACAAATTTCAATGCAACTCAAACTCAACTCAATTTAACATTCTATTCTCGGTGCCATCGGCGGAAAACGGAATAACTAAAATATGCTCAATTAATATCCAATTGAGTTTAACACAACCAATTTTTTTCTTTTTTAACTTCGGTAACTTATCTGAATCCAACTAAATACTACTTTTGCACCTCATTTTTTTTTCTAGCTCTGAGAAGTCAACAAAATTCTAAATACTTTTTAAAAAGTTATAACTAATCTAACTTACAAATTTCAACGCAACTCAAACTTAACTCAATTTGACATTCTATTCTAGGTGCCATTGGCGGAAAATGGAATAATTAAAATATGCTCAATTAATATCCAATTGAGTTTAACATGAAACCAATTTTTTCTTTTTTTTACTTCGGTAACTTATCTGAATCCAACTAAACAGTACTTTTGCACCTCATTTTTTTTTTCTAGCTCTGAGAAGTCAACAAAATTCTAAATACTTTTTAAAAAATTATAACTAATCTAATTTACAAATTTCAACGCAACTCAAACTCAATTCAATTTGACATTCTATTCTAGGTGCTATTGACGGAAAATGGAATAAATAAAATACACTCAATTAATATCCAATTGAGTTTAACACAAAACCAATTTTTTTCTTTTTTTTACTTCAGAAACTTATCTGAATCTAACTAAACTGTACTTTTGCACCTCATTTTTGACATTCTATTATAGGTGCCATCGACGGAAAATGGAATAACTAAAATACGCTCAATTAATATCCAATTGAGTTTAACACAAAACCAATTTTTTTCCTTTTTTTACTTCAGAAACTTATCTGAATCTAACTAAACTGTACTTTTGCACATCATTTTTTTTTCTAGCTCTGAGAAGTCAACAAAATTCTAAATACTTTTTAAAAAGTTATAACTAATCTAACTTAATATGTTGAAAAAGCTACTCAAACGCAACTCTATTAATTCCGACATTTTAAATACTCTCTATATTAATAACACCAATCACCTTAGGTCATCATAATAATTTGTTGAATTTCATGCATTGCTAAAAATACACCAACAGAAAGTGAATAGTTGGTCTATAAACCAAGATAAAAACTACAAATTAAGAATCACCCTCTTACTGTGGCCCAAAACTTCCATCATGCTACATTTCAAGTGGTTTTATACCATGGAGATATTTGATATCTGGCCCACATATCATCAGCCATCATATCTCTCAGCTGATTCATTACACCCTTACTTGATACGTGGTCCTACGTTCCAATATTGGGCCCAGTTACATCGATCCCGTCATCAAGCACGTAATCGGCATTCACATCGACGGTCTCACGTACAGGCACACAATCTGCCTCGTACTCTTTAAGTACGGGATCCCCAGCCTGCACCATCTTGATGAAATTATGCAAAACCGCGCAAGCGATAGGGATCATTTTTTGTTTTTCCATCGGGTAATTATTAATGCCTTTCAGTATTTTGAATCTTGACTTCCAGACACCAAATGTTCGCTCAATACAGTTCCGCAGAGACGAATGTGTGTAATTAAATACTTCCCTACGGTTGCGTAGCCCACCACGACGTGTTTGGTATTCTGGTAAATGATACGTTTTCCGTCGGAATGGGCTTAAGAAGCAATCCCTATTGACGTAGCCCGAATATGCCAAGTAAAATTTGCTTGCAAAATAAAGCTCGCAATATGAATTACACGTCCAATATGTGATTTAAAACTCTATTAAATCTAAATACTGCTATAGAGGAGCTATTTTTTCTGACTTGGTGGCGATATTGGGAACCCGTAGAATGCTATTGCCTCATTTACCATTCTGGCGTCATAACACGATCCCTCGTACCCGGCCAATATATACGTGAATCTCATGTCGAACGAGCATGCCACTAGTACATTTTGCGAGTAATGTCCTTTCCGGTTGATCCAGGCGTCCGCATTTTCTTGCAGTGGCACACATGGGACGTATGTGCCATCTATAGCCCCAACATAACCCTGAATCAATAAGAGTCAAATTTAATAACGAGTACCATCAATTAATATTTATATTCTTGTAATACTTCTTTAGTGCGCTGATATTATGTGAGAACAAGCCATGGTCGATATTTGTACGAGTGCTCCTGAATCAAAGGTTAAACAGCCGTGTAGTCTGGTGGGCTGATGAACTCGTCCTTCAGCGAACAGATAACCTGCAGTACTTTATAGAACCAACGGGAGGTTGTCTCTACAGAATGCTGGAACAAGTACGAAATGTGTCGGATCATAGCGCCTTGTGTGCAAATGGATAAAAAAATGAATAATTGCTCGTTGACGTCCATGTTGCGCGTTGGCTTCAATAATTCCCGACTTCGTAATAGATCACTGAATGATCTGAATGTTGCTGATTTCATACTTATCAGTCTAAGAATTATTTCATCGTGGCCGTTTAAAATCTCTTCAACACGCATTCTCCCAGTAAATATTGAATAATGCATTGGTTGCGGATCCCGACGCCTGGTACGACTACTGTTCGTCGTGACGACAACTGCCATCGTCAAATAGTTGTCATCGTCGCTATACTCGAATTCTGAGTTAGCGCTCTCGTTTTCCTGCTCGGGTTCGGAACTGTGGTCATTCATTTTTCTGCTAGCTTGATATATGCTCTGAATATTGATTGGGTCTCTGAAGCAAAACAATTGAGGCGAATTAGATAAAATTTAATTTCCCATACCATCATAGTTAACGTTAGTTAATAGGGAATGTTAAAAAACCAATCAAACAGCGTAATCAACATGCGCAAGGGTTGTTAAAAGTTTTCGTGAAATAATTAAAGAACCACAATTCGGTTACAAGGAAAATGTCAAACAAATGGATAAAAGTAGGGAAAAAAAAAAAAAAAAACACACAAGGAGAAAAATTCCGGCTGAACAAGACACTCAATCGGTCGGCGACGGCTGCGACTTAACAATGGATGCAACTATTTCTCACCTATCAATCTCGGGCAGCTTGTGGAAGGTACGCTGGTTTTGTGGATGACTCGAGAAGTAATGCCACATCACTGTCCGCTGATTGGGTGGAATACCCATCTCCGTCATAACATTCATACACAACAGCATGTGATCCGTTCAGCTTGATTGGGAATTACTTGTGCCTGATTCGGAGCGGCCCCGGAAGTGACTGACTATTTCCTGCATAGCCATGAATGTCATCTCATCCGTCTCGTCCCTCTGCTTCCTCTTGCCAGAACTACCCCTAGATCGCGCCGAACCGACAGCAGCACCGGCTCTTTTGTTGTTGCACCTACGGCTACCAGATGGAGGTGTTAGGTCGTCTCCGCTCACCGGGCCTATGCCAGAGTTGTCTTGTGAACCGTCAAGGTCGACGGTCGCCAGAGTGTCATGTAGCATCGAAACTGAACCGTAACCCCAGGCACTAGCCGCATGCTTTTTGTCGAATATGTTATAATAGAGCTCCTTGTTCCGCAGCCCCTCGTAACGGAGATGGTTGCACTCTTTATGGACCTGCAAACAAACCAAGTACGTCAACTTAAATGTCCAATAATAATGGCACAAGGAAAAATATAAGCTCTGTAACAGTTTGATGTGCGATTTTATATTACTTGAATAAAACTTTACCATGCATCGTCCGAGCAGATGACTCGGTCCGTCACCGGATCACATCCTAGGCCTGTCCGACATTGCAATGCCTTCCAACCCCTATATATTTTTCTCATCCTATCCTTCTTCTGCTGTAATGTTAAGCCGTATGCAGGAACCCCTCCGAACACAGTATTAAACTGCCTTGCCCAGCTCTCGAGGGTCGATAGAAGAGGATGTCGACCGAAATTACAGGCCACGTAGTAATCAAGCTTTTCAAGGAAAACTGTTTCCTTAGCCTGATCCCAATGGTATGACTCACTCGTCGCTCTTTGAGGCATTACCTTAATAAAGCGGTCAACAAAAAATAAAATACATAACTAAATACAAAAGAGCACGAGGAGTGGTTGGCTCAGTATAAATTGCTCGACAAAGTTCATCTGAGGCATGTCAATGAACCAATACATATGTAGATACCATGGCATATAAGCCCTAGGTCCAGGGTTAACCAAGTACCGACGGAGCCGACCAGACGATTAAAACCCATACCCGGCCACCATGTGATTAGATATCGGTATCAAACGATATCTATCAGGTCATTAATTCACCAGTCAGATTACGCATATGAAATTTTTATATGTTGTATACATCATTACCAAGAAGGGAATTAAACTTTAACTTAAGGCAAAATGAAGCCAAAATCAAGCATAAAATGTCCATAATTGTGACCATCATGGTTCAAGCTTTAAGTGGATCATCTAGGCAGCCCCTAAATGACCAAAACAAGGTACAAGAATCAACAAAACCAACAAAAACCAGACCCGAGCCTGTATGGGTGGAAAAAATAGCAAAATCAAGCCAAAATCAAGCATAAAACGTCCAAAATGAGAAAATAATGGCTCATGCTCAAGTGGATCATCTAGGCAGCCCCTAAATGACCAAAACAAGATACAAGAATAAAAAAAACCAACAAAAACCAGACCCGAGCCTGTTTGGGTGGAAAAAGTAGCAAAATCAAGCGAAAATTGGGCATAAAGTGACCAAAAACAAAAAAATAATAGTTCAAGCTCAAATGGATCATCTAGGCAGCCCCTAAATGACCAAAACAAGGTACAAGAATCAACAAAACCAATAAAAACCAGACCCGAGCCTGTTTGGGTGGAAAAAGTAGCAAAATCAAGCGAAAATCAGGCATAAAGTGACCAAAAAGAAAAAAATAATAGTTCAAGTTCAAGTAGATCATCTAGGCAGCCCCTAAATGACCAGAACAATGTACAATAATTAACAAAACCAACAAAAACCAGACCCGAGCCTGTTTGGGTGGAAAATGTAGGAAAATCAAGCGAAAATCGGGCATAAAGTGACCAAAAACAAAAAATAATAGTTCAAACTCAAGTGGATCATCTAGACAGCCCCTAAATGACCACAATAAGGTACAAGAATCAACAAAACCAACAAAAACCAAACCCGAGCCGTTTGGGTGGAAAAAGTAGCAAAATCAAACGAAAATCAAGCATAAAATGACCAAAAACAAAATGTAATAGTTAAAACTCAAGTGGATCATTTAGGCAACCCCTAAATGACCAAAACAAGGTACAAGAATCAACAAAACCAACAAAAACCAGACCCGAGCCTGTTTGGGTGGAAAAAGTAGTAAAATCAAGCTAAAATCGAGCATAAAATGTCCACAATGAAAAAATAATAGCTTATGCTCAAGTGGATCATCTAGGTAGCCCTTAAATGACCAAAACAAGGTACAAGAATCAACAAAACCAACAAAAACCAGACCCGAGCCTATTTGGGTGGAAAAAGTAACGAAATCAAGCCAAAATCAAGTATAAAACGTCCAAAATGAAAAAATAATGGTTCATGCTCAAGTCGATTATCTAGGCAGCCCCTAAATGACCAAAACAACGTACAAGAATCAACAAAAACAACGAAAACCAGACTCAAGCCTGTTTGGGTGGAAAAAGTAGCAAAATCAAGCAAAAATCAAGCATAAAGTGACCAAAACGGAAAAATAATAGTTCGAGTCATGGTGGATCATCTAGGCAGCTTCTAAATGACTAAAACAAGGTATATTGGATGATCAAAACCAACAAAAACCAGACCAGAGTCTCTTTCGGTGAAAACAATAGTGGGCTCAAGCGAAAAATTTGACAAAGTGAGCAAAATGCACATTTAACATTTCAACGCATATTTTTACCCTAACACAAACCAAAGTTATTTTTAGGTCAACTAACAAAAATTATGTGCCAAATAATGCATATACCATCATATGAAGCAGTAAAACCAACCCAACTCATCAAATATGTCACAGAACAAAAATATTCACCAACACATTGCATCAACGATGTTCAAACTGATCTAAATCCACCCCAACGCCTGGTTTATATCTTACGATTCAGAAAATTAAACCAAACATGCACTAAATCATTTCTCCATATTATGCATAACCCGGCCTGCCATACGCTCAAATCAGTTGACAATGAAGAAAATTTGTAAAAGGTTAAGATACTATACTTGGGTTACCAAGTTCGGGCTGAAAAAGGAGTATACGGCCGATGAAGGTGGATTAGGGCAGGAAACGATGGTTCGGTGCGATGATTTCCGAACCCGAAAATAGTGGGTAACGAGACATTTTGATCGAGCTTGCGTCGCGGACACCAGTCGGCGCCGCATTGGCCACCAGCGATACCTATGCCAGGAGTCCAATGAACAAACCTGGCAGGGCACCAAGCTCCCCGACTGGATTCGAGTATAAGCCCAGGTAGAAGAAACCCTAGAAACGAAAATTAGGAGTCAGGCAATTAGAAAATTAGACAGAAATTCGGCATCGACGATGGCCAAAACTCCGGAATCAACCCAGGGAAGAGATGGAGACGTTGTGAGGGTTGAATATGAAAGCATACATTTACACTTTAAACTCGTGGGGTTCATACCACCTACTGTGACAGGGAATCAAATATATTTGATTCGTAATGGCAGAGAACAGAGACCTGGCTTCGGCAGAGATGAAAGACCGATGGTGACTAGGGAAAGAGGACTGGCAGACGAAGGAGCAACTATGCTACAGATAGGCAAGGAAGGGGGAAGACAGTACTACTATTTTTTCATTTGCTGCCACATTCATTCTCCCGCCAAGCAAACACTCTCATAGTCTCAAACAGACCATCAAAAGTTCAAAACTCTTCTCTATTAAAAGAAAACAAAATTCCAAAAAAAAAAAAAACCCTATTTGTTCCCTAAAAATTCTGATTTCGCTTCCATGGTGTCGTTTTCCGACCCCACTGACTACGAGCGAAATTGGCATTCACATCCGCCGCAACAACATGTTGATGGCTTCCCTCAACCTCCACTCCATCGCAGCTGAAATATCCACCTCAACCACAGACCTGAGGTTCCTCTCTCTTTTTATCCCTCTTGATCTTTTCCTCTCCGTTCGGCTTTCATCACAATATTTTTCGAGCTTCTTTTTTTCGCTTTAACGGCAGGGACGAGGCGAAAACCGGTGGAGATAAGGTGCAGAAAGGTGAGAAGAAAAGACCGAAGTTTGGGGATCGTTTTGGCAGATGGGCGAGCAAAAGGGCCATCAACTTGTTGCACAGTAAACCAAGTTTGGTTTACTGTGTAAGGGGTCAAAGATGAGCCAAGCTGGGATCACACACCAAACGGTATTAGTTGAAACTGAACTCAGATATTTCAGTTGGAACTAATGAACCAAACAGTCACTTATAATCTTAAACAACTAAAATTAAAAGTTTAATTATAATATTAAGTTAACTAACTAATTAATATTATAATTAGTAAGTACTAACTAAGCAATTATAATATAAATATAAATATAAAAATTAATAGAAATAGTATAATAAATTTTTTTAACAAAGTATAAAATTTTTTATTTTTTATCTAAGATAAAATATTAAGATAAAATAATAAACTATAAAAAATATACAAATTTATTCAAAAATTACAAACAAAAAAAATTAAATAAAAATTGAAAAAATTGGGCTAGGCCCGACCTGGCTCACTCCCGACCCGCTCTAAGCCTGTGGGCCGAGGTGGCCTTATATTTCAAAAATCCGGCCCGGCCCAGCCCGGCCCAACTCGATCCGAATTTTTAAAATAACCCATCGGGCTCAGGTTGGGCCGGGCCGGGCCGGGCGGCCCGAATTCCCAGCACTAGTTATTTTCAGCTATAATTATTTTATTTTATTTTATTGTTCTCAAAATTCCATTTTTATCTTCGATTACAAAATAACTCCATTCAAACCATTAGAAATCTCAAAACCCACATATGTAATTGGCGGAGGTGAATGGACGATGAAGGCTAGACGGCGCGAGGATGGCTGATAGAGGCGGGAACGTGCCGGGAAGGGCTAGCGGAGGCTAGATCGCGTAGAGGAAGGGCCAGCGAAGGTTGGTTTGCGCAGAGGAGGGCCAGTAGAGGTTGGTTCGCGCAAGGGAGTGGGTGGGTACATGGAGGGCTAGTTAAGGAGATCCGTCTTGCAACAAAGATCGAGTTGCAGGGGTCGCGGGTGACGGACTCACGGGGGGTGGCTTCACGATGGAAGATAAACGATTTGAGGAGGCCACGCGGTGCAATGAAGGGCTGGGCGTTGTAGGGATTAGGCAAAGGCGGGGGCACGACGATTACAAATCCGTCGAGGAGAGGTGCGATTGGGGGAGGCCGTTTAGCTTCTTGTGGCTACTGGAGTTTCTTTTGTTTTCGAGTGAAACCCATGAGTGATGAAAGGATGTGATGTACTCTAGTAAGATTAATTGAAGAAATTAATTTGGGGGTATTTTCATCATTCCAAACCAAATTTAACAGAGTTAGAGAGTGGTGTGTTGATGTCATTAGTTTTGATAACAGGGTGTCTTTGTAATTTTGAAAGAACACAAAAGGTGTTAGTGTAATTTACTCAAATAAAAATAAAATTAAAAAAAACCAGTCTAGTCTAAAATCATCACCAAACAAAGCAAAACCTTAACTATGTACAAGAAACTTGCTATGGTGGACGCATGCACTTGCAACACAAAAGTCAAGCCAAAGATGCCCCTCCATAGGATGGCTTCCTTTATCGTACACTAGCAGCATACTCTCCCCAATATAATATTGAATATGATATATTTTATAGAAAAAGGATTACATTCAGGTTATTTCTATTGTAAAAGCCAACAAAAAAAGAAGCAGTTTTACTCAAAGAAAAGCTGCGAAGTAAGAGAATCACCCAAGGAAAGAACCCAAGCTAACGCAACTCTCTGCAAACTAACTGCAGTTGAAGGCGCTTCAACTAGAGAGGAAGAGGTGGGAGAGGAAGCAACAAGTTCCGCATGCCAAAACCATTTTTCTTTATTCCACGACTTTCCATCCTTGTGATAAACCCGTCAAAACCAGCCTAGTCTGTTTGAGAGGACGGCTATTACTAAATTATAGTTTGTTTAAAAAAAAAAAATGGTCCTAAAAAGCTAATTATTCTAAACTACCGAAATTTTGCCTTTTTTAATCCTCTAGAAAGTTGTCAAAGGAAGAAGAAAAAAAGCAAAACCAATTAACTCATCAAACTCAACTCATCAGTTAGATAAAAAATGCATATATATATATAAATATATATTGAGGATTGGCCTTGTATTTGATATCGGATGATATTTGTTAATATGAATTTTGATTATTATAAATATGAATTTCAATTAACAAGAATATAAACTCATGTACAAGAAAATGTAAAATAAGAAAAATTCACATTTATTTTTAGTTACATTCTTTTCTACATTATTCAAATATGTAATAGCTGAAATTCACGTTACTATTTATTATACTATGCCGGATATTAGTGTATGTATATATTATATAAATATATAAATATATCATCAACCTGCAAAAGCCAGTCCTCTGTGCCCGCCAAAACGATCGTGCGAAACCCATAGTCGGACAATCCCGCTCTTTCCCTCCTCTATTGCTTTTTCTCAAACCTTCCCTAATTCTCTCTTTTTGAATGACGATACGTTTAAGAAGAAGAAGAAGAAGCAGCCTTTAGTTAAAAATGAGGAGAGCATTTGGAGGTGATTTTTGCCCAATCCTTGAATACTACTGGAAATTGTTGCCATTGGTGAAGTGAAACTTTGAAGAAATTCTTATTTATGCATTTTTTCTGTCCCTTCTTTCAATTTTTTTTTAATTGGTTTTTCATTTTTCCTTATTTTAATTTTCATTAACCAAAGTAATGTTTGTACTGATCATCATGTCGTTAAATTATACCATTCTGATTGTTTCCAATTGCGCCTAGGGTTTTTTTTTTTTTTTTTTTTTTTTAAGTACAATTACGCCTAATTGTAGCAATAAAAGGAACTTGCAAAAT
>CM046385.1:19101223-19138191 GCA_025413485.1 Ficus microcarpa | reverse complement strand
AACTAAAATAAATAAATCAAAGAAATTATAATCTAAATTAAACGCTAAATAACAGGGCGGGAAAGGGTTGGTATGGTTGAGAAGATTGAATTTTTTTATTTAAAAAAAAATTAAAATTATGGATTTTTTTCATTTTATAATTTTTATTTTAAGGGTAGTTTAGATCAAAATAAAATATTGATCGAGAAAAAGTATTGATTTATTTATTAAATGTAGTATAAAGATATAAAATGCATGATTTTCAATGCAAGGTGTACTTTTAAAATAAAAGTAAAATAAACAACTATAAAATGTAGAGATCTGTAGATTGGGCATTTCAAGGTTAAAATTATGTGTTCATTGATAAAACATAGAGATTTGTATATTAAATGTAATATGATAATATAAAAGTGCAAAACTTCAAAATACATAGTAGACTATTTAAATAAAAGCAAAATACATATTATAAAAATGTAAAATAACACTTAATTTATTATCATGCATTGATGGTTTTATATGTATCTATATGATGAACTCTCCTCTACTAATTTTATTTCTTTCCCTTTGTTTTTTGTGTTAACAGAAAGACCGAGTTGTAGTAGTAAATGGGTTGAGAATCTAGTATGTTGTGTAAATAGCTTATATTACTAAATACACGGTGGTATAATTGACAATAGATTCCTTAGGGGACTATAAGGAGAAAAAAAAAATGATCAAATTAGGGAAACGTTTTCAAAAGTACTCTCATATATGGGTTAATTAAAAAGACAAATAGGATCTCTACTCTGAAAAAAAAAAAAAAAAAAGTATAGAGCTATATACTAGAACTGTTTATATATGTATAATATATTTGTTTCATTAGGAAAATTATTCATTTGTAGAGCAGTGTCGACATGTTAAAAGTCTTGAAATAGTCAAAATTGTTGTTTTAGATCATCTACCCGTAACATGCAAAGCGGGAGTACTTTCGTGTGGGACCCCTGTTTTTATTTTCTTCCCCTCCTGTTTTTTTCCCCATGTTTTTAATTTTAGTTACAACGTATGAAATTCATGGAAAATGAAATTAAGCAAGCCTGTCTTTACGTTAACTTGTAGGATTTTGGCATATCTGTGAAATCACTTGAAAGTACTTATGGAATATTGATATACTAATATTTGGTAGTTAGAGGGAAAGAAAAAGGGGGAAAAGAAAGATATGCATATGTATAAAGAAAAATGGGTCGGTAGGCCTTTAAAAATAAAATAAAATAAAATAAGGGCGAACCATTTTCTTGTCGTGTTAAGTATATATGGTTTCTCCTCTAATTTATGTTTATAGAGACATGTTAAAAATAGTGTTCAGGCCAATATTCAGCCCCATCAAGACACTTTAGGAGTAGGTCCTTATGAAATTGAATTTTTCAAAGAGCCAGTACTCGTTTTAGTTGTGTATAGTTGGGGCAGTGAAATTAGATGGTCCCCTACGCATGACTCCTCCAAAAATGCAAGATTTTTTTTTTTTTTTTTTTTTTTGGGATAACAACTGCACTTTCATATCGATAGATACTGTTATTTCAATTAATGAAGTAAATTTTTAATGATTTAATTTATAACTGAAAATAATTATACGTGTCATATTGTAAAATTTTAACATGAACACTCATATATTAGATTATTAAGAGATCTATCTATGATTTAAAATAAGAACAAAGAATAAGGTAAAAATATAGTTGCTCTGATAAGTTTTGAATTATAATTAATTGGTGTACATATTTTTTGGTGTGTCTTATTGTGCGGCGGTGGGGTTTTGTAGTATAAAAGAAAACAGCTATAAAAGTGGAGGTGCTCCTCATTAATAGCGCATATATTTTGCTCATGGGTAGGTCAGGGTTGGGTGGTAGTAAGTGTGCCTTTTTGGGTTCATTCCAAGATTTTTCTAAGAGAACGAAGAAAACAGCAAGTTAATGAATTACCCGTAGATCCTTTATTAAATATAATAATATATCAAAGAAAGTTGGAACTGCCAACAGAATTGTCGACACGAATCACTTTCGGTCTAAAGAAGATGGCAAGGAAAATTTATTTTGTGGATTTTACTCTTTTTTGCCACGTCGATTGAAATAATAAAAAAAAAATATATATATATATATACATACACACACACTAAGAGCTGTATTTTTTATCTTCTTGATAGATATTATTATTTATCTGTTGATTCTTTTTTAACTTTTTGATTTATAATTTAAAATAATTCTATATGTCGCTGTAAATGTTTAATGTGAATTTTCATGGATTAGATTGTTAAAAAAAAAAAAAAATCCAACTGTTAAAGTAACCAATTCTATTAATTAATAAGATATAAGTACAATCATATCATCAATTTTGCCATCCCCTTTTAAACTTGTCCTTTTAGAAATATTTTAATTATATATTTAGCGGACAAAACATGCCCAGAAGAAAGAAAGAAATATATTTAAAAACAAAGAACAAAAAATGGCAGGCCTTTTCCCTCTTTGCCCCCCTTATTTTCTCTCTTGTATTATTGTACCTCTACGAATTATTAGCTCACATTTTTAGCTATGTGGACACATCTATTTTATCATCCATTTTTAGCCCGATTAGCAGAATGGGCATTTATTTAAGCGGGAACACCATATATTTTGGGGCTTAGCTTTGAGAAAGTTAATAATGAAATTGACTGAGAAAGTTAATAGTGAAATTTAGATAAGTATCATGCCAAGGGAGGCTCATTCATTTCTTCCTAGTCCCTAGATATATGCATCTGGATGATTTCGTATGTGTAGTTCACTCATGCATATATCAATATATATAGTCCATTTTTTTTTTTTTTTTTTGAGATTCATGCATGTATATATGTATTAGAGAATTAATAATTTGACGTTCGATATTGTTAGTCTTTAATGTTGTCTATTTTACACTAGTACAAGGGGAACGTGCCTCAGGCACGTTCTCCCATAGTAACAAAAAATTTTTGTAATTACATAACTAATTAATAAGTTTTTTCTTTAATCCTTTGTGAAAGTTTGGTCGTGTAAGATATAAAAAATTTGGGGAAAATATCGAATGAATGTAACTATTACTTTCAAAAGATTTAACATAGATATTTATAATTAAAAGTTTAATGATTAACTAAAAATAAAATTGATAAACTAAAATACTAAAAGATTTAGACTAAACATTAAAAACATTTTTTCGAAATGCTTCCCCTAAGTCTAACTGTTTCACGTGTTAATTTTTTAAATGCTTATAAATTATCGTGAATATACAAACCTTTGATTGAATAAAATAGTTAAAATAATTGTTTTCACGCATATTGTGAATTTTAGAAGTCAATAAATTATTGTGAATAGCTAAACTTTTGATTGAAAAAAAAAAAAAGTGAAAATAAACGTGTTAGAGAAGTAAAATGAGAAAAAATAAAGAAAAAAGTTGAATGAAAAAATTGAGAATTAAGGTGAGAGTAAAAGAAATTTAAGAATGATAGGTGGGAATAAATGAGAGATAGTGCATTGAAGTCAACAAGATAAAGAGTGAGAGTGAGAGTGACAGTGTGTGAGGTGTGAGAGTGTAATTAAGCCATGTGGAATAGAACTATACCATTAGATCTAAATTAGATCCAAGTTAAAGGAGAGTATTTGAACCTTTAGTTGAGTTTGACTAATGGTTGAAGTGCAAAAATTTTACCACTTCATTCTCACTTCTCTAATGTAGTATAGATAGATATATGGAAAAAAAATTTTAGGACATGTTTGGTATGTCGTATTGTATTGTGATTATATTATATGATATTTTGTTTTGTATTGTGTATTACAATATTATACAATACAATACGTTGTTCGTTTGTCACCGTATTGTAGTGTATTAAGAATTAAGCTTCTAAAAGATAGAATTTATATTATGACACCAAGATGACAATTGGGTTTTGAGATAGGAACCGAAATTGGGTTTCATGATTCGGATTGGGGTCGGAGTCATAGTCGGGTTTCGAGACGGCTGTTGGGGTCAGGTTTTGAGGGCTTGGGTTGGGATTAGGTTTCGGGATAGAGGTTGAGTTTCATGTTTTGGGACTAGGATAAGGTCGGGATCAGGTTTCAGGACTAGAGTCGAGTTCAGGTTTTGAGGTCGAGGTCGGAGTCTAGTACCAGGACAAGGGTCGGGGTCAGGTTTCGAAACGAAGATCGGGGTCTGGTTTCGAGGTTGGGGTCATGGTCGGGTTTCAAAACGGGGGATTAGGGATAGGTTTTAGGACGGAGGTCAGGGTTGGGTTTTGGGTTGGGGTTGAAATGGAGGTAGGGG
Source organism: Ficus microcarpa (assembly GCA_025413485.1). Taxonomy (NCBI): domain Eukaryota; kingdom Viridiplantae; phylum Streptophyta; class Magnoliopsida; order Rosales; family Moraceae; genus Ficus; species Ficus microcarpa. The sequence goes on along the minus strand of CM046385.1, from coordinate 19,133,916 downwards.
TCGGATTTCGAGATTAAGGGTCGGTTGGGGTGTTGGGGTGTTGGGGTCTAGTTTTAGAATGGGGAGTCAGAGTTGGGGTCGAGATGGGGGTCTATTAAGGTCGGGTTTCGGGATGGTGGCTGGGGTCAAATTTCGACATAGTAGTTGAGGTCGGGTTTCGGGACCGGGGTCAGGGTCAAGGTCGGGGTCGGGTTTGGGTTTCGGGATGAGGGATGGGATTAAGTTTTAGGACAGAAGTCGAGTTTCAGGATGGGGGTCGGGGTTAGGGTTGGGGTTGGGGTTGGTATGGCGGTCAGGGTTAGGTTTTAGTATTATAGGCAAGGTTCGGCTTCGAAATGTGGGTTACGGTCGGGTTTCTAAACAGGACGTGGGTCGAGATCGGGTTTCATGATGGGGTTCAGGTTTCCCGAAACCCGACATTGACCCTAAGCCTCGTCCATATTCCAAAACCTGACCCCGACCATTATACCAAGACCCAAACCCGTCCACCGTCCCAAAACCCAACCTAATCCCCATCCTGAAAACTGACCCCGACCTTGACCTCGAAACTTGACATGACCATTATATTGTAATCCGAAACCCGACCCCAACCCCCATCTCGAATCTCAACCCTGACCATGACCCTAACCTTCATTCCAAAACTCGACTTCAACTCCCGTCCCGAAACTTGACCAGGGCTTGACCCCGTCCCGAAACTCGACTCCGACCTCCGTCCTGAAACCAGCCCTCAACCCCTATTATGAAACCAGACCCCTACCCCATCTTGAAACCAGACATCAACCTCGAAACTTGACCATGACCTCCGTCTCAAAACTTGACCTCGACACCGAACCGAAACCCAAACCCGGCCCTATCTCGAAGCCCAACTCGACCTGACCCACGTCCCAAAACCTGATGTTGACCCTGACCCTGACCCTGACCCCGACCCCGACCCTAAACCCTGTCCTGAAACCTGACCTTGACCCTGACTATCATCTCGAAACTTGACTTCGACTCTTATTCTCGTCCCAAAACCCAACCCTGACTTATGTCTCGAAACTTGACCCTAATCCCGACCTCAAAATCTGACTTTGATCTCGTTCTAAAACCCGGCCTTGACCTCGATTTTGACTCCCAACCTAAAACTTGACCTTGAGCCCCGTCCTGAAATTTGACCCCGACTTCAAAACCTAACCTCGACCCTGACCCTGACCTCTGTAGGAAAAGGAGGTAATTTATGTAGTGGAATTTTTTTAAAAAAATTCTTAAGATTATATTAACTCATGTTGCCATATACAATAAATTATTTTACAATCTACGTACCTTGAGAGGAGACAACATGAATGCCCGAGGATGTGATCAAAAAGAGCTTCAACCAACTTTTTTGTTTTTTTTTTACCATTCTCCAATTTCCGGACGATAGAGTATGTGGGCACTCGGTCTCTTGATCGGTATTAGTGCACGACTTTCTCCCTCCAACCACTTATAACTCTTGCAGCATATTATTACTATAATGGGAGATTAATAATAAGCTCACTCACTTTAAAGTTTGTAGTCTAAATAAAATAGGAGCCCCTAAGGTCTTATTTATAATGAATGGACTGGGTGGAATTTAAATTCAAATAGGACTAGGAGATTTAAATTTTGAATTCAAATTTTTTATCTCTAATTATCATATATTTTATCTCCATGGATAATATTGCATAACTCTAATTTGAATTCAAAATAAAATCATGGCAACTTTACTTAAATTAAATAATTATCCAAATAAAATCAATAAGGAGAAAATCTTTTCCTTCCCTTCTCCTCATAAAAAACGCTCATACAAGGTAGATTAAGATAAGATTCTGTTTCAATTTCAAATCCAAATAATATAATTACCCTATTTAATTTAAAATATTTATTTAAATAAGATTATATAGATATTTAAAATAATTATCCAAATAATTAATTTATCCATATCTCGTAATTTAAATTAACCTCATGTTTATCATAAAATATAAATACAATTAACTCAAATTTGAAATCTTATCTTTAAATAAATATTTATCCAAATTAAATATTTATCTAATTAATTAAATGAAACAAAAGTTCCATTCTACCCTTAGCAGAAAAAACACCTACACCCTGTATGAGGTGTTCCTGATTTTTTTCTTCACTAAGTCCAAGAATTAAAACCATAATGAATATCCCAATTGATTGCCTTTCGTTAAGGAATTATATTGAGCTTGTAAAGAGACTAATTAGACATATTCAATATGGGCTCTAATAATCTATGTAATTAATTATGTCATACTAAATAAATTAATTACACAATTATTAATTTCAGAATCACACCATTACATACCTAAAACTGCCATTCCAATTATATATTTTATTAGGCAAGCCAATGTGTAGCCGCAGTTTAACGACCTTGTCATATATGCAACATCTTTATATGATATCCATGATCAACTTAAAGTCGAAGTCCGTTCAATTTTTTGATCACGCTATCTTAAAGATCCATTATATGTCCAATAGGAAAATGATTATTCACTCAAAGTGAATAATTAGTCATTTGCTTAGCAAACGACCCAATGCCTCGTCCATTTTTATATCATGTATAATGTCGTTAAGAGGATAACATTTACTCTATGTGAGCTATGATTCTATATCTATAAGCAAAGCTCACGTAGAATATAAGTCATGTACCAAATGATTCAGTCTAACAGCTTATTACTTTGAGACGCTTTAGCCTTTGGAACATCAAAGTACATAAGTCATAAACATGAAATCATTTATTTAATCAAGATTAAGGTTATTGCATAATGGACGTCAAAAGTTAATTAATCTAATCAAGAGGATTATAGATTAATTACACTTTGGTCCAGTCCAATATATCACCATCACTAGGTAATATATCTATGTCTTTACTTGAGAATCGGCTCGCTCCAAATGGTCAAGACAAACCATCTGCCTAATTAGCTTTAAACAACATAATAGTCTTCATATGAGTTAGATGTTCACTCTAACCCCATAGACTACGAACTATATATTTAGATTACTTACTTTAGAATTGTAGGTGCTAGGAATCTACAGTCAAAAATTTAACAGTCGTTAATGACAGAAAATAAGATAAACAGTAGATTGGGCCCTTGGCAATCGTTGTTGAAATTTATAAAGCATGTAATTATGAAAACAACCAAGAAATATGAACAGAAAGTATAATAATGAACACCAAGATGTAAAGAGGTTCACCCAATTGATGCTACGTCCTCTGTGAGTGTGGTTTGTTTACTGTATGTAAGATTGTTGAACAGTACAATTAATTACAGTATTTTTGAAAGTATTTTGGCAGCGTAAAAGTAAGGTTTTCAGAAAAAATGAAGGATCGGATTCAGGATCAAGGATTCCAGATTCGAATTCAGGATCAAGGATTCCAGGTTCGAATTCAGGATCAAGGATCCTTTGCTGAAAGGGGGTCTTCCTCTATTTATAGATCAAGAATCGTGGGTATGGACTTTGAAATAAGTGGTGAACGGTTATTGCCTCTGTCTGTTGGGACACGTGTAAGAGTATCAGTGTGCAGTTGTCATGGCGGTTGTCAAAATGAAAGTAGTTATAGATCGTGGGCTCAACGGTTACGTTTTAATATTCATGGGATTGCCAGTTTCTGCATTGGATTCTGGCACATCGCTTTTGAATATGAGCCTGACAGTTATAGGGAATGTCCCTATTGTAAAGATCAAGTAACGAACGATAGTTGGAAGATAAGGCTTAGATATTGCCAAATCTCCGTTCGTTATTTATGTTCGATGTTCGTTCGTTCGTATTCGATTTGATGGATTCGGTGTTCGAATGCAAACAATGATATTTATAAACGAAGCAAGTATAGATTGTAAATTGAGTCCGGCCCAATAAACGAACGATGATTGTTCGTGATCGAACATGTTAATTTTAGAATTTGGGTCCGGCCCAAATGTAAGTTAGACTCAGGAGTCCGATGTTCGTTTAACAAATAGTTAATGGCTAACGATATAATTAGAAGACGAAGTCTAACCCCAACAGATAGCCACCCACTCTATCGAGCGATGTATCCTCAATAGAGTGATTGAGTAGCGATGATGCTATAACGTCAGTCTCTGATATATCAGATTGCCGAAATCTGATAAAGCTGACATTGAAAACTTCGAGCCCAGTAAAACAGGTCATTCGGTACACGTGGCGTGCACGGACTGGGTAATTCGAAACGACGGCTTCTCTTTTCGAAATTTGAACCATTATGATGGTACATGAGAGAGAGAGAGGATGCGAACCGTTTCGAAATATACGCCATTTGATTAGGCGCCATCAGGAGATTAGGACCATCTGATGAAGTACTGCGAAGTTATATAGCGCTTCGCCTTCTTCTTCCCTGCCTATTTGTTGCATCAGAGGAGCATTTCAAATTTCAGAACCGAGAGTTTTTTCGCAAGTCCTTCGAATTTTTAGGCAAGGTTTCTTCTTCCTCTTCATCTTTTGGTTTAGTTTAGAGTTTTTGTTTTGATTTTCGAAACTCTCTGGTGTTGTTTTTGCATTTCGTTGGGTTGAGAGACTCGGTTAGGAGGGTTTAGTGAGTTTTTACTATTCTTTTTTGGGTTTTTCCTGAATATTTCATTCTACTTTTCTTCGTGTTCATCCTTAGAATCGAAAAATTTTTCGACTAAGTAGACTTGTAGATCTAAATTCTTTCCATCGTTCGTCAGAAACTGAGTTTAAGAATCCATGGATAAGAAAAAGCAAGTCATCAAAAACGTCGATGTAGAAAGGACGAGTACTGATTCAAGCGACAGCAGTTCAGATGACGAAGAACTGGCAGAGACCCTTCGACGTTCGAGGTTTGAAAGTGAGTTTTTTCAAAACCGAAACGGTGCTGGGTCGAGTGGCGAAGGACAAGAGAGGAATTGTCCAGCAACGACGTCGGAGGCTGGAGTATTATCAATTCCTCCGATCGCCCGATTAACGAAAGCACCTCGACGTTTAAGTGTGGAATCATTTCTTCGAACATCGAACCCTCGTTTCGTTCTAACAAAAGATGAACTATCAGATATCAGGGGAAGATACGGATTTCCGAATGAAGTTCAACTTCGATTGCCTCTGCCTAATGAACGAGCAGACACCGTATCAAAAGGGTGGATTGCCTATATACGATCTATTTCGAATGTGGGCTACGTCTTCCTCTTCCCCCACTTCTAATTCAGACGATGCACCACTACCAGTTGGCGATTCCTCAGTTAATGCCAAACGGTATGAGAGTTTTCCTGGGTTTAATCGTCTTAGCAGAAGAAGAGAAGGTCGAGCTAACTGTAGACGATGTTCTCGCTATATACTATCCCCAGGAAAACGCGAAAGATCATGGAAGGTTCTCCATGTATCCAAGAAGGAAGAAGCAAATAGTGGGAGAAATGAAGAATGCCGATCGTTATTGGCAAGACCACTACTTCTTCATGCACGTAAACGAGCGATCGATGGGTGGATTAACCAACGCTTTTTACCCTTTATGGGGATCTTTTCGTAAGTATCGAACGAAGAATGTAAGGGTTAAAGTGTTATCTAATATCGATATTAATGTTCGTTTATCTCTTTTGTACGCAAAGAGTTAAAGAAACCTCCACCGAAAGCTTTGATCTTCGAAGAAAAGCTCGAACGGCTGCTTGCTTTGCCGCATCGAGAGTGAGACGAGATAAACACTCCGAGTAGATTCAGAGTGTCGAGTCTGTGGAAGGAGTTTGTCGAAATTCCAACAGGTAAAATTAAATGTCTTCCTTCCTGGGTTGATTGGCCGTTCGTGATTAGGGGAACGTTGAGGAGACTTTTTGGCACTCCATTTTTCATCGAACCGCTGACTGACGAAGAGGCTTTAATCGCAGAATCTGCCTTAGACAGGATGAATGTAAAGTTTCCAACCTCAAAGGAGATTTTTGCCAAGAGGAGGGCTGCGACGAAGGCTGCGAAAGAAGCAGAGAAAGCAGCTGTAGCCAAAAAAAGTAAGCAAGGCAACGAGCCTGCTCCCTTCCCTGTCTTGGAGTCCTCTCCGGAACCTCCAGCGAAGCCTGTCGAATCCCCTGTAAAGAAGAGGAAGGTAGTCGAGAAGGGCAAGAGGAAGATCCCAGCCAAAAGGAGCAAGAAATCGAAGGTTGCGACTCCAGAACCAGAGGTCAAACCTAAGGCTGATGCTTCGGGAGAAAAAGGGCGGATTCAAGTCGACTTGCCCTTTGATGTAAGCTTTCTCCAAGACAGGAGAGCGAGCATCATGTTCATGCGTCAGCTTCTTTCTGAAGCTAACGAAGACATCATGAACAGGGGTCGAGTTCATAACCAGCTCAATGATTTGCTTTGGGATGGCCTTAAGGTAAAAATTTCGAACTTGTGAGTTTCAAAATTTTCGAACAATGAATTTTATCAATTTCTGACTTAGTCTTTGCTTTGTAGGTCAATATTCGAGTGATGGGATTGTTCTATCGCACAACTGACAAAGTCGTTGAGCAGCAATCCCAAATCAAAGAGCTTGGGAAGAAAAATAAAGATTATGAAGACAAGCTTCTTGATATCAAGCGCAACTTCAACGCTGTCAAGGAGAGCGCTGAGGGCTTAATGGCTGAACTTCAAAACGCTACCAAGTCAGCGAAGAAAGGGGTAGAGATGACGCAAGTCATCGTAAACCGATCCAATGAAGCCCAAGCCAAGAACAAGGTTCTTGAGGCTGAGAAGGCTGCCCTTTCCGCTGATAAGGCTTCCCTCGTCGAGAGGTTATTGAGTATTCATGAAGATGGGACAGTCAGGGCTCGATACGAGCTTCTGAAGGAGTACAAACAAGGTCTCCTTGTCGATGCTGATGTTGATGAAGAGATTGAAGTGTTTGAACAACTGGAAGGAGCTAGAACTTCAGCGTCCGTTCCTCAACCATCATCAACTCAGCAGGAGAACGCGAATATCGAGCCCCCAGTTGAGGAGAACCCTGTCGAAGACTGCGATGTGCAGAAATAAATTTTTGTAATAGTTATTGTAATTGTTGGAACATCCTTACAAATTTTCAATTTAATGAAGACTTAAAATTTTTTCTTCATATTTCAAATTTGTTGAGATTGATATGGTATGAAATGCTGAATGATAATTCGAGCATTGTATGAAAGATCGAATACTTTAATGGTAATTCAATCATTGATAAAAGAATCGAATGCTGAATGATGTTTCGAGCATTGTATTAGGATCGAACGATTATGAATCTGTTTAAGTAAGTCAAATGTCGAATCGTCAAATTTTGTTCGCCAAGTTGAACATTTCTATAGTAAAAACTTTGGTAAATATTCCGAGAATACATTACCAAGAATATGTGTTTGATTAATGTAAGGGGCTGAACTTATTCAAGCGTGATGGCTGCCTAAGTACCCAAAGTTTAGGGATCAAGCCATTCGTAGTTCGATACAACAAAGTAATTGTCTGATTTTTGTGACTGAACTCGTACAAGCGTATACGAGCTGCCTACGTATCCAGTGTTTAGGGATCAAGTCGAACGTAGTTCAGGAACGTATGGCGAATGTAAGCATTGTCTTAGGCTCAGACCTGTAGGATCGATGTTAAATCAAACGTTCTCTACAAAGGATCTGGCCTTTACAAAAACAATTAATGAAAAAAGAATTACAAGTCTTGGTAAAAAAAAAGTTCAAAAATTACAAGTAGTATTTTCGAAGATGATGAGAATTCCAACTGTGAAGGACTTCCACTCCATCATTCGTCTCTAAACGGTAGACGCCTGGTCGTATAACCTTCGAGATCCTGTAAGGACCCTCCCAATTTGCTCCCAACTTTCCTGCGTTTGGCTCCACAGTATTCTGGAATACCTTACGAAGTACTAGATCCCCTTCGTTGAAGGTTTTCGGTTGAACCTTTGAGTTATAGTACCTTGCCACCGACTGTTGGTAGTTTGTCATTCGAATCAGGGCTTGATCTCATCGTTCGTCGAGAGTATCCAGACTGTCGTTGAGCATTTCTTGATTCTGACTTTCATTTTCAAAAGCTAATTGACGTCGGAGTGTTGGGACACCAATTTCTGCTGGGACAACAGCTTCTGCGCCGAAGGTTAATGAGAATGGAGATTCATCGTTCGCTCTCTTAGGGGTGGTTCTATACGCCCAGAGTACGCCATGAAGTTCGTCTGGCCATCGGCCCTTTCGAGCTTCGAGCTTCTTCTTCAAATTCTGAACAATTGTCTTGTTGGTTGCTTCCACTTGTCCATTCCCTTGAGGACACCTTGGGGTGGAAAAGCTCAGCTCGATGTTCCAATTTTGATAGAATTTTCTGAAGTTGCCCAAAATGAATTAAGATCCATTATCTGTAATGATTTGTTGGGGCATACCAAATCTGTAAATAATGTTTTTCTAGATGAAGCTTTCAACTTCCGAGTCTTTTACGTCAGCAAATGCTTCTGCCTCGACCCACTTGGTGAAATAATCAGTGAGCACAAGCAGATATTTGCGTTGAGCGCTAGCTATGGGTAATGGGCCTACTATATCCATTGAATACTTCATGAATGGATATGGAGATGCGATGCTCGATAGTCGTTCTGCTGGCTGATGGAAAACGTGGGAGTGCCTCTGACATTTGTCGCATTGTCTGACAAAGTCTTCGCTGTCTTGAAGCATGGTGGGCCAGTAGTAGCCCTGTCGTTTGACTTTGTTGCATAAAAATCGTCCCCTAGAGTGGTTTCCGCATTTGCCTTCATGGACTTCCTTCAGTACATAGGTAGCCTCTTTGTTATCGAGACATCGTGCATATGGGCCATTAAACGAACGTCGAAAAAGGATGTCATTTATCAGTGAGAATCTTACAGCTTTGGTCTTGAGCTTTCGGGGCTTCTTGCTTTTCTTCCAGCAAAAATCCATTCTTCAGATACCCAACGATGGGCGTTTGCTAATCTTCAGTGGCTTCTCCTGCGATGATTGTGGATTCGACCTGGATGCTTGGTTCCTCAATATAACCGACTAGGATGCTCCGACGTATGTTTGGCTCTGATGTTGAACTAAATAAAGCCAAGGCGTCCGCTTGTGTATTAAGATCCCTCGACACTTATTCTATCGAGTATTCTTCGAAGTGCTGTACAAGCGAACGAACAACGTTCAAATAAGCTTCCATTCTCGCATCCTTGGCCGCATATTCTCCGAGTACTTGGTTCACAATGAGTTGTGAGTCATTGTGAATCTTCAAACGTCGAGCCCCCAGTGCTTTTAACAAGCGTAGTCTAACAATCAAGACTTTATATTCGACTTCGTTGTTTGAAGCATTAAATCCCAGGCGAAACGACTGTTTAATTATTTCGCCATCTGGGGACTTACAAAACACTCTCACTCCAGATCTTTTGACATTTGATGCTCCGTCCACCATGAGCGTCCAGCAGCATTCTTCTTTAGTGTTTGTTATGGAAGGATCTGGGGTGAGTTCAACTACAAAATCAACAAGCACTTGCGACTTAAGGCTGGTTCGAACTCGGTATTCAATGTCGAATTCACTCAACTCTACCGCCCATTTTGTCAAGCATCCAGATAAGTTTGGGTTATAGAGAATGGCTCGTAGGGGATAGGTTGACATCACAACGATCAAATGTGATTGGAAATATGGCCTCAACTTCCTTGCAGCAGTTACGAGAGCAAGGGATAATTTCTCAACCACCGGGTATCTTGTCTCGGCATCGAGTAGTGACTTGCTGATGTAGTAGACCGGCTGTTCACCGTTCGAGTCTCGCACAAGAACGGCGCTTACCGCAACTTCGGTTACTGATGAGTAGATAAATAAACATTCTCCTATCTATGGTTTGGCTAGTATCGGAGGGGTGCACAGATACTTTTTGAGCTCATCAAAAGCTTACTGGCATTGTTCGTTCCAGTCAAATTTCTTGTTTCCTTTGAGCAACTTGAAAAAGGGCTGGCACTTATCAGTCGATCGAGAGATGAATCTGTTCAGCGCCGCTATTCGTTCAGTCAACTTCTGGATCTCTCGCTTATTCTTCGGTGAAGGCATGTTCATTATCGAACGTATCTGGTCAGGGTTTGCTTCGATTCCTCGCCACGTGACAATGTAGCCTAAGAACTTCTCGGACGAAACACCGAACGAGCATTTAGAGGGATTCAAATGCATGTTGTGTTGTCTAAGTACTGAGAAGCACTCTGATAGGTGTCCAATGTGGTCCGCAGCCTTTAATGATTTGACCAGCATATCGTCTATGTATACCTCCACCGTTCGACCGAGTTGATCCGCGAACATGGCGTTGACAAGTCTTTGATAAGTAACACCTGCGTTCTTCAACCCGAATGGCATGACCTTATAACAGTAAATTCCCCTTTCTGTGATGAATGCTGTCTTCTCCTGGTTGTCGGGATACATGAGGATCTGATTATATCCTGAAAATACGTCCATGAATGAGAGCAGTTCATGTCCCGCAGTGGCATCAACCAAACGATCGATATGTGGAAGGGGAAAACTATCTTTCGGGCAAGCTTTGTTCAAATCTGTGACGTCGATACAGACCCTCCATTTTCAGTTCTTTTCCTTGACTATCACAATGTTTGCTAACCAATCAGGATACTGCACCTCCTTGATGAATCCAGCTTCGATCAACTTCCGTACCTCATCGTTTATGATCTGATTTTGCTCAACACCGAGTTTTCTACGTTTCTGCTTGACAGGCTTGTGGCTTGAATCGATGTTCAGTCGATGTGTTGTCACTTCTGGGTCGATACCTGGCATGTCTTTGTGCGACCATACAAAGCAGTCTTGATTATCACGAAGAAAACTCAAGAGCTCCATTCGAATGGTGTCTTCGAGCAGAGAACCAATGTTGATGACTCGGTCTGGCTGGGCTGGGTCTATCTGGATCTCATCAAGTTGTTCCATATCTGGCTGTTCCTGACCTCTCGATTTTCCTTTCTCCACTAGTTGCTATAATCGGTCGGTCTTCTTCATCTTCAGAGAATGAAGGTAGCAAGTCCTAGCTACCTCCTGGTTCCCTTTTATCTTTTTTACTTCTTTCTTCGTGGGAAACTGGATGCGCTGATGGTACGTGAAAGGTACAGCCTTCATCGCATGAATCCATGGCCTATCAAGAATAATATTGTAAGCCGATGGACAATCTAAAACCAAAAAAGTGGTTAATTTGTTTACTCCTGCAGTAAAAACGAGAAGCTTGATTTTGCCAACTGCCGCGGTTGATTCTCCGTTAAAACAGGTTAAGACAGTCATCGAACTCTCAATTTCAGATTCTGACAATTCCATTTCTCTCAAGGTTGAGAGGAAAAGGACATTCGCTGAACTTCTATTATCAACAAGAATCCGACCGACTTCGCAGTTTGATATGTTCAACATTAGAACCAATGCATCGTCATGAGGTCGGCTTAGGCTGGTGGCCTCGTTGCTATGGAAGGTGATCGAGTGTTCGATGGGATTGTTAGGCAGTGTTGTCGCGATTGGTTGTGTTGCTTTCCTTCGATGGGACTTGACAGCTGTTACAGTATCTCCACTGTAAATTGATTCGCCACATATGACTCCGATTGTTTTCCGAACTGGTGGAGGCGAAGGTGTGTCTTCTACATGCTACACAATCTTTCGTTCTTTGGCCTCGTTGCCCAGGCCATATGTCTCTCTGCCTTTGTCCGTTAGGAGCTCTTGAAGGTGGCCCTTTTTCAACAGTTCGACCACTTCTGCTCTAAGTACCCTGCAGTCGATGGTGTGATGACCATGATCTCTGTGGAACTCACAGTATTTGCTCGTATCTCTGGCTGGGTTCTCGGGCAGTTTCTTTGGCCAAGTCACAAAGTCCTGCCACTTTAAGTGAGCGATAAGTTCCGAGGGACTTATGCCGAGAGCATACTTTGGTGGTGAAAGTGGACGCTTGTGATCACGCCGTGTTGTTCGTTCAGTGCGGCGTTCTGTTCGACGTGATGGGCCTGGGCGTTTGCGTCAAAATGTCTTCTCTTAGTCTTCACGTGCCTTTGTCACTTTTTCCCTTGTTCAAGCCAAGTCTCGCTCGATTCGTTCGTTTTCCTCCTTCAGTTCAATAAAACCCTTCGCTTGATGTCAGGCATCTTGGATCGTCGGAGGATACCTAGCACATATCTCATTTTTAAATAATAATCTATGCCTTAATCATTTCTTCAGAGTCTCCCTTGCTGTTCCATCATCCAACCCAGAGATCTCTGAGATTGCCTTACTAAAGCGCTTGATGTAAGCGCGAAGTGACTCTTTTGGACCTTGGACGACGCTCCATAGATCCTTTGTCGTCTTTCCAGACCTTATATGAACAGAGTAACTCTTCATGAATTCGAGCGACAGTTCATCGAACGAATCGATGGACTCAGGAGGAAGATTGCAGAACCATCTCAATGCTGCTCCTTTCAAGCTTTGGGCGAAAAGTTTGCACATCATATCGTCAAGCATTCCTGTTGGAATGTTTGTCGACTGTACAATGTGCTTGTACTGCAGTAGATGGTCATGTGGGTCTGACATTCCGTCGAACCTCGGAAAGGAAATGCTGGTGAACTTGGGAGTAATGGTGTTAGTAATACGGCTGGAGAGTGGCGTCTCTCTAACTCCACGAGCGAGGTCATCGAACCCTGGGGTGGAAATGGTGGCTTGTTGTATTTGTGAAGAGAAACGTTGCTCCATCTGTGCTTCCAACGTTCTTAATTCCTCGGCCATGATGCTTCTCATCATGTTTTCGACGTCCATTATCCCTTGTGGAATGGGACCTTCTGGGAATGGCAGTAAATCAGGCATCGAACGCCGGATAGGAGTGTTGCGCTATCTAGGATCAAACTCTCTTGTTCGATATTGCTGTTGCTGCTGCTGCTGTTGTTGTTGTTGTTGGTACTGCAGGTGCTGGTATTGGTGTTGCGGATGCTGATACGGCTGGTACTATTGTGGCTGCTGTGCTCACCTTTCGTCCGCCGTGGTTGTGTTCGTTGGTGTTGTCAAGGGTTGCATTGGAGCCATGGGGTTGTGTGCAATATTCCTTGTCCCTTGAGGATAGTATGGGGTGGCTTGCTGCCAGCCCCCACTGTTTGGGCCTCGAGAATACTAGGACGCGGATGTTTGCCAGCCCCCAGCATTTGTTCCTGATGAATACCCAACGTATGGGTTGTAATAATATGAGTAGGCTGCCTGGTTGTTGAGAGCCATCAATTGATTCTTGAGAACTTGGTTCTCAGTGTTGATGCTCTCCATCTGACTTTGCTAATTGTTGTATTTCTAGGTAAGTTCTTCCACTAACCGTGTCAGATTAGCGATTTGAGTGTTTGCTCCTGACGTTGAAGCTTCTGGGTGACTGTTGGGACTTCCCTGGGGAAGTTCTTCTGGGTGTTCTTGTTCATCTGCCATGAATCCTTATAAATTTCCGATGTATGATGGCCAAGAGCCCCACGATGGGCGCCAAACTGTAGGTGCTAAGAATCTATAGTCAAAAACTTAACAGTCGTTAATGAAAGAAAATAAAATAAACAATAGATTGGGCCCTTGGCAATCGCTGTTGAAATTCATAGAGCATGTAATTATGAAAATAACCAAGAAATATGAACAGAAAGTATAATAATGAACACCAAGATGTAAAGATGTTCGCCCAATTTATGCTACGTCCTCTGTGAGTGTGGTTTGTTTACTGTATGTAAGATTGTTGAACAGTACAATGAATTACAGTATTTCTAAAAGTATTTTGGCAGCGTAAGAGTAAGGTTTTCAGAAAAAACGAAGGATCGGATTCAGGATCAAGGATTCCAGATTCGAATTCAGGATCAAGGATTCCAGGTTTGAATTCAGGATCAAGGATCCTTTGCTAAATGGGGGTCTTCCTCTATTTATAGAGGAAGAATCGTGGGTATAGACCCGAAATAAGTGGTGAACGGTTATTACCTCTGTCTGCTGGGACACGTGTAAGAGTATCAGTGTGCTGTTGTCATGGCGGTTGTCAGAATGAAAGTAGTTATAGATCGTGGGCTCAACGGTTACGTTTTAATATTCATGGGATTGCCAGTTTCTGCATTGGATTCTGGCACATCACTTTTGAATATGAGCCTGACGTTATAGGGAATGTCGCTGTTGTGAAGATCGAGTAACGAACGATAGTTGGGAGATAAGGCTTAGATATTGGCATATCTCCGTTCGTTATTTATGTTCGATGTTCGTTCGTTCATATTCGATTTGATGGATTCGGTGTTCGAATGCAAACAATGATATTTATAAACGAAGCAAGTATAGATTGTAAATTGAGTCCGGCCCAATAAACGAATGATGATTGTTCGTGATCGAACATGTTAATTTTAGAATTTGAGTCCGGCCTAAATGTAAGTTAGACTCAGGAGTCCGATGTTCGTTTAACAGATAGTTAATGGCTAACGATATGATGGGAAGACGAAGTCTAACCCCAACAAGAATGCTGTCTTCTCCCATACAAAAATCCATTGTATACAACATTCTAATAGTTTAAACACCGAGTAATCAATGAGACATATTTACTTACATTTACTTTAACATGTAAATCTAAATGAGTACAGTACATCAAAGGTGTAATTAAAAAAAAAAACCTCAAATATATTATTAATCAGATCAAAATAAATGAAATACAACTAAGATGTCTTTTACTCTTGGGGCATTCCCAACAACCCCTATCCTGAAACCTGACCATAACACCTACTCTCACCCAGAAATCCAATCCCAACTTCCATATTGAAATCAATTATATTTTATTTTTTGATATAATCATTTAGATTAAACTATACTATATAGCCTAGTACAGAGATTTTTTCTCCTATAAGATATCACAGTCTATGTTATGTTAATTTTTTATTTCATATTAAACTATACAATGCAAAAATATTACCAAATATTATATTATTTTAAATAACACAATATAAAATACTATTATAATGTACGAAACAGGCCTTAGTCTCTCCACATACATAACCATACTGTAATTTAAACCTCTTCATTAATTAAATAATTTGTTTGACTTGGTCTGAGTTCATGAGCTGCTGTCTCTTAATCATCCATGGGGTACTGTAGAATGTCATTATTTCTCAACCTAGAGCTAGAGTCTATGATTTTACTATTTGTTTGACGTCATACCTGGATTGCTACGTTCCGCAATTAAGATCTTTTTTTAACTCGGATAATAATAATAATAATAATAATAATAATAATAGTCGTTGAATCTAGACCATTGCTGGATCTAAGCTATTTCCAGTCAAAATCCACACCAAATAAAGATTTAAAAAGTTACTATTCAAAGAGAAAAGTCAATGAGAAGGTATATTAATTAGTCACAAAAACATATTGTGATTGTGTTGGCCGTGAACTAAGAAAAGGTAAGTTTATTTTTAAGGGTTTAAAACTTCTTCAACCTAGCTAGTTTATTGTAAATGAACTGTGTCATGTTCCTAGGGTCAGTGATAAACTTGTGGTTTATGAAACTTATATAAAAATATATATACAGCATATATAGGGGTTTTTTGATTTTTGAGTGTTATTGCTCCTCAAACTTTTGATTTTTGCTATTTGTCACTCAAACTTTCTAAATTGAGGTTTTGGATTTGGAATATTTTTGAATTAGATTTAAAAATTTTTGGTCCATATGCGATTTTCCATCTTCATATTTAGGCACATGTGGGCTTGTTGTCAATAACTTAATAGGAAGTAAAACAAAATGAGACACATTCAATAATCTCTTTTCTTTCTTTTTTTTTTTTTTTTTTTTTTAATTTTTGTTTAATTTTTTTTTAAGGTCAGGGTATAGTAGAAAACTAAATTGAGGTGTGAACCAAAAACAAAAAAAGAAGAATGGGGATCAAAATGTTAGACACTTTATCCTTCAGGGACTAATCTAGTAATTAAGTCAATTCATTAATGACAGTTAAGGAATTCTGTTAAAAATACCTTGTTGTATGATTTTTAATAATTTATTATCATTTTACCTATGAAAAAAATGGACCAGAACAGAATAAATACAATAGTTTAAGAACCAATCGAATATATATATATATATTTATATATTTACATATATTTTATTGGCATCATGTTTGCAACATTCTTTTCTTCTTTGGTACTAGCACGCTTCGGTGGCTAGTCTTTAAATGGAAATTTCCATCCATGTGTCTTGAGAAGAAGTAATCGAATTCGTTGAGTTAAGGAATCCATTGTTTTGATGAATTTTTATGTGGCAAACTCCGGTAGCAATCATATCCCTTCGATTTTCTAGAGTAGTTTACTGCATTGGTTGGACCTTATTGGTAGTCAGGGTCTCCTTGGAGCCTATTGGGAGTGTTGTATATTTCTGGACCTTGGTAGCCAATTAGTTTACTTCAACTTTTGTAGTTTCGTATACTATCCAATTAGTAGGGTATTTGGATGCTCTGTTCGGGCTTGTTTTAAAGTTGCACTTGTTGGATGTAAATGTGGTCGTTTAAAAGTTGGGAACTTTTGAAGAATGTTTATATGCAAGAATGACATAAATTTGATATCTCGTTATATTTATGCTCGCTATAACATTAGAGTTAATAATTTTATTATTTCATAACATTAAAATTATCAATTTTAATATTAGAGTGAGTTAAATTATAAGTAGTTATTCAAAATATGGCACTCCGCCTAATTTTTTCTTTGAAAAATGCAGTAAATTGAAGCCTTAGATTGATTTTCGCCACAAGAAAAAAAAAAATTGCAAAAACTACCATAACATGTCATCTATTATAGTTATCTATTTATTTATGGCGGAAGTACCTAAATGATACAAGTTTAAAGATCATTACACCAACATAACACAAAAATTAACAATAGACTAATTAAAGTTAATTAAAATTTGTGTCATGTTGGTCAATAAATGAACAAAAGGTAGTCATTTAGGTAATTTTCTCTTTATTTACTTACTGTTGATTATTAATTATACCCTTAAGTTACGATTTAGGCCAGGCCAAAGTTGGTTAACATTTAGTATCCAACATGATACCAATTGATAACTGTCACCTCTAGTGAGATACTGGAGGTTACTGACTAGTAACCAAATGGTTACCGATTAGTAACCACCAACTCCGGTGGGATACTAGATGGTTACCAACCAAATACTAAATGGTGACCGACCAGTAACCACCACATCCAGCGGGATATCAGATGGTTATCGGCCGGTGACCACCACCTCCAGTGGAATACTAGATTGTTATCAAACTATAACCACCTCCTTCAACAAGATAATTATCTGTTATCAATTGATAACCAATTTGGTTACCAATCGATTAACGCCAAATCCGCTTGAGTTAATTATTGGAGTAATGTAAAAAAAGAAAAAAAAAAACTTAAAATTTTGTTAAAAATCATAAAAACCAGTAAACATCAAGAAAACATACTAAAAAATAATTTAAAAAATCCCAAAGAAAATCACATTAAAAAAAAAAGGGTCAGATCCAAAGCCATCACAGTGGCACTCAACAGAGATCTCGAATCTCCTCCACCTCCTAAAAATTATAAAGTTACTAAGCCCTTCTAGACGTTACTAGATTCGTTCTCATTTAATGAAGGAAAATTTAGCTCATAACATACTTCATAGGTACTACCTTAGCAATAAGATTTCGAAAATATCATCGATACCGATAGAAATAACAGAAAATTTTACGGAAAGTATGAAAATTTTTTTCAATACATATTTATAAGATGTTAGAATAGCACAAATATTAAAAATCTTCATAAACACACAAATTTCACATAAAAAAACATCTTATATGTTACATGTATTAATACCACATGAAGTCCTATGGGGTCTAAATATGACTGTGATGTTATTTGATTCAAGTAATATTGATGTATTTTCTCTCAATTTATACATGCTGTCTTTTTTTTTTTTTTTTTTTTAATTTATTCATTTGATAGTAACATAAGGTCTCCGAAGCCATCATTTAAGTTAAAAAAAAAATTAAAAATTAAAAATTAAAAAAAAAAAAAAAAGTCACAAAAGTACCTTCACGAGAGGGGGCTTTCATATCCTGAAGCAAGAATGAGAGTGAAATGGTCATCATCAGCATCCTAATAAGGCGAGCTTTCAGTCAAAAATATAGTAGCAGGTGTACCTTAATAAAAAGAGAGAGTAGAACGAATAATGGTACAAATTGTAATGGAAGAGGAAAGACTCATTTGTCAAACTAGGAGCCCTTCTGGTACGCTGAGAATCACATGAAAGGTCAGGTTCTACATGAAGATTATCACCTTGTGAAAGAGGAGCCGGTGATCTTAACTGAGAATGAACATCAACGATTGCTAAGGCGTCAGGTCCAGTTTACAGCAGAGAGAAAAGAGACTTTGCCCTCTCTAAGAGGAGAAGGAAAGAAAAGTGCAGAACATCTGAGATGAGCTTCAGAAGCTTGAAAAGGCAATGACGGTCCAACATCACGTAAAGTTGACAAGTTATATAGATAGGGCCAATGCTGGTCCACGTCGAATCGATGGAGACAGCGGTGAGGATTGTAGGTTGTCGACTTTGCAAGCTTGTCAAATTTCTTGTTACACTGGAGAGACCATAAGACGTAAGGAAAGCAGATCGCGAGCCACTTTTGGCATAATTCTGGGATGTCTCGAGGCTCTTTGGCGACAACAATCCTCCCTCCTGGATAAGGTAGAACATGACAAAATCCTTGAAGAAGCGACGTTTAAGGGCGCCAACACAGGGACAAAGGATTGTTTAGTAGGACACTCAAGCGACTCTCGGGCGGTTGCGAACATTCGTGTTAAGAAATTGCCCTTGACACATTGTGTCCAAGAAGGTCAATATAATGTTGGACTTTTTAGGTCGTCCATAATTGTGCATCACTTAGTAGTCAATATGTTGTTTCATTTAAAATAAAATCAGGAGTAATTGGCCTAAATAATCCCTTAACTCTTTGAAAATTGACATTTTGCTCTCTTTTTTTGCCGTGATGACCCTAAACTCTTGAAAAAGATGACGGCTTGGTCCTTATCATTTAGTTTTGTCAAAAAAAACTCACGAAATGGTCATATGAGAAGCACGTTTTGTACTTTTTGGAAGAAAAAAAATACCCTTAAGAAGACGAAAATACTCTTCTTCATATCAATTAAAAAATTAAAAGAAAAAATTAAAGAAAGAGAGAGAGAGCTGAATTAAAAATCAAACTCAGCCTCTCTCACTCTCCCTCCACCCACCCCCCCCAGATTCGACTCCGGAGATCGAGAGACCATCTCTTTCTCTCACCCTTCCCCCTCTCCCCCCCAACAAATCCGACGCCGGACACCGGAGACCACCCTCGTCTTCTCTATTGTCGGGGCCATCGCCTTCGATGACGAGCCGAACAGCCCCCCTCCCCCCACATAACCTAGATCTAGGTTTGTTTCTTTGTCATTAGGCCCCCGCCTCCGCCGATGAGCACGAACGGCCATCTTAGCGATCTAGGTTTATGGTGAGGATTTCTTTTATTTTGTTATTGCTTATGCTGTTGATGTATTGAGCTTTAGCTTTTTTTTTTTTTTGTCTTTTCTTTTTTTTTTAATGAGTCACCATATGTAGCCGGAAAAAAAAAATTGCTACATAACTTGTTGAGCTAGTGGTTTGCAAGTGTGTGAGGCCAAGAGGTTGGAGAAGACAAGTTTTTTAACCCCTTTGTTTTTTTGTTTTTTAGATTTATGAGGAGGTTTTGGTCGTAGGAGGTGGGAAGGATGAATTTAAGAAAGAGAAGAGAGAAAGAGAAAGAAGAAAGAAGAAATTCTAGGTTTTTTATGAGAGTTTTTTTTTATTAGATTAAATTTATTATTAGATTATTAAAAACCCCTTTCAAATTATATTGCATGCATTGCACTGACTCATTCCGTTAGAAATTTAACGGAAATGACTAAATCGTTGCCTTTTTAGAAAGTTTAAGGTCAACACAGTCAAAAAAAAAAAAAAAGAGGACCAAACCATCACTTTTTAAAGAGTTCATGAACTATTTTGACCAATTACTCTAAAATCAAATGGGCCTAATATCAATTTGGCATATTATGGCTGATTGAGTAAATCAGGGTAATTAATTTCTGCCTATTCCATATATTGTGCCTATCTAGATTCATCTATAGAAGTGACTATATATATCTAGATAGGCAAGGCACTTTTGATCTGATGTCATACAACGTGAAAATCAGAAATGCTCTGTCATCTCTCTTTCTCTATCTCCTAGCCTTCCATAAGGTTATTCAGTCGTGGAATTGCATAGTTGTTAGGGTTTATACTTTTGTAATAACAACAAATACCGTGGGCAGTTAATAACTTAATGATCATATCCTTGATGGATTGTGACTTATAGCATGAAGATCACATTCATAGCAATAGAGTATTGTGAATCTATTCTTTGACGAGTCATGAAATGATGTAGAATATGGATCAGATCTAAAACCATAAAAGACGCTTCTGAATGCGTCCCATGTAATTTCCCTTCGTTGGTATAAGAGGTGACGTTGATAGTCTTCATATTCCATGTAAGATTGAACACGGAGAGAGGGTTTGATGTATCTCACTCTTACTTTGTGGAGAGCAAGTCCCACACGCCACTGTAGATGTAGCGTGAGGTGGCGCTTGTCATGGCATTGGAACAATGAATGCGAGACGAAGACACCACACTAGAACAAAACAGAGATTCGATGACGGTTAAAAACCGTCGTGATAATAAAACCGTCGTGAAATCCACAGTTGTGGTATGTTTTTGGATTCCACGACGGTTTATTGACCGTCGTGGTAGAAAAGATACCACGACAGTCTTTCACCGTCGTGGTACCTCGAGGTACCACGACGGGCGTTTGCCCCGTCAAAAGACCTGTCGTGGTATCTCGAGGTACCACGACGGGCGTTTGCCCCGTCGTGGTAACTCGAGGTACCACAACGGGCTTTGACCCGTCGAGGTACTACGACGGCGTTGACTCGTCCTGGTACGTTGAGGAGTCCGTCGTGGTTTTCTGGTTTTAAAAAAAAAAATTTCGATTCCGATCCCCGTGACAAAATCAGCCTAAATAAAATAACCTACATTTTGTACAATTCATAAGCATATAATACAAATTATAATATTGTTTTTATTTAATATTGAATGTGCCGCATAACAAACCGAGTCCACTCAGTCCTAACCAAATTCATGTCATCATCGGTATAAAAATCCTTCATCTGAAGAACAGCTATTCCATCAATAGTGAGGGTTATTTCTCGCATGAAAGCTAACACGAAATAACCGCACTCTACATATCCTTCCTGTATTGGACATCGTGCAGTCTCAATCAAAGTCTCCCAGTTTCATCGCTGTCTTACTCCTCCTCCCATCATCACCTTCCAATCATTAAGTGCCCTAACAATTTCAAAACAATATATTACAACGACAATTATTGTATGCATAGAATCAGATATATGAATATCAAAAAATACTTACGTCATAATTAGGTCTTTAAAATCATCACCCGGTTCGTTTCCGAGAGGATTAAAATATAGGACCGAATCATCCCATGAATCAATAACTGCCAAGATCCAATGTTGGCCGCTGTTATATGGCATGATAAATAGCTTTCCCTGTGGAGCGTCTCTTAAGCTCCGTACAATGCAATCGGCCCTCTCTCGAACGAAGGCGGCGCGATCGGTAACGCGTTGTACTGGTGAGACGAGGACTGGAGAAATAAACTCGAATCGTTGCCCCACTCCTGCCTTTGCACAACATTCCGTTAAGTATCTGCAAAATAATTAGGCTGACTTGTTACACAAATTATGTATATAAGATTAAGAAGGATAGATAATTAAATAGTTTACGGAAAAATGTATTAGCTGATGTAAACCATAATGCTATTTGCACTAATTTCTTTAAATGATACGAAATGGTAGACATCTTCAAACCCAATATATATGGGCATGTCATCGCCATTTGCAAACTGTTATTGGTGGCAGATTATTTGGGTACCGTCACGCATGGAATTATATGCGTAAGATGCCAACGGTTTCAAGTCCTGGAGCATGTCAGTAAAGTCAAACGAAGGTATTTGTTCTTGCGCCGGGTGTTGTTGTACCTCCGGTTGTGACTGTATTTTCTTCCTCCCCACTCTCTTTTTGGTTCGTTTGCTCCCCTCGGCTTCTCAGATAGGAGCATGACCGGGACCTTTGCTTGCCTGGCTCAAACTTGGTTGAATGACGACTAAGTGTTTCGGCCAAGCAACAAACCCACCGACAGCTTCTTCAATACATGTGGCTTCGTGCGTCGAAATTGGTAGGAGTGCACCTCTTAGTTTTGGAACTGTGATTGTCACTCGTACATTCTCCTCACCTAAAGGAATCCCATGGACTGTGTCCGTTGGAACACATTCCATGTATGCCCTGCCGTTTGCAACAAGAACAACTCCTCCGTTAATTAAATCAGGCGCAAATAGATGGCATTCCTTACTTGCGTTCGGTATGGTCTTCGGGTCCGACGCCTCAGCTCCTTTTTCATTCAGAGTGCAACTAGCCTTGAAGCTGTTGTGTTGATAAACTGTCGGTGCAGTCGGCTCCTCTGCCATTGTCTCTCGGTTGATACCGTGCTTCGCACATAGTTCCTGCACGGTTCTTTCTAATGCGGCTAGCTGTCGTTTCATATCCAAGACTTCAGCATTATCCGAGACACTTCCCACCGGGTTGAAGTATTGCGACTGCTTGACAAACTTCGATTGACCTCGAATCCGACCACGATGCTCAGCATTGCCTAATGCCTTGGTTAATATATCCTCTGTCCCCACAGATTCGAAACTTCCTTGTGTCTGTTGTGAACTGATGTCGTCCTGTAACAATTACACAAGATGTTATGACTTCGTAAATATAAATGAGTATGCAAGATCAATATAGTTTAATCAGATTCGAATACTTACTATTCTTTCTGCAATATCTTTAATTTCTTCATTCTTGAAAGATCCGTCAGGGTTGACGCGCATCTCCAGCTAATTC
The DNA here is from genome assembly GCA_025413485.1 of Ficus microcarpa. Classification (NCBI taxonomy): domain Eukaryota; kingdom Viridiplantae; phylum Streptophyta; class Magnoliopsida; order Rosales; family Moraceae; genus Ficus; species Ficus microcarpa. Next base: position 19,110,968 of record CM046385.1, on the reverse strand, counting down.
TCATACTGCTCTGGGTAAGTTCCCGTCTTGTCGAACTTCAGTTTAATAATAATCTTAGTAAACATATAATATGGAAATCCGCATAATACTTTACCATTTACAAATTACGTGTAAGTTATTCACGTACATGTGCTTGGTCACGTTTCCTATATCCGTCTCGGCCTCCCGTTGATCCGTATTTGAGTTTCTTTCTTGTCTCACTTCGTTGTTCGGATAGTCTTCTGAATTCCGGGATCCGATGATAGGCAATGAAAGATTCCCAATCATCCTGGGTGATGGTGGGATAATTGTGAATCACTTTTGCCGGCTATTGCCACACATCTTCTTCATCAATATGATCCCTTACAAAAGCTTGGTAAAGATCATATCTAAAATTTTTTGCCGTCTGCACATGACTTTAAAGCTTGTTTTTTAAACGACACATCTACAGTGAAAGAAGTTGCGATTTCCATCCACACTCTTTCTTTATTTTGGGCTATATCGGCACTTCTAAAGTCGGATATCCAAATGGGTATGTGCTCTCGAGCAAGCACTCCAATCAAACTCTGTAATGCATCTCCTCCCTTCCCTATTGGTTGCCCTTTCGAGTCGAACGAAACTTCCATTCGTTCTCCCTTTGTCCTAACTTGGTGGACTCTTCTCATAAGGGTTGCTCTTCGTTTACCTTCTTCATCGGGATTGAAGTTAGGTGAGTTGGTTCGTCGTGGTTTTCCAATTTGAGTTTGAGTTGAGTGTTCCTCCTCGTGCTCTTGTGACATTTTAAATCAATCTACAGCAACTCCAAACCCAAACACATAACGAAACAAAAAATTATTGTCAACAAAGCATTATAAAATCACCAAAAATCCGTGCAAGTAAACCTAGGTTTGTAATTAATTAATTACAGAAATGACACATAACTTGATGAAAGCGGCATGTGATCTTTCCATATCATTTACTAACATCTAAGTCACAACATCAACAACGATTTCCGGAAAATAAGAAATGCATGCATAATCCAATCAATTTACTTCAATATAAAACTACTTCAAACTCAAATAAGCATATTATCGAATATGTCAAACGCTAACAATAAGTCACAAAATCGACACTTTACCCGGATAATTGTTGAATCCGTGCCTTACCCAAGCCCTTTTATTTCAAGCTACAATTATGTCTAACTCAAAAAACCAATTTAGCGAACATGGCATATACAAAATTTTAACTTCTAATGTCAACATTTTTTTCGGAAAATTGCCCAATCCGTGTATTATCGAACCAAATTTAAAGTAATCCAACTCACGGAATAAAACCAACCCACACGAGCCTAGAGTCAGTTTTTCACCATTAAAATTACGGAAATTGACAATTAATGCAAATTTGGTAAATCAACGCGTCACATTTAACAACATACCGAAAATAAGTCTCACCCAAATAGGAATTTGGTCGAACATGTAGTGTACGTAAATTTAACATGCAAGAGCGACACTTTTTCTCCGTTTCACAAATGACCCAAATAAAGTTTCACAAACACAATCAACAATCAACAATCACCGTGGGCATATCATTAAGTTTACTATTGTCTTAGCTAACTTCTATCAACCGTTTCATGAAACAGCTAACATAAGCGTACCCGTTTAGTGTGGGTATGGACGGGTAAATTGGCGCCGGCGAGAAAGTTTGGGGGTCGGCCTTGGCGATGGCGTGGACGTGGACGACGGCGAAACACAACAAATTTTGGAGAAAATGGTGGATGGAAGCAAAGAGAGAAAATGGAGGATGGAAGGCAATGAGAGGTAATGGAGGATGGAAGGCAATGAGAGGTAATGGAGGATTCAAGGCAAGCAAAGAGAGATAATGGAGGATGGAGGGCAAAAAATTAGAGAGAAATAGGATGGAATGCCGAAAACTAGAGAGAATTGTTGGAGGGAGTTGCCGAAAATATGAGAGAGAAAGCGGAGTGAATGATGATTTCGTTTTGTTCTTATGCATAAAAGATCAAAATTTCAACCACTTGCACATCGGCACGCTTCCCGGGTATTTTTTTAAATTTCGCGGCACGGATACCACGACGGTTTTCATAATAACCATCGTGGTAGTCCGATTTACCACGACGATCATTGACCGTCGTAGTAGGTCCCCAAAAAGGGACCTACCACGACGGTCAATGACCGTTTTGACCGTCGTGGTAGGTCCCCGAAGGGGGACCTACCCCACGACGGTCAAAAGACCGTCGTGGTACCCTCAGGTTACCACGACGGTCAAAAAGACCGTCGTGGTAGGTGCCCCTACCACGACGGTCTTTGTGACCGTCGTGGTATCGTAAGGTACCACGACGGTCGATAACCGTCGTCATTTCGCTCACTGTGCGATATACGACGACGGTTTATATACGACGACGGTTTTTTAGATAAACCGTCGTCGTATTTTGAAATTAAAACGTTTCAAACTCATTGTATTTTCAACTTGTTATATAATCCCACAGGCGGCCACACATATGTGTTATGCATTAATCAGTCCATACCAATTCTCTTTTTGATCTTGTATTCGTTTAGACTGTGGCATATAATAGTGCACATACAATTGACATATATCGTAATAATACTTATTATAAATTATGTATACAAAACATCGGAAAAAAAAAAAAAAAAACAAGTTGAAACTATTGTTTTCTTTTTTTTTTTTTTTTGGGACTTCTCAACACGTGTCCACTCGACATCTAAACGAATCAAATGTGAGGAATCATCATCTAAATCATCAATCTCCTCCACCAATGGCAAACCCGTCGTGATAGATGGAATGTCTATGGAATCTTCAACATCTTCGTGGCCATCCCGGATTAATTTTGACTTCATTGGCACAACTAATGATAACTCGGAATTGTCGGGATTCGCTGTGTAAAAGACTTGTACTACTTGCGACGCCATAATGAAAGGATCATTTTTGTATCCCATACGCCTAAAGTCCACCACTGTCACGCCGTCCTTATCAATCTTAACGAAATTATTATCTGCCCACTTGCATTTAAAGAGTGCTATCCGCAAGCCGCAATAATCAAGCTCCCAGATATCTTCAATGAACCCAAAGTAGTTCATGGAGCCGTATACCGGGTTCTTGTCCTTTGCGGATGAAATATACATAGACTCGGCACGAAAGCTCACACCACTATTTTGGACTGGATGCTACTCATCTCTTTCGCAAGTGTAAAAGGTGTAGCCATTGACAAAGTACGATGTATATCTTGTGACCATCGAAGACGGACCTCTTGCAAGCTTCATTAAGTCTCGGGAAACACCAGGCTTCATATGCAAATGTCGGTTTATCCACTCCATGAATGTCCGGTTGTGCTCATCTTGAATCCACTTCTCACTTCTTGTTTTTCTTGGATGCGTGCTTCTTAATTCTGTCATGTGAGCCTCAACGAACGACTCCACTTCCTTAACATTGTGCAAAACATACAAACAAGCTTTTTCCCATTCATCTTGCTTTACTGGTGAATGAACGGCGACGGATAGTCCTCTCGACTTAAATGGCCCGCTCGTTGGCAACCCTATTGGCTCCGCATTGGACAAATACTCAAAGCAAAATTCAACTAATTCCTCAGCTATGTAGTTTTCCACTATACATCCCTCCGGCCTATTTCGGTTCTTCACATAACCCTTTAAAACCTTCATGTACCTTTCGAAAGGATACATCCACCTCAAATGGACCGGTCCGCATAGCTTAACTTCACGAACTAAGTGTACCGTTAAGTGGATCATTATATCAAAAAAGGCTGGTGGGAAAAACTTCTCAAGCATGCACAAAGTCATCACCAATCCAGATTGTAGCGAATCTAGCATAAGTGAATCGATTACCTTGGAGCAAATTGAATTGAAAAATGAGCATAACTTCGTAATTGCATAGCTCACATCTTTTGTTAAAACTCCCCGCAATGCAAGCGGTAATAATTGTTGCATCAAGATATGACAATTGTGAGTTTTCATTCCAATTAGCCTTAAATCGTTCATCGACACCAACTTTTTGAAGTTAGAAGAGTACCCACTTGGCACTTTCACGGACGCAAGCCATTCACAAAGCTTTCTCTTTTCTTGTTTGGATAATGTGTGCTTTGCCGGAGGTAAGTATGTGCCATTCGATCTTTTGTCGGGGAGTAAATTTGATCTAATCTTCATCTCTTGAAGATCTAACCGTGCTTTTTCACCATCTTTAGTCTTGTTTGGGATGTCAAGCAACGTGCCCACTATCGATTCACAAACGTTTTTCTCAATATGCATAACATCGAGGCAATGACAAATGTAAAGTGACTTCCAATATGGAAGTTCATAGAAGATTGACTTCTTTTTCCACGACGGTCCATCGACAACGGGAGCCTTACGTTTTCTCTTTCCCAAAACTACTTTCACGTCTTTAACCATCTCAAATACGGCTTCGCCAGACAAAATCCGAGGAACGGATCTTTCTTCGGTATTACCATCAAAAGCCTTCTTTTGTTTGCGGTATCGATGATTTGATGGCAAGAATCTCCTGTGACCAAGGTAAACAGTTTTCTTACCATTCTTCAACCGAATAGAGACTGTTTCCTTCATACAAACTGGACATCCTACAGAACTCCTCACGGGATAACCAGATAGGTTGCCAAGTGCAAGAAATTCATTAATTGTCCAAATCAACATTGCACGTAGATTGAACGTATCTTGATGGTAAGAATCTCTAAACTGTAAACCATCTTCCCATAAGCTTTTTAGGTCATCGATTAATGGTGCCAAGTACACGTCAATGTCATTCCCCGGTTGTTGAGGGCCGGAGATCAATAATGTCAACATCAAGAACTTCCGCTTCATGTACAATTCTGGAGGGAGATTGTAGTTGACAAGTATGACTGGCCAGATACTATACCGACTACTCATGTTACTGTGTGGGTTCATTCCGTCCGTCGACAAACCGAGACGTAAATTCCTTGGCTCTGAGCTAAAATCTGGATGATTGTTCAAAGGTCTTCCATTTTGGTGAGTCGGCCGGATGCCTAAGTTTGCCATCGTCAACGCGTTTATCATGATGCCAGGTCAAATTCTTAGCATGCTCGGCATTACGGAATAAACGACACAAACGTGGAGCCGGTGGAATGTACCATAACACCTTAACTGACACTCCTTTTCTACCATTAGATGGCATCTTGCCATTCTTCCATCTTGACTCCTTACAAACCGGACATTCATCTAAATCTTCATATTCTTTCCTGTAAAGGACACAATCATTTGGACAAGCATGTATCTTTTCATATTCCATTCCCAAAGTGCTCAATGTCTTCTTTGCCTTGTACATACTAGGTGGCACTTTGTTATCCTCCGATAGAACATCTTTTAGAAATTCTAAAAGAGTTATGAAACTGGAATTCGTCCACCCTCCCGACGCTTTCATATTCTATAATTTAACTAATGTCCCTAATTTTGTATATTTTGTACACCCGACATACAACGGCGTCTCCGCACCATTAATCATTGCCTTAAATAACTCCGGTCGATGCACAAAGTTTTCTTCTAAATTATTTATCATATTGAACATATTATCACCAATGTCTTCCTCCACAATAGGCTCTTTACCTTTAGACTTCGTCGATGTATATTGAATATCGAAAAAATCTTCACCATGTAAATACTATGTTTGATAAGAACAAATAATCCCATAAGCACGCAAATGCCCTCTAACATTATCAATGGAATGAAATCTATGATTACCACAAAGTTGACACGGGCACGGAATCTTATTATCTTGTATGTGAGCTTTGGCAAATGACAAAAATTCTTTAACACCATCTACATATGCTTTGGACAATCTATCAAACTACAACCATTTCCGATCCATGATTTGCAAATCCTATAATCCAAAAATTAAAATACTTATAACCCGCCAATTAATTGATCAACAATAAAAATTCTATACAACCTAACAAAACCGTCTAAAACTACAATGAAACATGCACCTTGTGGATTTATATAAAACATACATATAAATTGATCCCACACATAAAAAATAACAAGAAGACGTTAATTAATCAGTTATCACTTACCTTTGGTGACGTCCTACGGTGTACTGACTGAAATCGGAAAAATCTGGACTTGGTTTTCGGATATGCAGACGGGTTTGTTGCTGTGAAAAAATTTAGGACGACAAGCACTCGGTGTTTTGTTAGAAATTTTGGTGACGATTCCACGACGGTTTCCGTAAAACCGTCGTGTAATCTCACGACGGTTTTACGGAAACCGTCGTGGAATCTCAGTATACGACGACGGTTTTTGAAACCGTCGTCGAATCTCCGAGGAATTCACGACGGTTTTTGAGCCGCATTTTTTACCGTCGTGGAATCCGGAGGTTCTACGACGGTTTATCTAAGACCGTCATGGAATCAGGACGAAATTCCACGACGATCTTTTGTGACCGTCGTGGAAGCTCGGAGCTTCCACGACGGTCTTTGTTGACCGTCGTGGAAGCTCCGGCTTCCACGACGATTTTTGTGTACTTTTCGGCTCCGTGTTTTTTCCGAAATTACGACGACGGTTTTTTTAAAAACGGTCGTCGAATATCAGTCGTGGTATCCACATATTCTAATAGTGCCAGCAGAGTTTGATTCTTACTGGAGACACGTCATGACAGCGTGATTATTTTTAAATAATATGTCAGAATACTAAAGGAATCTACAAAAATATTAAACCATCGGAGAGTATTCTAACAGATTATTTTTAGTAATCTACCAGAATATTAAACCACTAGAGAGTAATCTAGCACAATAACAAAGTCTTGGATTAGACGTATGAGGGGCTTATATGTCATAGTCTAAACACTAATCCGCAGCCGATCAAATAAAGTAGACACTACATCCTAATAGAGAGATGATTTATCTTGTCTATCGAACGTAGATCGATCTAAGATAGATATATTGATGTATCTCTTAGCGGTGGATGTACATTGAGTTGGACCTCTGGTGGAATGATCTAATTAATGATTATGAATAGTAGTTTTAAGAGCCTTCTTTCTGGAAGCCCTCAAGGACGTTTACCTAATCAATAGTTTAAATGTAATCCGTCTTAATCTTATGTCAAAAATGAGAGGATAATATAACAGTTGAATATTTGTCTCCAAAAGTTCTTTCTAATGAGTTTAACAATGAATGTATTGAAATTGACGAGATCCATTATAACTTTTATTGCCACCTTAAGTTCATTTTTTCTTCATTTTCATCTTAACCAAACAAGCTACAGCAACATGTCTCTGTCCGATTATTTCTCACTACATTTTCTTTGTACATTTTTTTCTGAACTTAAAGTGGGGATTTAACTTTTACACCCTTAGATAAAATAATGTGTGGTATTAATGTTAGGTTATATTTAATAGTCATTGTTCATCTCGCCCAAGTTAGTTTTTCTTTTCTTTTTTTTTTTTTAAAGCTAACTTTGAAGGGAAAAAAGGGGGGGGGGGGTGGTAAATTGTAGGATTGGCCCCCAAACTTTTAAGTAGGTGAGAGTTTAGTCCTTAAACTTTATTTAAAAAAAAAATACCCCTGAACTCCTAAATTGGTGAGAGTTTAGTCCCTAATCTTCTTTTTTTTTTTTTTTTTTTTTTTTTTTTTTTTTTTTTTGGTCAAAATACCCATCAACTCTTAAAAGTAGTTTGGTCATTCCATTAATTTTTTAAAGGATGGTCGTGTATGACGGTAGAGTGACATTGATGGAGAAGGTCATATCAATTTGTAGAAAATGACAAAGGACTTCATTTTTTGAACAAAAATACTATATTACCCTAAAAATTCAGTAAGTTCAAAAAATCCCCAACAAAAAATAATCTTTTGTGAATTAAAAAAACCATCAAATCATAAGTAATTAGAAAAAATAAATTTTTACAAATAGACAAATAAAAGATAGTTTTATTTATTGCCTTTTATTTTAAACTGATTTGTCTCTTTATAATAAACAACATTTTTATTTCTCTGTTGATCATTTTTTTCCTAGTTTTTAGAGATTTGTGAGTTTTTTTTTTTCAACATATAAAGATAGTTTTTTGTTGGATATTGCTTTGAGCTTATTTATTTTTGTTGGATTCTTTTGTTCAAAAGCTGATTACGCCCAAACGTGTATAAAAACAAGCAGTCGATTGTAGCACAATTAAGACGGTCGATCCCACGAAGAGGTGATAAAAACAAACAAGAAGAGATTAGCGGAACAAAAGCATAAGAGAAATAAGTAATCAAATAAAGAAAAAGGAGAAGTATTTTTGTGATTTTTTTAAAACAAATTTAAAAACAACGTAATTTAAAATGGAGAAAAATTCAATGATAAAAAATGGTAAGACGTTAAGAATTCCTTATATGTTTCGTTTACCCATTTGGATTTTGATTCATAAAAATAACTCAATTGAAAGTTTCATATCCCAAACAATCAATCGGAAAATAAAGATTTGAAGAACTTGTGAATTAAAATTTATTTGAGTAAATAAAACTCTTACGTGAAGAGCTAGCAAAAATTATCTTATAAGAAATCCAAAAGTGGCAATATACCATAAGCAATATTGTAGTAAAAGACTACTTATAAAATAATGCTATCAATATATCCTATTATGCAACAATCACATAAAAATAGCTTGACTAAATTTATATAAAAGTTGACAACAAAATATATTGATATGAGAAAGAAATAAGATGAAAAATAATTATTTACTCGAATGTATAAACCTTATGAACCATTGGAGAATCAAAACCCAAACAAATTCACTACACATAGAAGATCATCTCTAGCCTCACCAAAGAAATTAGCCTAACATGCTCACAAAAATTCTCAAGAAAATAGGAGAAGAAGTTGGCTCTAAACTCAACCAAAAATTGATTCCCAAAAAATGTCCAAGCTTGCTGCAAAGGCTTGCTTTTATAGGCCGCAATGTCCAGTGGTGATGGAGAGATTTCGGCCCACAAAATTAGCCTCAGAGGATAGGCTACTGGCTGGATACATGCTTGACAATTAGCTGGTCAAGGAGTTTGGGAACATGGGCGATGATCGTGGGCCAAGATTTGTGTGGCCTTGAATTGGCAGCTTAGCTGAGAAATGCAGCTCGAAACTCACGTTAGGCCAGCTGAAGTCGCGGGCTTGGTGGGCGGTCTAGGCTGGAGTCACGGCTGAGATCATGTGGGCTAGGGCTGGCAGCTGGAGATGGAATTGTGGGCCTGAGAAGCGTGAGCTGGGGCTATGCTGGTTGGGATCGTGGGCCTGGGATTACTCAGGCTGGGAGACATGAGCTGGGGCCACGCGTCGAGCTTAGATCGTGTGGGTTGACGTGCACGTGGAGGAGGAGCTGGGCGGCTCGGCTTGGCTCGACAGCTGGCTATCGGCATGGCTTAATGGCTTGGGCTGATGGGTTGCATTTTGTTGGACTTTTTGATTGATTTTTGCTTGCAATTTTTGGCCCAAATGTTTTTCCTACAAAACAATTTAAATTAAATTGAAACAGAATATTTTCACATCAAAATATTTTTGAATTAATTTTATGAAAATATCTAATTAAAACTTAATTTATTTTGACATTTTTGAACAATAAAAGTGCATTTTTGTGCACTTATCAAAAGCAAATATCTATTGTCGTACTCTGGTAGCTGATGTAAGCTCCCCCATCGGTGTCACGTCATCGTTATACCCCCACCTTTGTCCAAAATTTAACATAAGAACCAAAACACATATTTTTTTTAAGAATTTAGGGGTATTTTAACAATAAAAAAATAGAT
>CM046385.1:19074323-19099323 GCA_025413485.1 Ficus microcarpa | reverse complement strand
GGTACTTGGTATATACCCATCCTTTTCAAACTTGGACTTCAATTCATCATATGCTTGATCTCAACGGCCACACTTATCACCAAAATGAAATTAATCATGACATCACAGTTTCCAAACTAAACTAAATCAAACGATATTTTGCAAGTTCCTTTTATTGCTACAATTAGGCGTAATTGTACTTAAAAAAAAAAAAAAAAAAAAAAAAAACCCTAGGCGCAATTGGAAACAATCAGAATGGTATAATTTAACGACATGATGATCAGTACAAACATTACTTTGGTTAATGAAAATTAAAATAAGGAAAAATGAAAAACTAATTAAAAAAAATTGAAAGAAGGGACAGAAAAAATGCATAAATAAGAATTTCTTCAAAGTTTCACTTCACCAATGGCAACAAGTTCCTGTAGTATTCAAGGATTGGGCAAAAATCACCTCCAAATGCTCTCCTCGTTTTTAACTAAAGGCTGCTTCTTCTTCTTCTTCTTCTTCTTAAACGTATCGTCATTCAAAAAGAGAGAATTAGGGAAGGTTTGAGAAAAAAGCAATAGAGGAGGGAAAGAGCGGGATTGTCCGACTATGGGTTTCGCACGATCGTTTTGGCGGGCACAGAGGACTGGCTTTTGCAGGTTGATGATATATTTATATATTTATATATATATAATATACACAACACTAATATCCGGCATAGTGTAATAAATGGTAACGTGAATTTCAGTTATTATATATATGAATAATGTAGAAAAGAATGTAATTAAAAATAAATATGAATTCTTCTTATTTTATATTTTCTTTTACATGAGTTTATATTCTTGTTAATTGAAATTCATATTTATAATAATCGAAAATCATATTAACAAATATTATCCGATATCAAATACAAGGCCAATCCTCAATATATATTTATATATATATATGTATTTTTTTATCTAACTGATGAGTTGAGTTTGATGAGTTAATTGGTTGTGCTTTTTTTCTTCTTCCTTTGACAACTTTCTAGAGGATTAAAAAAGGCAAAATTTCAGTAGTTTAGAATAATTAGCTTTTTAGGACCATTTTTTTTTAAACAAACTATAATTTAGTAATAGCTGTAGATGCTGGATTACTACAGTCAAAAATTTAATAGAAGTTAATGAAATTAAATGAATTAAATGATATATTGGGTCCCTGACAACCGTTGGTGAAATTCATAAAGCAGAAGGAAGAATTGAAAGGCTTATATCAGAAGACAAAATGAAAGTAAATACTTGAATTTAAAATGAACAAGAAGTAAATGAACACCAAGATGTATAGAGGTTCGCCCAACGACGGTGCTACGTCCTCTGAGAGTTATTTGATTAGTGTATACTCGAATTTTTATAATACAGAAGGTTGTCAGATCTCTGGAATGATTTTTGCAGAGTAACAGTAAGCTTGTTGATGTGTGTGTGTTTCAGGCAAAGGTATTCGATCCTTGAAGAATGAGGGGTCTTCCTCTATTTATAGAGGAAGGAACCAAGTCTGAATCCGAAGTTTTGGTGAACGGTTATCGTTTCGTCCACCGGGACACGTGTCAGAAGGTAAGTCGTGCAGTTTAACTTAGACAGTTATCAGACAAAATCGTGGGTTCAGCGGTTGAAATATAATACTCAGACCGCCAGTTATTGTAAATTATCTGATGAGTCATCAATAAGCATGAATCTGATGGTTAAGGGATATTTCCCTTGAAAAGCCGTTTGAAAGGTCGAACTACGAACGATTGATAAAGAACGAACGTTCATCGTATGATTCGTGTCATCCATCGTTCGTTACATGCTCAATGTTTGTATGAACAGTCAAGTTAGACGTTCAATCTCATACCGAATTTCGAACGATATCATGTGAATGGCAGATTGGGTCCGGCCCAATTAATCGAACGATGGATGGGTATCGAGGAGCAGGTCCGTAACTTGGGCATGGCCCAAACATAATCCATCAATGAATCGAGCGTCCGTTTAATGTACATCCAAAGACTAATAGTACAGTGGGAAGACGAAGTCTAACCCCAACAGATAGCCCCCCACTCTATCGAGCGATGGATCCTCGATAGAGTGTTTGAATGACGTTTGTATAATGATGTCGAACTCTGGTATTTCAGATTTTCAAAATCCGAAAAAGCTGTCATCATTAATGAAACGCATCGATTCCAGTAAATAGGGAATCTCGTGGTACGCGTGGCATGTACTGAATGGGAGTCTCGAAACGACGTCTCCATTTTTCGAAATTCGAACCGTTGCAATGGTACGAATCGTTATGATGATTCGCGTGAGAGGGGGCATGCGAACGGTTTCGACATTTATGCCGTCTGATCAGGCGTTATAAAGAGATCAGAACCGTATGATGAACTCTTTGAAGGTATATAACTTTTCACATTCTCTCTCTTGCCTATAACTCGCACTTGGAGCATTCCGCATTTTTAGAGCCAGAAGTTTTTTCGCAAGTTCCTCAAGTTCTCAGGCAAGACTCTACTTTTTCTTTCCTTCTTGGTTTAGTTTTGTTTTTTGATTTGGTTTTTCGAAACTTTCTGGCTTTGATTTTGCATTCTTGTTTCGGTAAGTGACTCGGTTAAGGGATTTAGTGAGTGTTATTCGAGTCTTCTGGGTTTTCCTCTGGGTTTTTAGCATACTGTTCTTAGGATTCATCTTCGGAATCAAAAGATTCTTCGACTAGATAGAAGTGTAGATCCGAAATTTTTTCTTTTTTCGTCCGAAATTCTGTTTGAGAATCAATGGACAAAGAAAAGCAAGTCATCGATGATGTAACTGTTGAGTGGACGAGCACTGATTCGAGTGACAATAGCTCAGATGATGAAGAGTTGGCAGAAGCTCTTCGTCGTTCGAAGTTCAACAACGAGTTTTCACAAACCCAAAGCGGTGCTGGGATGAGCGATGCTGGACGAGAGAGGAACCGACCAGCGACGACATCAGGAGCAGACATTCTGTCAATACCTCCCATCGCTCGATTAACCAAAGCGCCGCGAAGATTGAGCACTGAGTCGTTTCTTAAAACGTCAAACCCTCGTTCATCGTTAACCGAAGATGATTTATCGGACATTAGAGGTAGATATGGATTTCCAAACGAAGTTCAGCTTCGTTTGCCTCTTCCGAACGAACGAGCAGACACCGTATCAGAAGGGTGGATCTGCATGTATACGATCTACTTCGAGTGCGGGCTCAGACTTCCACTTCCCCCGCTTATGATTCAAGCTATGCATCATTATCAGTTGGCCATCCCTCAATTGATGCCGAACGGAATGAGGGTTTTTATCGGTCTGATCGTGCTGGCCGATGAAGCGAAGATCGAGGTTACAGTGGACGATCTCCTAGCCCTTTATTACCCTCAAGAAAACTCGAAAGACCGAGGAAGGTACTCGATGTATCCGAGGAGGAAGAGGCAAGTGGTGGGAAACATGAAGAACGCGAATCGATATTGGCAAGATCGTTATTTCTTCATGCACGTTAACGAACGATCGATGGGAGCACTGGCGAATGCTTTTTACCCTTTATGGGGTGCTCTTCGTAAGTATCGAACGATGAACACAAGGGTCTCAGTTAATATATTATGTCGAAATCTAAAATTTTGTTTGCTGTTTGTGCAGGTAAGGAGCTGAAGAAACCCCCACCAAAGGCGTTGATCTTTGAAGAGAAGTTTGACAAATTGATTGCCATACCCAACCGAGAGTGGGACGAGATCAACGTACAACAAAGGCTTAAAGCGTCGAGCTTGTGGAAGGACTTGGTTGACATTCCAACAGGTATTGTTAAACGTCTTCCTTCCTGGGTCGATTGGACGTTCGTGATCAGGGGAGCGCTAAGACGACTATTTGGCCCTCCACTGTTCATCGAACCATTAACTGACGAGGAAGCTTTGGTCGCAGAGTCAGTTTTGGACAGAATGGATTTCAAGCTGCCATCGAGCGAAGAACTTAAAGCGAAGAAACAGGCAGCAGCGAAAGCTGCGCTCGAAGCTAAGAAGGCCGCTACAGCAGCAGCAAAGGCTGCGAGCAATGCCCCAGCTCCATTTCCTGTCTTGGAGTCCTTTCCAGAACCTCCTTCAGCTGATCAAGTTGAACCAACTGTCCAGCCAACCGAGCCCCTCGTGGAGCCATCTCAGCCTCCCACAAAGAAGAGGAAAATCGTGGGGAAGGGCAAAAGGAAAGTTCCTGCTAACAGGATCATTTCGTCGAAAATTGCAACGCCAGAGTCAGATGATGAAACTCGGACTTCGAAGGAAGGGCAGAAGAAGTTCAAACTCGACTTGCCTTCAGACATAAGTTTTCTTGATGATAAGGAGGCGAGCGTTGCGCTCATGCGTCGCCTGTTCTCTGAAAAGGATGAAGATAAGATGAACAATGGGCGGATTCACAATCATCTGGATGACGTGCTCTGGGATGGTTTGAAGGTAATATATATATATACATTTTTTTTAACTAATACATCCAGATTGTCGAATGATGAACTTAATTTAACGCCTTTTCTTTTGTTCCTGTAGAACAACATTCGAACGATGGGGCTAGTTTATCGAACAGCTGATAGAATTTCAGCTATGAGCAACAAAATCAAGGAGCTCGAGGAGAAAGGCAGTGAGCGCGAGGAAAAGCTCAATGACATCGAAAAAAACTTTCAGGATGTCAAGGCGAGCGCTGAGAGCCTGATAGCTGATCTTCGAAACACAATAAAGATGTCGAAGGAAAACCTCGAAGTGTCGCAGGTCATCGCGACCTGTCATGATGAAGCTCAGGCTAAGATCAAAGTCCTCGAGACTGAGAAAGCTACATTCGAGGCTGAGAAGGCTGCTCTCGAGGCTGAGAGAACGACGCTCGTCACAGAGAAAGCTTCGCTCGTCGAGAAGGTTCTGAGCATCCATGAAGAATCGACCATGAGAGCTCGATACGAGCTTTTGAAGCAATATAAACAAGGGTTCCTGGTCGAAGCTGATGTCGATGAGGAGATCGAGATGTATGAAATTCTCGATGAAGCTGGGACATCAAAATCAGTTCCAGACTTAACCTCGGGTCAAGGTGTTGTTCCAAGCAACGATCCTCCTGCCCAAACTGACATTGAGGTCGAGCCCCCAGTCGTGGAGGATGCTACTCAAGACCGCGATGTGCGGGGGTAGTTTTTGTAACAATTATTTTTGTAGTTGAGACATTTGTATTCATTTAGTTTTTAATGAAGAATATGAATTTTTCCTCATGTTTGCACTAAATCAATAAATGTCCGAATGTCAAACGATAGTTCAAGCAATAGATTGAATGTATAACACGAATCCAAGTATTCAAATTAGGATTGAGACGTTGAACGATCATGATTTGCTTGTGAGCAAAAAACATTAATCATAATAGATTTACTTGCGAAAACTTCGAAGTAAAGTAATGTAATGTATTGAATTACATCCACAGCTGAACTCATTCAAATGTGATGAGCTGCCTACGTACCCAATGATTAGGGATCAAGCCATTCGTAGTTCGATCGAACGAAATAGTTGAATGATTTTGTGACTGGACTCGCATAAATGTACACGAGCTGCCTACGTACCCAATGTTTAGGGATCAAGTCGAACGTAGTTCAGGCCTCGGAAGGCGAAGTAATGAATGGTTTTAGATACAGACCTGTAGGATCGAACAATCAACCACAAAGGATCTGGCCTGTTACAAATAAAAGTACATAGTGATTGTCTGAAAAATTAGCCTAAATAAAAACTATTTACAGAAATTTGGCTAAGTAAAAGAAAATGATGGTTAATTTTTCACAAGTAATACTTGCGAAGATGATGTGAATTCCAGCTGCGAAGGACTTCTACTTCATCGAACGTTTCGAGGCGATAGATGCTTGGTCGGATGACCTTCAAGATCCTGTAAGGACCTTCCCAGTTTGCTCCTAGCTTTCCAGCGTTTGGCTCGGCAGTGTTCTGGAATACCTTGCGAAGAACGAGATCTCCTTCATTGAAAGTTCTTAGGCGAACCTTAGAATTGTAGTATTTGGCTACTGATTGTTGGTAGTTTGCCATGCGAATCAAGGCCTGATCTCGTCGTTCGTCAAGAATGTCCAGATTGTCGTTGAGCATTTCTTGATTCTGTCATTCGTTTTCGAAAGCCAATTGACGCCAAAGTGTGGGGACTCCAATCTCTGCTGGGACAACAGCTTCTGCGTCGAAGGTTAGGGAGAAGGGAGATTCGCCGTTCGCCCTTCTTGGAGTAGTCCTGTATGCCCAAAGTACGCCATGGAGTTCGTCTGCCCATCGCCCCTTTCGAGCTTCGAGTTTTTTCTTCAAATTCTGAACGATCATCTTGTTCGTTGCTTCAGCTTGTCCATTTCCTTGTGGATATCTCGGGGTGGAAAAGCTAAGCTCGATGTTCCAGTTGTGGCAGAATTTTCTGAAGTTACCCGAAATGAACTGAGACCCATTATCTGTTACGATCTCTTGGGGCACACCAAACCTGTAAATGATGTTCTTCCAGATAAATCCTTTGACGTCCGAATCTTTGACATCAGCAAATGCCTCCGCTTCAACCCACTTAGTAAAATAATCAGTGAGTACAAGCAGATATTTGCGTTGACCGCTTGCTCTCGGTAATGGGCCCACGATATCCATTGAATATTTCATGAATGGATAGGGTGCTGCGATGCTCGACAATCGTTCTGCTGGCTGATGAAATACTGGGGAATGTCTTTGGCACTTGTCGCATCGTTTGACAAAGTCTTCGCTGCCTTGAAGCATTGTAGGCCAGTAATAGCCTTGCCGCTTGACTTTGTTGCACAAGGATCGTCCCCCAGAGTGGTTTCCACATTTTCCTTCGTGAACTTCTTTCAGAACGTAAGTGGCTTCTTTATCATCGAGGCATCGAGCATAAGGGCCGTTGAACGAACGTTGGTAAAGGATGTCGTTGATCAGTGAAAATCTTGCAGCTTTGGTCTTGAGCTTCCGAGCTTCCTGTTTATCGTCCGGTAGAATTCCATCCTTCAAGTATTCCGTGATTGGTGTGCGCCAGTCCCTAGTGGCTTCAACTTCAAAGATTGAGGCTTCAATCTGAATGCTTGGTTCTTCAATGTAGCCGATTGGGATGCTGCGACGTATGTTGGGTTCTGATGTTGATCCGAAAGAAGCCAAGGCGTCCGCTTGCGTGTTATGGCTTCTCGACACTTGTTGTATCGAGTATTCTTCGAACTGCTGCAGCAGCGAACGAGCCATGTTTAAGTTGGCTTCCATCCTTGCATCCTTGGCTGTGTATTCTCCCAACACTTGATTCACAACGAGTTGTGAGTCGCTATGAATTTTCAAACGTCGAGCCCCCAGTGCTTTGGCTAAGTGTAGACCAGCAATCAAAACTTCATATTCGGCTTCATTGTTCGAGGCCTTGAATCCCAATCTGAATGATTGCTCCATTACTTCGCCATCTGGAGACTGGTAAATTACTCCCACACCTGATCCTTTGACATTTGATGCTCCGTCCACCATGAGTGTCCAGCAGCATTCTACTTGAGTTTTTTACGTGAAAGGATCCGGAGCGAGTTCAGCTACAAAGTCAGCAAGTACCTGTGACTTAAGACTAGTTCTAACCCGGAATTCGATGTCGAATTTGCTCAACTCTACCGCCCATTTTGTTAATCGTCCAGATAAGTTAGGACTATGAAGGATGGCTCACAATGGGTATGTTGATAAAACGACTATCGAATGTGATTGGAAATATGGCCTCAACTTTCTTGCGGCAGTAACGAGGGCAATGGCTAATTTCTCAACCACCGGATATCTAGTCTCTGCATCAAGTAATGATTTGCTAACATAGTAGACTGGCTGTTCACCGTTCGCATCTCGTACGAGAACGGCACTGACTGCAACTTCTATTACTGAAAGATACAAAAACAAACTTTCCCCTGTCTGGGGTTTGGATAAAACTGAAGGGGTGGACAAATACCTCTTTAGATCCTCAAAGGCTTGTTGGCATTGCTCGTTCCACTCGAACTTCTTATTACCTTTGAGAAGCTTGAAAAAGGGCTGGCATTTATCGGTCGAGCGAGAGATGAACCTGTTCAGAGCAGCTATTCTTCCAATCAGCTTCTGGATCTCTCGCTTGTTTTTCGGTGAAGGCATGTTCATTATCGCTCGAATCTGGTCTGGGTTCGCTTCAATTCCGCGCTATGTCACGATGTAACCTAAGAACTTTCCAGACGAAACACCGAATGAACATTTTGAAGGGTTCAAACGCATGTTGTGTTGTCTGAGGACTGAGAAACATTCTGATAGGTGTTCAATGTGATCAGCGGCCTTCAATGATTTGACCAGCATATCGTCTATGTAGACCTCCATCGTTCGACCGAGTTGATCAGCGAACATTGCGTTAAAAAGTCTTTGGTAAGTGGCTCCTGCATTTTTGAGTCCGAAAGGCATGACCTTGTAACAGTAAATCCCCCTTTCTGTGATGAACGCGGTCTTCTCTTGATCGTCGGGATGCATGAGGATCTGGTTGTATCCGGAGAAGGCGTCTATGAACGAGAGTAACTCGTGTCCTGCTGTAGCATCAACCAAACGATCGATATGTGGGAGAGGAAAACTGTCTTTGGGGCAGGCCTTGTTCAAATCTGTGAAGTCAATGCAGACTCTCCACTTTCCGTTCTTCTTCTTGACAATCACGACGTTCGCTAGCCAGTCTGGGTACTGCACCTCCTTGATGAATCCAGCTTCGATCAATTTTCGCACCTCATCGTTGACGATCATATTCCGCTCGATGCCAAGTTTTCTTCGCTTCTGCTTAACAGGCTTATGGCTTGGATCGACGTTAAGTCGATGTGTCGTTACTTCCGGGTCAATGCCTGGCATGTCTTTGTGCAACCATGCAAAGCAGTCTTGGTTGTTGCAAAGAAAACCTAGTAGCTGGTGGCGAATAGTGTCTCCGAGCATAGAGCCAATGTTAATGGCCCGTTCTGGTTGAGCTGGGTCTAACTGGATCTCATCCAGTTTTTCCATGTCAGGCTGTACTTGGCCGTTCGATTTCTTCTCTTCTAATTGCTATAATCGTTCGGCCTTCTTCATCTTTAAAGTGTGGAGGTAGCAAGTTCTGGCTACCTCTTGGTTCCCCTTAATCTCCTTCACTCCTCTTCTGGTGGGAAACCTGATGCGCTGGTGGTATGTAGATGGTACAGCCTGCATCGCGTGAATCTATGGCCTTCCGAGAATGATGTTATAGGCCGATGGACAATCAAGGACTAAAAAGGTGGTTAATTTGTTCACTCCTGCAGCAAACACAGGAAGTTTAATCTTACCAATCGCCGCGGTCGATTCTCCGTTAAATCCTGTCAAAATAGACGTCGAACTCTCGATCTCAGATTCGGAAAGTTCCATTTCCTTCAACGTCGAAAGGAAAAGGGCATCCGCTGAGCTTCCATTGTCCACAAGGATCCGGCTGACCTCACAATTTGATACGTTCAACGTAAGGACTAACGCGTCATCGTGAGGTTGGCTTAAGCTGGTTGCTTCGCTGCTATGGAAACTGATCGAGTGTTCGATAAGATCATCTGGGAGCACCGATGCTATTGGTTGTGTGGCTTTCTTCGGTGGGATTTTACAGCTGTTATCGTCTCTCCGCTGTAAACCGATCCCCCACAAATAACTCCAATTGTCTTACGAACTGGCGGTGGCGAAGGAGAGTCATCCACATGTTGTACAACCCTTCGTTCCTTGGACTCGTTGCCTAGTCCATAAGTCTCCCTCCCCTTTTCCGTCAGAAACTCTCGCAGGTGGCCCTTCTTCAGCAACTCGGCTACCTCTGCTCTTAAAGCTCGACAGTCGACGGTCTGGTGGCCATGATCTTTATGGAATTCGCAGTACTTGCTCGTATCTCTGGCTGGGTTCTCGGGCAGTTTCTTTGGCCAGGTGACGTAGTCCTGGCGTTTCAAGTGGGCGATGAGTTCTGAGGGACTGATGCCAAGGGCATACTTTGGAGGTGAGAGCGGACGCTTATGGTCACGTCTAGTCGATCGTTCGACTCTCCTTTCTGTTTTGCGTTGTGGGATTGGCCGCTCGTGTCTGAAGCTTTTTTGTCGTTCCTCAGGAGCTTTCGTGACTTCATCTCTTGTACGAGCCAAATCTCGTTCTACTCGCTCGTTTTCTTCCTCCAACTCTATAAATCCTTTTGCTCGATGTAGAGCGTCCTGAATCGTCGGGGGGTATCGAGCACAGATCTCGTTTTTGAACAAAGACTTGTGCTTTAAGCCCTTCTTCAGTGCTTCTCTCACCGTGCCGTCATCGAGCCCGGAGATTTCGGAGATGGCTTTGCTGAAGCGTTTAATGTACGCACGGAGGGATTCATGTGGGCCTTGCACAACACTCCACAAGTCCTTCGTTGTTTTCCCCGATTGGATATGGACTGAATAGCTCCTCATAAACTCAAGGGAAAGCTCGTCAAAGGAGTCAATAGATTCCGAGGCAAGATTGCAGAACCATCTTAGTGTAGGTCCCTTCAAACTCTTTGCAAAAAGCTTGCACATCATGTCGTCGAGCATTGCAGTCAGGATGTTCGTGGACTGCACGACATGTTTGTATTGGAGAAGGTGGTCATGTGGGTCCGACATTCCATCGAACCTGGGAAAGGTCACGTTACCAAACTTAGGTGTGACGGAGTTGGTAATCCGTTTTGTCAAAGGTGTCTCTCAGACTCATTAAGCAAGATCATCAAAACTAGGAGTTGATGTTGTTGCTCTATGTAGCTGGGAGGAGAAACGCTGCTCCATCTGCGCTTCTAATGTCCTCATTTCCTCAGACATTATGCTCCTCATCATATCTTCAACATTCATCGTCCCTTGTAGAATGGGACCCTCTGGTGATGGCGGTAAGTCGGGCGTCGAACGCTGGATGGGAGTGTTACGCTGTCTTTGATCGAACTCTCTCGTTCGATATTGCTGCTGCTGTTGCTGTTGCTGTTGTTGGTACTGGTACTGGTGTTGCGGGTGCTGATACGGCTGATGCTGCTGCGACTGTTGTGCTTGCCTTTTGTTTGCCGCGGTTGTATTCCTCGGCGTGGTCAAAGGTTGCATTGGGGCCACCGGGCTGTGTGCAACATTCCTTGTCCCTTGAGGATAGTATGGGGTGGTTTGCTGCCAGCCCCCACTATTAGGACCTCGAGGAAACTGGGACGTGGATACTTGCCTGCCCCCGGTGTTCGCCCCTGTCGAGTACCCGTAGTATGGGTAGTAATAAGAATAAGCGGCTTGAGAGTTGACGGACATCAACTGGTTCTTGAAAATCTGGTTCTGTGCAGCGATGCTCTCCATCTGACTCTGCTGGTTATCATGTTTCTTGGTTAATTCCTCAACCAACCGCGTCAAATTAGCGACCTGGGAATCTGCATTCGAGGTTGAAGCCTCTTGATGACCAACTGGGCTTCCCTGGGGAAGTTCTTCATGGTGTTCATGTTCTGCTGCTATTGTCGCTTTGTGAATTTCCGGTGTAAGATGGCCAAGAGCCCCACGGTGGACGCCAAACTGTAGATGCTGGATTACTACAGTCAAAAATTTAACAGAAGTTAATGAAATTAAACGAATTAAATGATAGATTGGGTCCCTGGCAACCGTTGGTGAAATTCATAAAGCAGAAGGAAGAATTGAAAGGCTTATATCAGAAGACAAAATGAAAGTAAACACTTGAATTTGAAATGAACAAGAAGTAAATGAACACCAAGATGTATAGAGGTTCGCCCAACAACGGTGCTACGTCCTCTGAGAGTTATTTTATTAGTGTATACTCGAATTTTTCTAATACAGAAGGTTGTCAGATCTCTGGAATGATTTTTGCAGAGTAACAGTAAGCTTGTTGATGTGTGTGTGTTTCAGGCAAAAGGTATTCGATCTTTGAAGAAGGAGGGGTCTTCCTCTATTTATAGAGGAAGGAACCAAATCTGAATCCGAAGTTTTGGTGAACGGTTATCGTTCTCGTCCACCGGGACACGTGTCAGAAGGTAAGTCGTGCAGTTTAACTTAGACAGTTATCAGACAAAATCGTGGGTTCAGCGGTTGAAATATAATACTCAGACCGTCAGTTATTGTAAATTATCTGATGAGTCATCGATAAGCATGAATCTGATGGTTAAGGGATATTCCCCTTGAAAAGCCGTTTGAAAGGTCGAACTACGAACGATTGATAAAGAACGAACGTTCATCGTATGATTCGTGTCGTCCATCGTTCGTTACATGCTCAATGTTCGTATGAACAGTCAAGTTAGACGTTCGATCTCATACCGAATTTCGAACGATATCATGTGAATGGCAGATTGGGTTCGGCCCAATTAATCGAACGATGTATGGGTATCGAGGAGCAAGTCCGTAACTTGGACATGGCCCAAACATAATCCATCAATGAATCGAGCGTCCGTTTAATGTACATCCAAAGACTAACGGTACAGTGGGAAGACGAAGTCTAACCCCAACAATAGCCATCCTCTCAAACAGACTAGGCTGGTTTTGACGGGTTTATCACAAGGATGGAAAGTCGTGGAATAAAGAAAAATGGTTTTGGCATGTGGAACTTGTTGCTTCCTCTCCCACCTCTTCCTCTCTAGTTGAAGCGCCTTCAACTGCAGTTAGTTTGTAGAGAGTTGCGTTAGCTTGGGTTCTTTCCTCGGGTGATTCTCTTACTTCGTAGCTTTTCTTTGAGTAAAACTGCTTCTTTTTTTGTTGGCTTTTACAATAGAAATAACCTAAATGTAATCCTTTTTCTATAAAATATATCATATTCAATATTATATTGGGGAGAGTATGCTGCTAGTGTACGATAAAGGAAGCCATCCTATGGAGGGGCATCTTTGGCTTGACTTTTGTGTTGCAAGTGCATGCGTCCACCATAGTAAGTTTCTTGTATATAGTTAAGGTTTTGCTTTGTTTGGTGTTGATTTTAGACTAGACTGGTTTTTTTTAATTTTATTTTTATTTGAGTAAATTACGCTAACACCTTTTGTGTTCTTCCAAAATTACAAAGACACCCTGTAATCAAAACTAATAACATCAACACACCACTCTCTAACTCTGTTAAATTTTGGTTTGGAATGATGAAAATACCCCCCAATTAATTTCTTCAATTAATCTTACTAGAGTAAATCACATCCTTTCATCACTCAAGGGTTTCACTCCAAAACAAAAGAAACTCCAGTAGCCACAAGAAGCTAAACGGCCTCCCCCAATCGCACCTTTCCTCGACGGATTTGTAATCGTCGTGCACCCGCCTTTGCCTAATCCCTACAATGCCCAGCCCTTCATTGCACCGCGTGGCCTCCTCAAACCGTTTATCTTCCATCGTGAAGCCACCCCCTGTGAGTCTGTCACCCGCGACCCCTGCAACTCGATCTTTGTTGCAAGACGGATCTCCTTAACTAGCCCTCCATGTACCCACCCACTCCCCTGCGCGAACCAACCTCTACTGACCCTCCTCTGCGCAAACCAACCTTCGCTGGCCCTTCCTCTACGCGATCTAGCCTCCGCTAGCCCTTCTCGGCACGTTCCAGCCTCTATCAGCCATCCCCGCGCCGTCCAGTCTTCATCGTCCATTCACCTCTGCCAATTACATATGTGGGTTTTGAGATTTCTAATGGTTTGAATGGAGTTATTTTGTAATCGAAGATAAAAATGGATTTTTGAGAACAATAAAATAAAATAAAATAATTATAGCTGAAAATAACTAGTGCTGGGAATTTGGGCCGCCCGGCCCGGCCCAACATGAGCCCGATGGGCTATTTCAAAAATTCGGATCGGGTCGAGCCGGGCTGGGCCGGGCCGGATTTTTGAAATATAAGGCCACCTCGGCCCACAGGCTTAGAGCGGGCTGGGAGTGAGTCAGGTCGGGCCTAGCCCAATTTTTTCAATTTTTATTTAATTTTTTTTGTTTGTAATTTTTGAATAAATTTGTATATTTTTGATAATTTATTATTTTATCTTAATATTTTATCTTAGATAAAAAATAAAAAATTTTATACTTTGTTAAAAAAATTTTATTATACTATTTCTATTAATTTTTATATTTATATTTATATTATAATTGCTTAGTTAGTACTTAATAATTATAATATTAGTTAGTTAGTTAACTTAATATTATAATTAAACTTTTAATTTTAGTTGTTTAAGATTATAAGTGGTTGTCTGGTTCATTAGTTCCAACTGAAATATCTGAGTTCAGTTTCAACTAACACCCTTTGGTCTGTGATCCCAGCTTGGCTCATCTTCAACCCCTTACACAGTAAACCAAACTTGGTTTACTGTGCAACAAGTCGATGGCCCTTTTGCTCGCCCATCTACCGAAACGATCCCCAAACTTCGGTCTTTTCTTCTCACCTTTCTGCACCTTATCTCCACCGGTTTTCGCCTCGTCCCTACCGTTAAAGCGAAAAAAAGAAGCTCAAAAAATATTGTGATGAAAGCCAAACGGGGAGGAAAAGATCAAGAGGGATAAAAAGAGAGAGGAACCTCAGGTCTGTGGTTGGGGCGGATATTTCAGCTGCGATGGAGTGGAGGTTGAGGGAAGCCATCAACATGTTGTTGCGGCGGATGTGAATGCCAATTTCGCTCGTAGTCAGTGGGGTCGGAAGACGACGCCATGGAAGCGAAATCAGAATTTTTGGGGAACAAATAGGGTTTTTTTTTTTTTTTGGAATTTTGTTTTCTTTTAACAGAGAAGAGTTTTGAACTTTTGATGGTCTGTTTGAGACTATGAGAGTGTTTGCTTGGCGGGAGAATGAATGTGGCAGCAAATGAAAAAATAGTAGTACTGTCTTCCCCCTTCCTTGCCTATCTGCAGCATAGTTGCTCCTTCGTCTGCCAGTCCTCTTTCCCTAGTCACCATCGGTCTTTCATCTCTGCCGAAGCCAGGCCTCTGTTCTCTGCCATTTCGAATCGAATATATTTGTTTCCTTGTCACAGTAGGTGGTATGAACCCCACGAGTTTAAAGTGTAAATGTATGCTTTCATATTCAACCCTCACAACGTCTCCATCTCTTCCCTGGGTTGATTCCGGAGTCTTGGCCATTGTCGACGCCGAATTTCTGTCCAATTTTCTAATTGCCCGACTCCCAATTTTCGTTTCTAGGGTTTCTTCCACCTGGGCTTATACTCGAATCCAGTCGGGGAACTTGGTGCCCTGCCAGGTTTGTTCATCGGACTCCTGGCATAGGTACCGCTGGTGGCCAATGCGGCGCCGACTGGGGTCCGCGACGCAAGCTCGATCAAAAGGTCTTGTTACCCACTATTTTCGGGTTCGGAAATCATCGCACCGAGCCATCGCTTCCTGCCCTAATCCGCCTTCATCAGTCGTATACTCCTCCTTCAGCTCGAACTTGGTAACCCAAGTATAGTATCTTAACCTTTTACAAATTTTCTTCATTGTCAACTGATTTGAGCGTATGGCAGGCCGGGTTATGCATAATATGGAGAAATGATTTAGTGCATGTTTGGCTTAATTTTCTGAATCGTAAGATATAAACCATGCGTTGGGGTGGATTTAGATCAGTTTGAACATCGTTGATGCAATGTGTTGGTATTTTTGTTCTGTGACATATTTGATGAGTTGGGTTGGTTTGACTGCTTCATATGATGGTAGATGCATTATTTGGCACATATTTTTGTTAGTTGACCTAAAAATAACTTTGGTTTGTGTTAGGGTAAAAATATGCGTTGAAATGTTAAATGTGCATTTTGCTCACTTTGTTAAATTTTTCGCTTGAGCCCATTATTTTTTTCACCGAAAGAGGCTCTGGTCTGGTTTTTGTTGGTTTTGATCATCCAATATACCTTGTTTTGGTCATTTAGGAGTTGCCTAGATGATCCACCATGACTCGAACTATTATTTTTCCATTTTGGTCACTTTATGCTTGATTTTTGCTTGATTTTGCTACTTTTTCCACCCAAACAGGCTCGAGTCTGTTTTCTTCATTTTTGTTGATTCTTGTATCTTGTTTTGGTCATTTAGGGGCTGCCTAGATGATCCACTTGAGTATGAGCCATTATTTCTTCATTTTGGACGTTTTATGCTTGATTTCGTTACTTTTTCCACCCAAATAGGCTCGGGTTGTAATACCTACTTTTTCTATAATTATTATTTCCTTCTAGAAGGAATTGAATGTATGCCGTACCGGCATTTTAGAGAAAAGTTCGCTTTAGAACTTCACTATGTGTTACGAGCTCTTATAGTTTTATAATACTCGAATATGCTTGTTTTGATTGATGAATGGTCTTTTCGGATGAAAAGAGATAAATTTTGCATCATTCTAGGAAAGTCAAAGGGTTGACCAAAAAAGTCAACTTTGACCCGGGAAAGTCAAAGTTTGACCAAAATGGTCAAAACCCTCACTGTACAATTTTATGAGATGCAGTATAGGAAAAATACTGCGAAAAACTCATTTTTCGGATAAGATGACATATTTTAGAACTAAAACCACTATAGAAAAATCAAGCACGCAAAATTAAGGTATAGGGCAAAAGGGTTTGGAAAAATAAAGAAAAAATTTTTCAGTCCGATTTTTCACAGATAAAATTTTTACGACAGTATAAATTATTAATACTGTGTATTAGTACAACACAGTATTAGATTTATCTATGTTAAGTTCAAATTATACTGTTTATTGGAAAAAGGAGCCAAACGAGCCTTTATGATTTATGACATCATAAAGTTTTGAATTATGACATCACCAACTTTTTCAAGAACAAATCTCCACATGACATGTGTCTTTTGCTAGCTAATTCTTGGTTGTTTTCCACTCCAAAACAGCCGCCCAAAAGGGGGGGTGTTTGTGCAAGATTTCAAAAATTTTGGGGGCCAAATTGCAAAGAATTTTGTGTCCCACATTGCCTATAAATAGGGCTGCCCTCCTCCCTATTTAAATCAGAAAATGTAACCTCATTATGCCCAAATTTCAGCAGCAAAAACCGAGAGCCAAAGGGAGAGAAATCTGAAAAAAAAATTTGAACCAACTTGTGTTAGTGTTGTTCGGTTTGTGTGGAAAAGCAAGAGAAAGAGAGAAAAATTTTTCCAGCCATTTTGGTGGCTGTAACCGTGGGCAGCAAGCAGTGAAAGAGAGGAAAAAATTTCAGGATTTGAAGGAAAACTCTAAGGGAGAGTTCGGGGTTCATTCGAGCAAGCTTAGGGTGAGTTTTCGGAACCTTTTCTCTTCCTAGATAGCCCACGGGTTTTGTGCAAGAAACCAAGAAAAATTTTTCAGCTTTGGGTCTATTATAGGGCTGTAGCCGAGCATAGGGAGGAGCCAAAATTTGAGGTCCAAATCAGTCAAATTTGGTGTCAAATTAGTGAGCCAAACCGGTCTGCAAGTTTAGAGACAAAGGGGTGTGAGATTGGTTCAAATTCTAGAGCCAAACCCTATCCATTTCAAGGTAAAATTTTTCAAAAGCTTTAATCCTTTTCCAATCAAGTTTTTAAGTTCAAATTTAAATGTATTTGTTCAAGCTAATGGTTGTAAGAGCATAAGCTCACTAATTTAGTTTATGCCCTTAAATGTGCTTGATTAGGTTGCTAGATGTGGTTTGGTTCCTTTATGTTCATTAATATGTTTATGTTTATTTGGTATGCTAGGATTGCATGCTAGAAATATTACATGAGGTTATATGTCCCTTGGGGTATGAATTAGCATGTGCATGAATGGTTTGAATTTATTTTGGTATGTGATGACTGCATGGAATGAATGGATATGCTATGCTAGCCATGCAACCCTAGGATAGGATTCGGTTCTATGGGCTGCATGAACGGGTTAGGGCTGCATGTTGGGACATGCAAGACATTAGGAACGCTGCATGATGTGTCCTTAAGCTCCTGATGTGATCGGTTGAGGTAGAAACCGAAAACTAGGGCGTAAACCAAACTTAGTAAGCAAGGCTGCCAGTTCGGGTTCCCCACTAGTCAGTCGCAGGAAATCGGTAATTTCAGGCCTTTAGAGGCCGAATGGGCAAAAATGTAAAACACGAAAGTTGTAGAACAGGGTCTTTCCTAGGGGCATCGCGGACCGTTTCTCAAAATAAGGTTCCAAAGGCCTCCGTTTTCACGAAAAACCGAGGATGGTCCATCAGGACACCGTTTTTAGGATCACCGAGTTTCAAATAAAAACTGGTACTAATCGGTGCAGAATCAGAATTTTTGTAAAACACAAAAGTTTTAGATCTCTTCGAGGGCTAGAATTTTCGTGAAGGAAACTTTTTCTAATTCCCAAAGGGTTTTAAGCTAGACCTTGAAATCTGAAAACTGTGTAAGGAGCAAAATGTTCCTACACAGATTTTTATAGAACCCATAGAGAAAAATTGTTTTTCGGTATAAACACTCTGTTTTGAACATGGAAACTGTTCCAAGGGCAGTTTCAAACCCTCAAATGTTTTAAAAACCCAGTTTTAAGATCCAAGGATTTTTAAGGGAAATTATAGCAGTTTTTCGGCTTTTATGCCAAAAGCTCTTTCAAAGACAAAGAAAAGAGAATAAAGTGTTCAAGTTCAAGGTTTGCTAGGTAAAAATTTAAGATGAACTGTGATTGGGAATTCATATCCGAATCACAGGGCTTAGCCCCAAAGCCCGGAGTTGACCCGAACGGAGGGTTGACTTTAGTAACCTAGAGGTTGACTTCGGTTAACCTAACTTGGATTAGGATTACGATAAGTTTAAGGTTAGGTGTTAATCTAACCTTTTTACGCTCTCACATGTGATAGATTTGAAAGGTTATCCAACGTAACCGCACATAAAATGTTTTAAGATAGGGGGACATATAGCCAATGCATTGCATGAATGTTGGTGGATAACCAACATTATTATGGTCATAGGCTAGAGTATTAACTAGTCCTTCGATTAAGCAGGATATAACCTGCAGCTGAGCCCCGAGGTGGAACAGCATATCAACAGGCATAGACAAGGTAAGTACAACGCCGCCTACAGCATAGGCTAGTAGTTGTATACTTGCCTAGATTTTATTGTTGTGCTATGTGTTATGAGATGTTACGAGGTTATGTGTATGTATTAAGTATATGCTATGAAATGTGTTAAGTAAGCAACGTATGCTTACGATATATATTAAATGCATACGAATGATGATAAAATGTCATTGAACGGGATGTTCATGAAATAAGACCATGTATGTCACGATTAAGAATGATAAGGTGAAAAGTAGGTAAAGGCGATATGTCGCCTGTGTCGTGCCACCCGCACCAGGTCGGGTTAGATTGTGGATTGAGTTGGATTTGGTTTGGCCGCCCTAACCAATTCATAGTCGCGCGCCGGGTACGAACACACATGTTAAGGGCCCCTAAGTAGAACAAGTAGATATAAAAATAAATAAGCATAATATGAACATAATTGGTTCATGCATGCTATATGTCTTGAAGTATATGCAGTAGAGTGATGATATGTTTTGTTATAAGTCACGAGTCGCAGTATAGGAGTTGTACTTGCTGAGCGAAAGCTCATTGTGTTAAGTTTGTGCTGTAGGTAAACAACCTGCTGGCATTTGATGATGCAAGGTGGAATCGCGTGGCCGGGCACTGTGAATGGTGGAAAATGGGGACTGCTACGCGTTTTGTTAATTATGTTTTATGTTTCGTATATGTATATACGCCTTATATAAAAAAAAAAAAAATTTCCGCTGTGTTTCATGTAATAATTAAGTAAGTTGTAAAAGCTATGTATGGATGCATGTATGTATGTACGGTAACGGCCTGTGCTAGGTGGGTCGTTACACGGGTCTGGTTTTTGTTGGTTTTGTTGATTCTTGTACCTTATTTTGGTCATTTAGGGGCTGCCTAGATGATCCACTTGAGTTTGAACTATTACATTTTGTTTTTGGTCATTTTATGCTCGATTTTCGTTTGATTTTGCTACTTTTTCCATCCAAACAGGTTCGGGTCTGGTTTTTGTTGGTTTTGTTGATTCTTATACCTTGCTGTGGTCATTTAGGGGCTGTCTAGATGATCCACTTAAGCTTGAACTATTATTTTTTGTTTTTGGTCACTTTATGCCCGATTTTCGCTTGATTTTGCTACCTTTTCCACCCAAACAGGCTCGGCTCTGGTTTTTGTTGGTTTTGTTAATTATTGTACCTTGTTTTGGTCATTTAGGGGCTGCCTAGATGATTTACTTGAGCTTGAACTATTATTTTTTTCTTTTTGGTCACTTTATGCCCTATTTTCGCTTGATTTTGCTACTTTTTCCACCCAAACAGGCTCGGGTCTAGTTTTTATTGGTTTTGTTGATTCTTGTACCTTGTTTTGGTCATTTAGGGGCTGCCTAGATGATCCACTTGAGCTTGAATTATTATTTTTTGTTTTTGGTCACTTTATGCCCGATTTTTGCTTGCTTTTGCTACTTTTTCCACCCAAACAGGCTCGGGTCTGGTTTTTGTTGGTTTTGTTGATTCTTGTACCTTGTTTTGGTCATTTAAGGGCTGCCTAGATGATCCACTTGAGCTTGAACTATTATTTTTTGTTTTTGGTCACTTTATGCCCGATTTTTGCTTGATTTTACTACTTTTTCCACCTAAACAGGCTCGGGTCTGGTTTTTGTTGGTTTTGTTGATTCTTGTACCTTGTTTTGATCATTTAGGGGCTGCCTAGATGATCCACTTGAGCTTGAACTATTATTTTTTGTTTTTGGTCACTTTATGCCCGATTTTCGCTTGATTTTGCTACTTTTTCCAGCCAGACAAGCTCGGGTCTGGTTTTTGTTGGTTTTGTTGATTCTTGTAACTTGTTTTGGTCATTTAAGGGCTGCCTAGATGATCCACTTGAGCATGAGCCATTATTTTCTCATTTTGGACGTTTTATGCTTGATTTTGTTACTTTTTCCACCCAAACAGGCTCGGGTCTGGTGTTTTTTGGTTTTGTTGATTTTTGTACCTTATTTTGGTCATTTAGGGGCTGCCTAGATGATCTACTTGAGCTTGAACTATTATTTTTTTCTTTTTGGTCACTTTATGCCCTATTTTCGCTTGATTTTGCTACATTTTCCACCCAAACAGGCTCGGCTCTGGTTTTTGTTGGTTTTGTTAATTATTGTACCTTGTTCTGGTCATTTAGGGGCTGCCTAGATGATCTACTTGAGCTTGAACTATTATTTTTTTCTTTCTGGTCACTTTATGCCCTATTTTCGCTTGATTTTGCTACTTTTCCATCCAAACAGGCTCGGGTCTAGTTTTTATTGGTTTTGTTGATTCTTGTACCTTGTTTTGGTCATTTAGGGACTGCCTAGATGATCCACTTGAGCTTGAACTATTATTTTTTGTTTTTGGTCACTTTATGCCCGATTTTTGCTTGATTTTGCTACTTTTTCCACCCAAACGGGCTCGGGTCTGGTTTTTGTTGGTTTTGTTGATTCTTGTACCTTGTTTTGGTCATTTAGGGGCTGCCTAGATGATCCACTTGAGCTTGAACTATTATTTTTTGCTTTTGGTCACTTTATGCCCGATTTTTGCTTGATTTTGCTACTTTTTCCACCTAAACAGGCTCGGGTCTGGTTTTTGTTGGTTTTGTTGATTCTTGTACCTTGTTTTGGTCATTTAGGGGCTGCCTAGATGATCCACTTGAGCTTGAACTATTATTTTTTGTTTTTGGTCACTTTATGCCCGATTTTCGCTTGATTTTGCTACTTTTTCCAGCCAGACAAGCTCGGGTCTGGTTTTTGTTGGTTTTGTTGATTCTTGTACCTTGTTTTGGTCATTTAAGGGCTGCCTAGATGATCTACTTGAGCATGAGCCATTATTTTCTCATTTTGGACGTTTTATACTTGATTTTGCTACTTTTTCCACCCAAACAGGCTCGGGTCTGGTGTTTTTTGGTTTTGTTAATTTTTGTACCTTATTTTGGTCATTTAGGGGCTGCTTAAATGATCCACTTGAGCATGAGCCATTATTTTCTCATTTTGGACGTTTTATGCTTTGATTTTGGCTTGATTTTGCTACTTTTTCCACTCAAACAAGCTTGGGTCTAGTTTTTGTTGGTTTTGTTGATTCTTATACCTTGCTGTGGTCATTTAGGGGTTGTCTAAATGATCCACTTGAGCTTGAACTATTATTTTTTGTTTTTGGTCACTTTATGCCCGATTTTCGCTTGATTTTGCTACCTTTTCCACCCAAACAGGCTCGAGTCTGGTTTTTGTTGGTTTTGTTAATTATTGTACATTGTTCTAGTCATTTAGGGGCTGCCTAGATGATCTACTTGAGCTTGAACTATTATTTTTTTCTTTCTGGTCACTTTATGCCCTATTTTCGCTTGATTTTGCTACTTTTTCCACCCAAACAGGCTCGGATCTAGTTTTTATTGGTTTTGTTGATTCTTGTACCTTGTTTTGGTCATTTAGGGGCTGCCTAGATGATCCACTTGAGCTTGAACTATTATTTTTTGTTTTTGGTCACTTTATGCCCGATTTTCGCTTGATTTTGCTACTTTTTCCAGCCAGACAAGCTCGGGTCTGGTTTTTGTTGGTTTTGTTGATTCTTGTACCTTGTTTTGGTCATTTTAGGGCTGCCTAGATGGTCCACTTGAGCATGAGCCATTATTTTCTCATTTTGGATGTTTTATGCTTGATTTTGCTACTTTTTCCACCCAAACAGGCTTGGGTCTGGTTTTTTTTGGTTTTGTTGATTTTTGTACCTTGTTTTGGTCATTTAGGGGCTGCCTAGATGATCCACTTGAGCATGAGCCATTATTTTCTCATTTTGGACGTTTTATGCTTGATTTTGGCTTGATTTTGCTACTTTTTCCACTCAAACAGGCTCAGGTCTGGTTTTTGTTGGTTTTGTTGATTCTTGTACCTTGTTTTGGTCATTTAGGGGCTGCCTAAATGATCCACTTAAGCTTGAACCATGATGGTCACAATTATGGACATTTTATGCTTGATTCTGGCTTCATTTTGCCTTAAGTTAAAGTTTAATTCCCTTCTTGGTGATAATGTATACAACATATAAAAATTTCGGATGCGTAATCTGACTGGTGAATTAATGACCTGATAGATATCGTTTGATAACGATATCTAATCACATGGGGGCCGGGTATGCGTTTTAATCGTCTGGTCGGCTCCGTCGGTACTTGGTTAACCCTGGACCTAGGGCTTATATGCCATGGTATCTACATATGTATTGGTTCATTGACATGCCTCAGATGAACTTTGTCGAGCAATTTATACTGAGCCAACCCCTCCTCGTGCTCTTTTGTATTTAGTTATGTATTTTGTTTTTTGTTGACCACTTTATTAAGGTAATGCCTTGAAGAGCGACGAGTGAGTCATATCATTGGGATCAGGCTAAGGAAACAGTTTTCCTTGAAAAGCTTGATTACTATGTGGCCTGCAATTCCGGTCGACATCCTCATCTATCGACCCTCGAGAGCTGGGCAAGGCAGTTTAATGCTGTGTTTGGAGGGGTTCCTGCATACGGCTTAACATTACAGCAGAAGAAGGATGGGATGAGAAAAATATATAGGGGTTGGAAGGCATTGCAATGTCGGACAGGCCTAGGATATGATCCGGTGACGGACCGAGTCATCTGCTTGGATGATGCATGGTAAAGTTTTATTCAAGTAATATAAAATTGCACATCAAACTGTTACGGAGCTTATATTTTTCCTTGTGCCATTATTATTGGACATTTAAGTTGACGTACCTGGTTTGTTTGCAGGTCCATAAAGAGTGCAACTATCTCCATTACGAGGGGCTGCGTAACAAGGAGCTCTATTATAACATATTCGACAAAAAGCATGCGGCTAGTGCCTCGGGTTACGGTTCAGTTTCGATGCTACATGACACTTCGGCGACCGTCGACCTTGACGGTTCACAAGACAACTCCGACATAGGCCCAGTGAGCGGAGACGACCTGACACCTCCATCAAGTAGCCGTAGGTGCAACAACAAAAGAGCCGGCGCTACTGTCGGTTCGGCGCGATCTAGGGGTAGTTCTCGCAAGAGGAAGCAGAGGGACGAGACAGATGAGATGACATTCATGGCTATGCAGAAAATAGTCAGTCACTTCCGGGGCCGCTCCGAATCAGGCACAAGTAATTCCTAATCAAGCCGAACGGATCACATGCTGTTGTGTATGAATGTTATGACGGAGATGGGTATTCCACCCAATCAGCGGACAATGATGTGGCATTACTTCTCGAGCCATCCACAAAACCAGCGTACCTTCCACAAGCTGCCCGAGATCGATAGGTGAGAAATAGTTGCATCCATTGTTAAGTCGCAGCCGTCGCCGACCGATTGAGTGTCTTGTTCGGCCGGAATTTTTCTCCTTGTGTGTTTTTTTTCCCCTATTTTTATCCATTTGTTTGACATTTTCCTTGTAACCGAATTGTGGTTCTTTAATTATTTCACGAAAACTTTTAACAACCCTTGCGCATGTTGATTACGCTGTTTGATTGGTTTTTTAACATTCCCTATTAACTAATGTTAACTATGATGGTATGGGAAATTAAATTTTATCTAATTCGCCTCAATTGTTTTGCTTCAGAGACCCAATCAATATTCAGAGCATATATCAAGCTAGCAGAAAAATGAATGACCACAGTTCCAAACCCGAGCAGGAAAACGAGGGCGCTAACTCAGAATTCGAGTATAGCGACGATGACAACTATTTGACGATGGCAGTTGTCGCCCCGACGAACAGTAGTCGTACCAGGCGTCGGGGTCCGCAACCGATGCATAATTCAAAATTTACTGGGAGAATGCGTGTTGAAGAGATTTTAAATGGCCACGACGAAATAATTCTTAGACTGATAAGTATGAAATCGGCAACATTCAGATCATTCAGTGACCTATTACGAAGTCGGGAATCATTGAAGCCAACGCGCAACATGGACTTCAACGAGCAGTTATTTATTTTTTTATCCATTTGCGCATAAGGCGCTATGATCCGACACATTTCGTACTTGTTCCAGCATTCTGTAGAAACAACCTCTCGTTGGTTCTATAAAGTACTGCAGGTTATCTGTTCGCTGAAGGACGAGTTCATCAGCCTACCAGACTACACGGCTGTTTA
>CM046385.1:19062421-19074223 GCA_025413485.1 Ficus microcarpa | reverse complement strand
AAACGGATCCGGTATTGGAGTTACGGCGCAGCGGAAGTTTTAAAAATTTTATGCCGTTTCCGGAAAAGAAGCTCATGATGCATATAACAATAAATTAATTCATGATCAAGCGTACCTTATTTCTTGGATTCCGGAATTGCTAGAGCGTTTGACCAACGTGTCTTCTCTACTATTCTCGAGTTCCACGTCTCAAAGTGTGTGTGGGCACACGTTCTATGAATCCAAGCGACCGGTATTTCTTTCCGAAGTCTAGATCCCTCCTTCTCAATTCCGATGATCCTCGTTGAGAATTTGATCCAACTTCTTTCTTCAAAACTACAAAACAAACCGGTTAACCTCCTATGAAAATATCACTCGGTTTAACCTTCTCGCAGTTTTGATTCAATGGAATTTTCTTTCTTTTTCTCTCTCACAAGAAAGCCGAATTTTTGATGTGGAAAAAAAAAATTTTTTTTTTTAAAAAAACGTTTTTCCCTTTTAAAATTATCAAAAATTGGTTTTTCAAGAACTCCTAGCCTTTATATAGTATTACAATCCTTTTCAAAATTTATCTCCTACTTGAAAAATAATTAATAATTATTTTCCGGATAAATCTTGAACCAAAAGATCATACAACTTTAGGGCTAGATTCATTGAACCTAAAAACAATTTCAAGAGGAAATCCCCTTTAAAATTCGGCCACAAAGTGAGAGAAATCTTGATTGGTGGTTTAAATTTTAAATCAAGAATCTAGACTAGTCAAAAGATCCTAGTCCTATCTAGATTCAAACTTCTTTTAAACCTTTTCGAATTTAAATAGGATTCACATATTTGAATAAATATTTTCCATAAACATTATCCATATTAATTAATTTAAATTAATGAAATATTTCAAATTTTCTTTCCTCACAAAAACCATGCACCTCTTTAATTAGGAAAGAAAAATTCATGAAATAATCTCCATTATTTAAACCAATTAATAATTAAATGTTAGGAATATATTTAAATAATTTTGAAACAAAATTTCTTCCCTCCATACAATTAAAAAACGTGCACCACTTTTAATTAGGAGAGAAAAATTTTGTTTTCCAAAATTCAAACAATCTTATTTTCAAAATTCAAATTAACCAATCACATGTTGACAAATCATTTGTCTACAAATTTCACATGTCCAATCCTTTCTGGATTGCATGTTAGAGAGTACCATGTCTTAATAGACATTACAAAATTCCATTTACAATTTACCGATCTCATTAGGAACAAATCCCGAGACGCTTCGTGGAACTATATGAGCTAATAGAGGGACCCGATGGAAATATGTAAAGAGGCTCCTATAATTGTGAAAAATTAATCCCAGATTAATTATCCATCAATTATCAACTTCAAAACTATTCCACTAAAAGTTTGAAGCTGAACTCCTGTTT
The DNA here is from genome assembly GCA_025413485.1 of Ficus microcarpa. NCBI lineage: Eukaryota > Viridiplantae > Streptophyta > Magnoliopsida > Rosales > Moraceae > Ficus > Ficus microcarpa. Next base: position 19,072,820 of record CM046385.1, on the reverse strand, counting down.
ACATACCGTATTACGAAAGCTCTCTCACGTAGTGCTTCTTCCATGATTTATTCATCGCTTGCTTAATCCCCATATGTTATCCATGATTGAATTAAGGACTTTTTCCGTTTTACCTTTTCAATCATTTTAACTTAAAGTTCAATTATTCTCCATTGAAAGAACCACCAATTGTAAAACCATACAATTGGAAAACCACCAGAGAACACAAAGTAAACCGATGGCCAAGATCTTGTTATACTATCTTTCAATCCCCGAATAATACCTTTAAGTAGATAACATTTACTATCATTAAGATAGCTATGGATTCCGTATCTATGAATCTTGATTTCTCCATCCATAAGTCATGCACCCAAAACACAAGTATGTTGACCATGAATTAACAGTGTCTCACCTTTAGTGCATCAAAGTACATAAGTCATGGATGCGAACTCAAGTAATCATTTCAGGATTAAGATTAATGCAGGATGATAATCAAAGTATCATTGATTCTTATAAACGGAATTATTAAACCGAATCAATTAACACTTTAGGTCCAGTCCAATGTCATACCTCAATACTGGTATACATTAAAGTTTCTACTCGGAACCTATCCGATGGTCAAGACAAACCATCCCTCCAAGGAAGTAGACAACCTTTACAATCTTATCATGAATAAGATCCCCAAATCTTATTCCGTTGATTGCGGACTATTTATTTAGACTGTTATCAAATTACCACGTCTTCTATGCATACCCCGTATACATATGGTAATTCGATATATTACCAACAGCCTAGGAGTATTTTATGTTTGCTCAAAATAATTATACAATCAACAAATGAAAGTAAATAGGACACAACTTATTAAACATGAATAATTTCCTCTTATTAATATCAAAATGTCATATTTACAGAAAATCCCTAAGATTTTCTATCCTTAGGGCACCTATAGATCCCAACAATCTCCCACTTGCCCTAAGCGAGTAAATGTGACATATTACGCATCCCCATGCCTTCGACGTGTTCTTCGAATCTTCTGGCCACCAAAGTCTTCGTGAACGGGTCAGCAAGATTGTCCTCCGATGCGATTTTGCAAACCGTCACATTTCCACTCTCAACAAAGCCTCTGATAATGTGATATTTTCTGTCAATGTGCTTACTCCTCTTATGATGCCTAGGATCCTTGGTATTAGCTACTGCTGCACTGTTGTCACAGTAGAGCACCATAGCTTTATCCATACCAGGAACGACCTCAAGGTCACTAAGGAACCTGCGGAGCCAAACCGCTTCCTTTGATGCCTCACTGGCTGCCACATACTCGGCTTCCATGGTCGAGTCAGCAATACAAGATTGCTTAACACTCCTCCACACAACGGCACCACCTCCAAGGGTGAAGACAGATCCTGAAGTCGATTTCCTTGAATCCTGATCTGATTGAAAATCAGAATCAGTATATCCTATAGGAACAAGGTCCTGACCGGAATACACTAGCATATAATCCCTCGTTCTCCGTAGATACTTGAGTATATGCTTGACCGCAGCCCAATGGTTCGGTCCCGGATTCGACTGATATCGACTTACCATACCAACCGCAAAACAAATGTCAGGCCTAGTGCATAACATAGCGTACATAAGACTACCTACTGCTGATGCATAAGGTACATTTTTCATACGCTCCCTTTCTTCCGATGTCTTGGGACAGTCATCTTTAGAAAGTTTGATTCCAATCCTGAAAGGTTGAGCACCTTTCTTGGAATCCTTCATAGAAAACCTCTCAAGTACTTTATCAATGTATAAAGCTTGGGAGAGTGCTATCGTTTTGTTCTTTCTATCTCTAAAGAGTTGAATACCAAGAACATAACTAGCTTCTCCTAAGTCCTTCATGTCAAACTGTTTGGCTAACCAAACTTTGACAGATGATAGTATTGCCACATCGTTTCCAATAAGCAATATATCATCCACATAGAGTACAAGGAACACCACTTTCTCGTTCTTGATACATTTATAAACACATGGTTCATCAATGTTTTGTTTGAATCCATAAGTTTTGATCGCTTGATCAAACCTAATATTCCAAGAACGAGATGCTTGCTTTAATCCATAAATGGATTTAAGCAACTTGCATACTTTGTCTTCTTGGCCTTTTGCCTTGAATCCGTCTGGTTGTATCATATAGATATCTTCCTCAAGAGAGCCATTTAAGAAAGCTGTCTTGACATCCATTTGCCAGATCTCATAATCGAGAGCAGCCGCAATGGATAAAAGAATGCGGATTGACTTAAGCATTGCTACAGGCGAGAAGGTTTCTTCATAGTCGATTCCTTCTTTCTGCGTATAGCCCTTCGCTACAAGTCTTGCCTTGAAAGTTTCCACTTTCCCATCCACACCTCTCTTCCTCTTGTATACCCACTTACACCCAATCGGTTTTATGCCTTGGGGTAAGTCTACAAGTTTCCAGACTCCGTTGGAATCCATAGATTCCATCTCGGCGTTCATAGCCTTTTGCCAAAGACTAGAATCAACATCCTCCATAGCTTCCTTGTACGTAGCCGGATCATCAATATGTTCTATGGATTCTGCTTCATAAACTTCACCACTGAACATGTACCTTTCAGGTTCCCTGATAATCCTCCCACTACGACGAAGCTCCTGTGGTTGTTGATTCTTTAGTGATTTTTCCGCAGGGTTTTCTGTGACTTTAGGAACATCCAAACCCGAAGTCATCTCCTCAAGCACTACTTTGCTACGAGGTTTAAAGTCTTCCATGTAACTTTCCTCAAGGAATGTTGCATGTGTTGAAACAAAGACTTTATTTTGCTTTGGATTATAGAACAGACCACCTTTTGTCCCTTTTGGATAGCCAACAAACAAGCACACTTCTGATCGTGACTCCAATTTCTTCGCTTCCTTATCCAGGACGTGTGCCGGACAACCCCAAATTCGAATATGATTCAAATTAGGTTTCCTACTCGTCCATAACTCATAAGGAGTTTTAGGAACCGATTTGGAGGGAACGTTATCAGAAGATAGCATGCAGTTTGTATGGCGTGCCCCCAAAATGATAAAGGTAAAGTGGAATAACTCATCATAGACCGGACCATATCCAATAGGGTCCTATTCCTTCTCTCAGCTACACCATTCTGTTGAGGAGTACCAGGTGCAGTCAACTGGGATTGTATCCCATTCTCTATCAAATATCCTAAGAACTCATCCGATAGGTATTCCCCACCTCGATCCGATCGAAGTGTCTTAATGGACTTGCCTAATTGTTTCTCCGCTTCAGCCCGAAACTCTTTGAACTTGTCAAAGGCTTCGCTTTTGCGGGTCATTAAATAGACATATCCATACCTTGAGTAATCATCAATAAAAGTGATATAATACTCATACCCACCACGTGCTTCTATGTTCATGGGACCACAAACATCTGTATGCACAAGTTCTAAAAGTTTCTCGGCACGACCATCCTTGGCAGCAAAGTGCCGTTTAGTCATCTTGCCCTCCAAACAGGATTCGCATTGTGGCCAAGGTTCAACCTCGTACAAGTCGAGGCATTCATCTTTTACCATCCTTTGAATTCTGTTAAGGCTTATGTGACCAAGTCGTAAATGCCAAAGATATGATTTGTTAGAGTGAGAAGACTTATGTCTTTTAGAGTTCTTTTCCAATTCTGTATCAAGCAGTGAGTGCATCTTAGGTTTGATAAAATAAAGATTTCCATGCATCCATCCATTACAGATAAGAGAATTGTTTTTCCTAATAACAACTTTATTATTAAAAGAAACTGAATAAGAATCTTTAATTAAACAAGCTACCGAAATTAGGTTCCTCTTAAAATTAGGAACATAAAAACAATGTCTCAAAACAATAAACCTAAATTCATCAAAATAAAGATGCACTTCTCCCACTGCTTCAGCTCGCACCAACGTCCCATCGCCGGTTCTTAACGTAAAGTCCTCCTCATGCAGACTTCTCGTTACCTTGAACCCCTGTAGAGAAATACAAACATGGTTAGTAGCTCCAGAATCTATAACCCAATTGTCCTTAGATTCTTCCACTAAACAACCCTCAAGATACAGGACATTGAAATTACCTTTCTGCTTTTGCAAAGCCAGGAAATCTCGGCAATCCTTCTTGAAATGTCCTTTCTTCCCACAGTGAAAGCACTTAACCTTTTTGGGGTCCACCTTTTGCTTCTTAGTCTTGGTAGACTTCTTAGAAGCAGGTGCATTCACCGCAGGCTTATTCCCCTTGTTCTTCCCTTTTTCCTTCTTCCTTTTGGGATTAGGAACAGACGAACTAGGTTCAGCCAAAACCTCAGCCTTAGATCCAGAACCCTTAAAAATGTTCTCAAAGGCTTGCAACTCTTTCATCAATTCCGTTAAAGACATCTCCTTCCGGTTAAGGTTGTAGGATGCCTGAAACAAATCGAAATCCTTGGATAAGGTTTGAAAAACCATAACCAGTTGAGTTGCAGCATCGATCTCAGCCCCATTTGCCTGAGCTTCAGACAAATAAGCCATGACTGTCATCATGTGCTCCTTGATGGGAGTTCCAACCTTCTGCCTGCAGTTCATGAGACCTTTGATAGCATCGGTCTTAGCCTGGATAGTTTGTTCACCAAACATTTCCTCCAGGTTATCCATGATCTGCCTAGCAGTTTGATGTTCCTCATGCTGTTTCTGGAGCACGTTAGACATGCTCGCCCGAATATAGCACATGGCACTAAGGTTGGAATTGTCCCAGCGCTCAAGCGCTACAAAATCCCTATCAGGAGCATCGATCGTAGGCGTAGGTGGTCGAGGTTGGGTTAGGACAAAACTGTGTTTCTCAAAGTTTAGGACGATTAGCAAGTTCCTTTTCCAGTCATTAAAATTCTCGCCAGTTAATTTGTTTTGCGTAAGTATCACAGATAAAGGGCTTGACATTTTGATCTATAATAAGAAAACATGTAATAAGTATGAGCAAACATCCTATCAGTTTATAAAATATGATTTTGTAATGAAACAAAAAGATCTATATGCAATCTAAATGTTCATGTGTAAAACCCTTAAAACACATACCTTACAACGACAATTCCTAGCTACCGCTTTCTAAGCTACCGAGGGTAGTCATAGAATAACTAGCCAAGAACACGGATCCCTTCCGATTAATACATATTCATCCATGGAACAAACTCCATTAAATATATATTAACTATCGTTTATTTGGCCACTAATTTACATAACAGAGCCTCGAGGGAGGGTTAATAAATAAAGTAGTATGAGTGTGTAACCATCGTTTCCAATTTTGAATCCATATTTTACATCCGCCACCGAGGGGTGATCTAAACATAAAATATGCCCAAAATTGTTATCCTTTCGGAAATCCAAATCAGTGTGCGCTCTAGGTAAGATACCTATCCGAAGGGAATTCTCGGATCGAAACCGAGTAGTAGGCACTACCATGCGTAACTATTGGACCAACGATGGAGGCCGTAGGTCTTAGTGTGTAAAACCTTCTCCCACTCAATCTTTTAAATTAGGGTTTTTGTTTTTTATGCATAAACAATATTTATTGAGTGGCACTCCCTAGTCTATATGGCATGTTATCAATACATCATGAAATAGTATTACATATTCATATAGCAAGTCATCATCCATGGTTTGCAAAATATGTAAATAGCCGTGGATCATGATTCCATCCTAGAGAAAAGAAAATTGCAAAATTTACAAAAATTAACCGAAACATATATCGGCCTTCATTTGTAGATCCATGCCGTGTATCCTTCTTCAATGTGTCTTCCTTCTCCAATGTCACATCTTTTTAAATTTAAAATTAAATTTAAATTTCAAAAAAGATTATATGTGATTTTTAATTTTAATCAAAATTACAAAATATCAAAATTTAAATTAAAAATCCGGTTTATTAAATTTTAAAATTTAAATTTGAAATTTCCAAATTTAAAATTTGAAATTTCCAAATTTCAAATTTAAATCACAAAATTTTAAAATTCATAATAATATCCATTAAATTTAAATTTAAATTTTCAATTTTGATTTCCAAATTATCAAAATCACATATCATTGGAAATTAAATTTTCAAAAGATTCTTGTGATTTTTTTTTTAATACAAAAAAAAATTTTTTTTTAATAAAAAAAATTTCCAAAAATAAAAAAATCACATCCTTTGAAAATTTCCATACCTTCGTTCATCTTCAATCTCCTTGAATCCATTGTAGCCCGAATTTTACAAAAAAATTCCTATGCCGTTTCCGGCTTACAAAATTTCTAGGAATTGAAAGAACGACCTAGCGGTGATTATAGACCGCATCTATTACACTTGAAAAACCTAGATACAAATTCTAACCTCTATGGAATCATGACCGGCAAAATTGAACAAGCATCATATATTATCAAAATAATATAAAGCATTCATCCATACATCCATTCATAATATATTTAACATACTCAAAATAAAACCTAGAGTGCCAACTCTCTAAAATATTTCATTAATGCATGGAGAGAAATTTATTTGATCAAATAATTTATATTATATGCATGATCATGAGTTGGCTCTGATACCAGTTGTTGGAAAAATCGGATCCGGTATTGGAGTTACGGCGCAGCGGAAGTTTTAAAAATTTTATGCCGTTTCCGGAAAAGAAGCTCATGATGCATATAACAATAAATTAATTCATGATCAAGCGTACCTTATTTCTTGGATTCCGGAATTGCTAGAGCGTTTGACCAACGTGTCTTCTCTACTATTCTCGAGTTCCACGTCTCAAAGTGTGTGTGGGCACACGTTCTATGAATCCAAGCGACCGGTATTTCTTTCCGAAGTCTAGATCCCTCCTTCTCAATTCCGATGATCCTCGTTGAGAATTTGATCCAACTTCTTTCTTCAAAACTACAAAACAGAAACCGGTTAACCTCCTATGAAAATAATCACTCGGTTTAACCTTTCTCGCAGTTTTGATTCAATGGAATTTTCTTTCTTTTTCTCTCTCACAAGAAAGCCGAATTTTTGATGTGGAAAAAAAAAAATTTTTTTTTAATTAAAAAAAACGTTTTTCCCCTTTAAAATTATCAAAAATTGGTTTTTCAAGAACTCCTAGCCTTTATATAGTATTACAATCCTTTTCAAAATTTATCTCCTACTTGAAAAATAATTAATAATTATTTTCCGGATAAATCTTGAACCAAAAGATCATACAACTTTAGGGCTAGATTCATTGAACCTAAAAACAAATTTCAAGAGGAAATCCCCTTTAAAATTCGGCCACAAAGTGAGAGAAATCTTGATTGGTGGTTTAAATTTTAAATCAAGAATCTAGACTAGTCAAAAGATCCTAGTCCTATCTAGATTCAAACTTCTTTTAAACCTTTTCGAATTTAAATAGGATTCACATATTTGAATAAATATTTTCCATAAACATTATCCATATTAATTAATTTAAATTAATGAAATATTTCAAATTTTCTTTCCTCACAAAAACCATGCACCTCTTTAATTAGGAAAGAAAAATTCATGAAATAATCTCCATTATTTAAACCAATTAATAATTAAATGTTAGGAATATATTTAAATAATTTTGAAACAAAATTTTCTTCCCTCCATACAATTAAAAAACGTGCACCACTTTTAATTAGGAGAGAAAAATTTTGTTTTCCAAAATTCAAATACAATCTTATTTTCAAAATTCAAATTAACCAATCACATGTTGACAAATCATTTGTCTACAAATTTCACATGTCCAATCCTTTCTGGATTGCATGTTAGAGAGTACCATGTCTTAATAGACATTACAAAATTCCATTTACAATTTACCGATCTCATTAGGAACAAATCCCGAGACGCTTCGTGGAACTATATGAGCTAATAGAGGGACCCGATGGAAATATGTAAAGAGGCTCCTATAATTGTGAAAAATTAATCCCAGATTAATTATCCATCAATTATCAACTTCAAAACTATTCCACTAAAAGTTTGAAGCTGAACTCCTGTTTACATACCGTATTACGAAAGCTCTCTCACGTAGTGCTTCTTCCATGATTTATTCATCGCTTGCTTAATCCCCATATGTTATCCATGATTGAATTAAGGACTTTTTCCGTTTTACCTTTTCAATCATTTTAACTTAAAGTTCAATTATTCTCCATTGAAAGAACCACCAATTGTAAAACCATACAATTGGAAAACCACCAGAGAACACAAAGTAAACCGATGGCCAAGATCTTGTTATACTATCTTTCAATCCCCGAATAATACCTTTAAGTAGATAACATTTACTATCATTAAGATAGCTATGGATTCCGTATCTATGAATCTTGATTTCTCCATCCATAAGTCATGCACCCAAAACACAAGTATGTTGACCATGAATTAACAGTGTCTCACCTTTAGTGCATCAAAGTACATAAGTCATGGATGCGAACTCAAGTAATCATTTCAGGATTAAGATTAATGCAGGATGATAATCAAAGTATCATTGATTCTTATAAACGGAATTATTAAACCGAATCAATTAACACTTTAGGTCCAGTCCAATGTCATACCTCAATACTGGTATACATTAAAGTTTCTACTCGGAACCTATCCGATGGTCAAGACAAACCATCCCTCCAAGGAAGTAGACAACCTTTACAATCTTATCATAAATAAGATCCCCAAATCTTATTCCGTTGATTGCGGACTATTTATTTAGACTGTTATCAAATTACCACGTCTTCTATGCATACCCCGTATACATATGGTAATTCGATATATTACCAACAGCCTAGGAGTATTTTATGTTTGCTCAAAATAATTATACAATCAACAAATGAAAGTAAATAGGACACAACTTATTAAACATGAATAATTTCCTCTTATTAATATCAAAATGTCATATTTACAGAAAATCCCTAAGATTTTCTATCCTTTATCTAAGTGTGTAGTCAAAGAAAATGACGAGGTGCAGCGAAACAACATCTTTCATACTAGATGCCATGTACAAAACAAGGTGTGTAGTGTGATTGTTGATGGAGGTAGTTGTACTAATATTGCTAGCACTACTTTGGTTGAAAAATTGGGACTGCCAGTAATTAAACATCCCCGGCCTTATAAATTGCAATGGCTCAATGATAGTGGTGAGGTTAAGGTGAATAAATAGGTGTTAGTCTCATTTCGCATTGGGAAATACGAAGATGAAGTTTTGTGTGATGTAGTTCTGATACAAGCTGGACATTTGTTATTAGGCCGACCATGGCAATTTGACCGACAAGTTAAGCATGATGGCTTCAGCAATAAGTATTCGTTTGTGCTCAATCAAAAACCAATTACTCTTGTACCAATGACATCGAAACAAGTTTATGACGATCAAGTGAGGTTGCAAAGACTGAGTGAACAAAATAAACCGGGAGATCAAAAGCCCTTGAGCGAAAAGAGTAGTGATGACATGCCTAGTGAAAGTAATGTCGAATCCGATAAGGAAGAAACCAGGGAGAAGAATTCAGCCAAGGAGGTTAACACTAAGAGAAAACAAAGTAATTTTATGCCAAAATAAGTATTTTACAAGCTCACAAAGTATTTTACAGACTGGTTTTTGAGGTTAAACGAGTGTTGATTTTAAAACGGATCAACATTGGGGGGAGAACAGAACAGCACATAAAGCAAGCTCACAAAGTATTTTACAGGTTGGTTTTTGAACCTGGAGATTGGGGTTGGTCACGAATGAGGAAAGAAAGATTTCATGCACAAAGACGTTCCAAGTTTATGCACCAAGGAGGTGTTGATTTGAGGGCAATTCCTTCTCAAGAGGGGGGAATGCTGTGGATAAACGTGCAAGGAGGACGCAAGCTGATGTGGATGTTTTTCCCAATAAAGAATCACGTCAAGATTACGTTTTCAAGTTTCAAGAAGTTCAAGATTCAAATCAAAATTCAAGAACTTTATAAGATCTTATCAATATTTGATTTCTTTATAATCCTATTTGAGTTTTAAAGTTCTAGTTTAAAATTTGAATTTAGGCACCATTTTAACTCTGAATTTATTTAATTTTTAGTTGATAAATCTGATTTTTAGGCATGTAAATCCTTAAAGGTAGATTAGGAATTTTACAAATTGTAATTTTGCCTATATAAAGGCAGATTTCTCAGATTAATATAGAAGATTTTGATGTTTATACATATTGTGAGTTATTCTTCTTGAGTTCTTAAAGAAACTTATCCGAACTTATCAAGGATTCCTTGTGGCGTTCATATCGACTTATCAAACGGAGTTTCCATAACCGTTTGTGGTGTCTTCACCATACCAAGGTTCTTGCTTCGCTAAGCAACGGGTCGCGGTTTCCATCAAACTTGAAAGAGCTTGGGTTATTGTTTCCAGATTTGATAGTGGGTTTCGTCACGTTGTTGGCGTGGTTCGTATTAGTTGGATTACTGATAGTTTTGATCATGCTTCT
>CM046385.1:19044704-19062321 GCA_025413485.1 Ficus microcarpa | reverse complement strand
ACAGATTCACTTTTTGAAATTAAACCATAGAAGTTCTAAAGAACTTATGAATTTCCATACTGATGCTGCTGATCTCTTGTTTTATATTTAGATGGTTTAGTACGACAGCGTCAATCTAATTAGGACACAATACCGAAAAGTCTCATTACATATGGAACCATGTTTCAACAATCGAATACATCTCTGAATGTTGGTGTGCATGCGATTGAATGGTAAAGAGTCCATAAGCATTTTTTGCATAAATTTTTTTCCCAGAACTTAAGCAACCAATCTCATCCTAGAACTAAAGGTGATCTCATTAGTCCCAAACTTGATGAAATTTAGTTACTATCCTTTTCTTTTTGTTGGACTTAAAAACAGGATGCGCATATGTTTGTTACTTTTGTTATATTTTGTGCAATACATGGAGTCTTTTGATTTTTTCTGGTAAAGAACTTGGTGGAGAGAAGTCCGATATCCCGCCAAAACGGAGGAAATGTGGGGATGCCATAAGATAGCATCGTTTGACTGAAAAAGAAAAGGCTCAAGCACTCGGCAGAGCTAGTGGTTTTAAATCGAAATACCCTTTTTTTATGGTTGCCCTGCAACCATCCTTCACCAGAGCTAAGTATAATGTGGTAAGATTCTTTTAAAAGGTAGTTTTCAAGAAAATTTTTTTTTCCATGGCCTTCGAAACTTGTCTCATAATGGTTTCGCTAATGTTCCCTTTTCTTTTTTTTTTTTTTTTGTTCTGTTATTGTTTCTACCCAAGAATTTGTCACGTCTCTTCGTGACAAAGTATTTAAGCAGCAAGAATGCCGAGGTGATGCTCAAAATACCTGATCACAACAGGATTTGGTCTGTGATGTACACTTTCGGAGTTTATGATGTAATTCCAGGAGCCAGATTTAAAACTGGTTGGAGGGCATTAGCTCAGGACAACGTTTTGAAAGTAGGCGATGTTAGTGTCTCTGTTCTGACTAAGAGCAGTAGGATCTTAAATGAAGTTACCATTTTTCCCCATAGAATGGAATGGCAAATTCCACTTCTTACCAGGTAAACATGAAATCCTTAATTTTACAAATGTTTGTGCCACTGCATATCACATTTCCCTACATGTGGTTTGCCGCTTTTCTTTTACGTATATCTCTAGCACGCAAGATTGCAACATTCGAAACGAGGCCTGGAGGACGCTTTTCAAGTAAAGTAGAACCTCCCAGCAGTGTCAATAAAGAAGCAAGAGGCGCCTCTCGAAAGAGCTAGTGATTTTCGATCTGCAAATAGATTTTTCATTGTCGTCATGCGAGCTTCACATGCAACTACTAATTGCCATTTTGTATGTTTTCGTTGCACAACATCATTTATTTCTGGTTTGCTTGATTAAATAATTATATAATTTTTTTTTTTCTCATTTCATATCAAGTGATTCTTTTCATTCATTCAGCAGCACGTCCCATACAAGCTTGCGGCAGAACACATTAACAAGAATGAAGGTGAGGCTAACAGATTAAACCAATCACCAGTGGCGGAGTTTTGTCATGGCTGGATTGCATTTGTGCGAGACAATAGTTCAGAAGAAGGCATTTCATTTCGTTTGTCATTTGAACTCCGAAGGGCATGAAATCACGTTTTGTTTGCAGGTACGTGGAGGCAGACATGGATTCTGCTGCTCGTCTGGCTGTTATTTAATAGTTTGCAAACATTTTGGCCAAGCCTTGGGCGTTTTTTCACATAATATAATCTAATACTTTGAGAGTTCAATAAATGTTGAACATGAGGTGGAATTGATCATGTCATCTTTAGGAAGGTCTCAGTTGGGGATAATGACCTTGCAATTTGAATCCATTATTCCTTGCAAGGTCAATATTAATTCAACTTGCAAGGTCAATATAATTAATTAGAATTTTTATTTGTTCATTCTGTATTGATTTTTCTTTTAAGCTCGTTATTTAGTTTAGGTAGGCTGATTTTTGTAACTCTAATCATGTGTGAACAAATATATGAACTAGGTTGGATTGGGTGAGCTTAAAAAATTTTAGCACATTTTCATTTTGAATTACAATTTGATTACTTGTTTATGTTGGACTTACATATCTTATATTTGCATAAATTGTAGTATTTTCATTATTTGAAATATATCTCAATTATAGTTGTAATTAGCTTTAATTTTAGATTTCTTAAAAAGACTTGACAAAAAAATAAAATAAAAAATAAAAAAAGCATGTTCGCGGACGAAAACTTTTGTACGTAAAAACTTGAAAACTTCGACAGGTGTTCCAAACTTCTTCCTTGTGTTTGAGTCACGGACTAAATGTGTTTGTCAGTGAAGCTTTGGTTTTCCATTCAATGGAAAATCAATGTTGCTCGTTGGCGATTGGTTTTTCAGGTACGGAAACATCATTGTGTTGGCTGCGATGAGGTTTTAATCGAGGATTATCTAACTTGGAAAAATTCTAGTTTTCCCTAACTAAAATTTTCGTTGGGTAACCATCATTTTTGTTTGTTAAAAGATATCTGCTACGTTTAACATAATTTTCTTCAAGTATCTATCCTGCTAGCCTATGATCGGTCTGTTGAACTTAAGCATATGCACTACGTTGGTTATGATTATGTTCTAGGTCCTCTGGACATGCCATTTGATAGGGCTGGACAACGAGACCGCAAACCGATTGGGACCATCGGTGACCGCCCGAATCTGCCTGTGTAGTCGGTGACATGTCAGCACCAATGGTTGCGGGCGGTTAACCAACACCAAGTCTTGCAATTTGCATACGGCTTGCTGCGGGCGGTTCACCTCTTCTCCTTCAATTTCACGAATCCCTAGCCCCCTTCATCTCAGATTCCGAGTCTTTCCAAAATCCCCAGCCCCAACCCCCTCCCCCTCCCCAACAACCTTTCATGATGATGATGATGATTATGATTATTATTATTATTATTATACTATTACTTTGATTTATTACTAAATTCTTTTTACACTCTTTAGGGATCACTTGATATTGCTCAGCATATGAACTCATGCAACAATCCTTAGATTTAAGCTTTAATACTGTTTTTAATTATATTACTATAAATTAGTTCTTACTTACATTTAATTCTAAAATTAACGCTTTAAAATTTATTTTATTACAGGACATGAAAAAAACTTAGCGCTTGTCTTGGGGGTTTCGGATTTTTGGAGTTGAAATTTTGAAGGTTGAGTTGGAAATGTATATTTGAAGGGAGTTTTTTTGCAAATAAACTATGATATAGAAAATAGTGCAAAAAATTTGAAATGTGTTCAAAAAAGTATGCAAAATGGATTTTATTTTGTTCATCTCGTTGTTGTGAACACTTTGACATAAGAATCATCTAATTTCAATTCGAAATAAGAAAGTGACTATTAAAGTTTGCGTTTTTTGAAAATAAGAGAGAGAAAAAGTGACTTACAAATTTGGGTGGAGTCACACAACAAAACACCGTCTAAAGATGTTATCCCAAACAGAGTAAGAGATTTAGCAAGAGTTCCAGGTAACAAAGAGTACAAGAGTACAAATGTATCAGAAAATCTTATATTTTGAATATTGGAGCGGCTAACAACATGTATTTATTTTTAACAACATGTTTTTTTTTTTTTTTTCTCAATGTTAACAACATGTTTGATGTATTAAAAGAAACACCACTTCCTAATGTCACATGAAAGAGAAAGCTCACTTAAACTCCAGATCTTTGTAACTCAATGTAAAGACGAATATTGTATAATGATTATGTTAAATATGGGTCCGTTTGGTAAATAAGTTGAATTTGAATTGAGATAAAATTTTTAAGTTTGAATTGAGTTAACTTTTTGAAAAATAGTTATAAACTTTATTGATTTTTCAAAAAAAAGACAAAAATTGATATGAAAAAGTATAATTTAATTGGAGTTTAACTTTATTACCAAACAAAGCATATGTAAATATACTTAATCTTAAATTCTTAAATTAATTATGGATATATTTATAGTATGGATTATCTATATAATGCATAAATAGACTCATAAAGATAATGGAAAACCAACAGCACGTGCAATCTCCAACTAAAAAAAGAGAAAGACTACATGTAGTAGTGAGATACAAACGAACTTAGGTACGAGGGTACTACTGTAATACAAAAATAGTAGCTAAAAACAGGTGCCATCCTGTGGGATCTTTTTTTTTTTTTTTTTTTTTCCTCCTTTTCTTTTCTTTTTTTCCTTCAAGATCAATTTTCAATCACAAAATAGTTTTTTTTTTTTTTTTTTTGCTAAAATAATCACAAACTAGTTTACTATAAGATCAAACTAGTCTATTTTAATACAAAATCAATATTTATCAGATCAATATCAAGATCAAATTCTTTTATTAGTAGTAAATAAAAAATGTAACAAAATGGCATATCCTTTTATTTCACAATTTAGAAAGGGATTTATAACTAAATAGCATTTTTTTTTAAGAAGATTTTTAATAAATGATCGAAATTTTTAAAAATTAGTTAAAAAATCATTTTTTTAAATGATTAATTACTCATCTTAAATGGTCAATCAATAATAGAGGGGATCACCAAGGGCTCCGTTGAAGGTAGCTCGTGCACAGAGGAACTAGGCAAAGAGGATCATGAGCTCAAGTGAAAAAGGGCTCCGACGATTTTTTTTGTTTGGGTGGGGGGGGACACGTATTGGGACTCAACAAAAAAGGGCTCATGCACAAGTGGGCTTGGGCCAAGCGTGAAAGGGCTCGCTCAGACCCAGGGTCTCAACACAACGACAGAAATAGAAATCAAAGGTCATCAAAGAGAGGCACGGCTGCGGTGGTCAAAAGGAATGGACTGCCTTTTGTGTTGCTTAGCTAATGTGGGGCTTAGTTTTCTCCCTTAGGTGTGATAAGATCAATGATGGACATGGATTGGGGTATTTCTGTCATTTGATATGTAAAATTAACAGAGTTAAGGAAGGGGTGTTGATGTTATTAGTTTTGGTTAAAAGAGTGACTTTGAATTTCGTCAAAACATGATGGGTATTTATGTAATTAACTCCTTTTTTTTTTTTCCTCATCTTTGAAGTGGGCCATTTTGCTTTGATTCGCAAAATCCGGATATCTAGATTTAGACCTGGCAATTCGTGTTCGCGGGCCGTGTTACAACACGACACGATTAGCATGAATACGAACACAACACATTAATAAACGGGCCAGGAATCTAAACACGAACACGTACCATTTAATAAACGGGTAGCACGACACGACACGTGAACACAATTATTGAACGGGCCATGGCGGTTTGGTATGAAAACAAACACGTTTATGACTCATTTAACACGAAAAACCCATTTACGGTCCATTTAACACGAAACGGGTTCCTGACCCGATTAACACAAAAATTATGGATAAAAAATCACTATAATTATTGATATAAAACTAACAATGTAGTTGAAGTTCATGGTCAATAAAAATTTGGAAAGTTGAAGTTCAAATTTGAAAAATATAGTTTCAAAATGATGAATAAGTTTTACTGTTTTACATCCTAATAAATTTATGTCTTTGTTAACTATAAGATTACTCTAGTACTCTAATCCAATTTTATATGCATAATTAGGTTTACTATTTTATATTATTAACTAGTTAACTATAACCATAATTCGTTTACTATTTTATATTATTAACTAGTTAATTATAATATTATTATTTTATATTAGAAGCAACATCTTGTAACTTCTGATTTATGTTATCTCGTAGTGAAAATTCTTCAATAATTGTTTTCTGATCTTGTATCAAACACACAAATGAGCCTATACTTGTTATAAAAGAGTTTTAGAATAGTTTGAAAATTCTAACATAAACGTGTTAAATGTGTTAGCCCATTTTCGGCCCATTTTATTTTCGTGTCAAACGTGTCAACCCAATTTCGACCCAGTTATTAAACGTGCGGTCCAAACCCATTTATTACATGTCGTTCTCGTGTCGTGTCATCGTGTCGTGTCTGAAATTACTGGCCCTATCTAGATTCACTCTTTAGATATTATTCTTGTTGTTACTAAAAAATCACGGGTTTTTTATAAATGCTACGAAATCATGCCTTGGATTTATCGTTGTCACAGAAGAAAAAACTTTTACAAGAAATATCATTGATAATATTATAATTATTTATTTATCTATTTATTTAAAATATCAATTATAATTACTACTTAGTATCTATATAGTTGGTTTCCAAAAGCTCCAATTGGATACCAAATAATAACCAATTAGCTGCCAATTGTAGCCGAGTTTCTAATCAATAATCGCCACCACCGACGATTAATTAGTTGGTTACCAAATAATAACCAGTTGGTTACCGACAAACGGCGTGTTTTCGATCGATAACCACCATCATTAACAGATAACCAGTTAGGTACTAAATGATAATCAATTGGTTACCAATAGCCGACATATTACTGACAGATATTGCCAAAGGATAACTAGTTGGTAACTGGTTACTGACTACCAACAAGTAATTATTTAGTTATCAAATGATAATCAATTGATTACCAACCGTAATCACTATCATTGACGGGTAACCAATTAGTTATAATTCATAAACTTCCAATTCCGTGGGATTTTCCGCATTTCGTGGCGGGAGCATTTAACAAAACTCCATATTTGTCAAAAAATAAAATTAAAAATAAGAAATACAACAAAAAAATCAACAAATTCCAGAAAAATCATAAAAACAAAAAATTTACAAACCACAAAAAAATGCAAAATTTTTTCCAAAAAAGAAATCAAAATTTTACAAATCGTAAATTAGAATCTCTAATTCCAAAAAAAAAAAAAATCTCGGTGACATCGTTAGCGAACTTCGAGTCATAGTCGCTCGCTCCAACAGAGCCGATCAGGTACTTCGCAATGTAGATTGGAGATAAATTTTGCGCCGGACTTCCAGAAGCGCCACCGAATATTGCAATCGCAGGAGATCTCGTTCGCTTGGCAGCACGATGGTGGTTCGCGGAGAAGATCCAAGAACCACAAGCCCCAAACTCCACAGATCTCCACCGCAGTCACATAACTCGACGCCAGCAGATTCTTCCTAGCGAGAGGAGGTGACGGTTGCAGAGCTTAGAGACAACGATTAGTCACGACGAATTCGCGAGCAGCAGAGGAAATTGGAGTCGCGAGCGACCCGCGAAGGAGATGGAGGTCGAAGGTACGATGTCGCGATGGAAGCTTAGGAGGCGGGCAAAAACCGAGGCGTGAGGGCAGCTCGAGATCTGGCGCGAACGAGAACCTCTGGCAGCTTGAGGACGGAACCGGTGCTGGAGTGTGAGGAGAGACAGTGACACCGTTCCTGTGGGACTTGGTAGGGGTATTCTGGAATTGTAAGGTTTAAAGGACGATGAAGGCTTAAGTGACGTGTTTAGGAGTATAAGGGTATTTAGATAGGTATTACAGTAACTGATAGGTTTTGATGCCACTTGGAATCCACCAAGATAAGTCTTAATCTCGCCACTCAAGGAATCCACCAAGAGATAAGAGAAAGAAGAAATACAGAGGTATTCTCTGAAAATTTTAACTCTTCAAAATTGGCTCCTTCACAAATCCGAAAATTACAACTTAAAAAAAACCCAAAAGCTGAAAACAACCTTTCAGCTTCCAAAATGACACTAATTACATCCTTTAAGAAACACACTAATGACACTAATTATTTTTAGCACACCAACAGCCAAACTTAGAAACCAACAGCCACAATTGGCTGTAACATTGCACTTAATTGGCTGTAACATTGCATTTAAAACAAACATAAACTTAGCTAATTTAACTCCCACTTTAAATAGCTTTATTTCAGCCATAAAGGACACACTAAAACACTTGAAAACCCCAACACCACTTTGGCAACCCAAAAAAAAACGCCCCCCCAACATTTGTTCAACAAATTGTCTTCAATGCAGATTGAGACACATGGAAGACATGCATTGGATCACCCCCATGCAGCCCATGTACAAGCAAATCACTTCCATGGTCATCATTCTCCCCGGGTTGGAGAGGACTCGACCTCGAGTCTAGAGGCATGTCTTCAACAAACGGAGAAAGATCAGCCACGTTGAAGGTAGCGGACACTCCATAATCACCTGGCAACTCAACTTTGTATGCATTATCATTGATCTTTTGAACAATTGTAAAAGGTCCATCCCCCCTTGCTTGAAGTTTGGGAAACCTCCTATTGGGAAATCGTTCTTTTCTGAGATGAATCCATACTTTATCCCCAACTTGAAAAGTGACCTTCCTCCTATGTTTATTTGCTTGCTGCGCATACTTCTTATTTTGTTTGGCAATCTTTTCTCGAACTTGTTCATGCAACTTCTTGATATATTTTGCTCTTTCGTCAGCTGCTCCACTAAAATTTGTTTCAGTTTTAAGGGGCACAAGATCCAAAGGAGTGGTTGGATTCTTACCATAAACGATCTCGAAAGGACTACACCCGGTTATTTGACTAGTGGACTTATTATAAGCGAATTCAGCTTGTGGAAGAAACAAATCCCAAGCCTTGATGTTCTTCTTGATGAGACTTCGCAATAAAGCTCCTAAAGATCGATTAACCACCTCAGTTTGTCCGCCCGTTTGGGGATGATGTGAAGTGCTAAACTGAAGTCTAGTTCCCATTTTCCTCCATAGAGTCCTCCAAAAATGACTAAGGAACTTTGTATCACGATCCGATGTAATAGTCTTTGGAACACCGTGTAGCTTCACAATCTCTTGAAAATAGAGGTCAGCGATATGAGTTGCATCAGCTGTCTTGTTGCATGGCACAAAATGAGCCATCTTGGAAAAACGATCCACGACCACCATGATTGAGTCCTTTTGCCTTTGAGTCCGAGGTAATCCAAGAGCAAAATCCATACTTACATCCTCCCATGGGGTGTTTGGAACTGGTAGGGTTGTGTACAACCCAGCATTGCTACCATGAGTCTTAGCTTGATGACAAGTCTCGCATTGATCCACAATTCACCCCACATCCTTAGTAAGTCGTGGCCAAAAGAAATTGTCTTGCACTAGGGCTATGGTCTTGTCTCGGCCAAAGTGACCTGCCAAGCCTCCACCATGAGCTTCTCGAATAATGGCTTCCCTCAATGATCCTTGCGGAACACAAAGTTGCGTACCTTTATACAAAAACCCATTTTGGACCAAAAATTGTTTATATGGCCCCTTTACACAATGCTTCCAAATTCGACAAAAATCAGCATCATCTTTGTACATACTCTTGACAATGTCAAACCCAAGCACCTTAGCTTGCATCATGTTCAACAGTAAATGACGCCTACTCAATGCATCTGCAACTTGATTAGCTTTACCGGACTTGTGCTTGATGACAAAGTTGAATGATTGGAGATACTCCACCCACTTTGCATGGCGTGAATTGAGCTTGTGTTGAGCATGCAAATACTTAAGAGCTTCGTGATCTGAAAAAAGAACAAACTCATTAGGATAAAGATAGTGGCTCCAATGCCCCAATGCTCGGATGATTGCATAGAACTCCCTGTCATATGTCGAGTACTTCCTCCGCACTTCATTCAACTTTTCGCTGAAAAAAGCAATTGGCTTGCCTCCTTGACTCAAAACAGCCCCAACGCCCACCCCCGAAGCGTCGCACTCCACCTCAAAAATCTTTGAAAAATCTGGCAATGCAAGAACCGGTGCTTCCATCATCTTCTTTTTAACAAAATCAAAACTCCTTTGAGCCTCCGCATTCCACTTAAAAATTCTACCCTTCATGCATTCGGTAATGGGAGCAACTAAAGTACTGAAATTCTTAATAAATCTCCTATAAAAGGAAATCATCCCATGAAAACTCCGAATATCAAATAGAGTTTTTGGAACCGGCCAGGTTGCAATAGCGTCCACCTTGCCCTCGTCAACCGTTATTCTATCTTTGGATACAACATACCCAAGGAAGACTATGCTTTCAGACATAAATTGACATTTTTTCAAATTGACAAAAAGACTTTCAGCCCTCAAAGTCTCGAACACCTTCCGTAGATGCACCAAGTGCTCATGCATATTTCGACTATACACAAGAATATCGTCAAAATAGACCACCACAAATTTTCCCATGAATGGCTTGAACACCTGCGTCATAAGTCTCATAAAAGTGCTAGGAGCGTTGGACAACCCAAATGGCATAACCAACCACTCATACAAACCTCTTCCTGTTTTGAAGGCTGTCTTCCATTCATCTCCCGGTAGCATCCGAATTTGGTGATAACCACTGCATAAATCTATCTTCGAGAATACAATGCTTCCATGAAGTTGATCAAGTAAATCATCGAGTCTCGGAATGGGAAACCGGTATTTGATTGTTATCTTGTTAATTGCTCGGCTATCCACGCACATCCTCCAACTTCCATCTTTTTTTGGAACAAGCAAGGCAGGCACGGCACAAGGACTTAAACTCTCTTGGATCAGCCCTTTGGAAAGCAACTCCTCCACTTGTCTTTGCAATTCAGCTTGTTGTCGCGGATTGAGTCTATAGGCAGCCTTGTTTGGAAGTGACGACCCCGGAATAAGATCAATCCGGTGTTGTATTCCTCTCAATGGGGGCAGCTCACTCGGTATTTCCTCCGGAATAAGATCTTCAAACTCCCTTAGAAGTGGCTGAACCGAATCTGGAAACTCTCCTAGCCGTTCATGTTCTTCTTTAGCAAAAAGAACAAAAACATCTTCACTTTTTAAAAGAACATGCTCAACTTGGGAACCTGTCAAGAACACTTGCCCGTCGGAATTGGCAGGTTTCTTCTTTCCATCCGGCTTCATGGGGGTTAAAATGATCCGCACTCCATCTTTCATAAATGAGTAAGTATTTTTGAACCCATCGTGCACCACCTTTCGATCGTATTGCCACGGACGTCCCAACAAGAGATGACATGCGTCCATAGGTACAACATCACCCCAGATTTCATCTTGATATGATTTCCCTATAGAGAAGGAAACCAAACACCTTTCGGACACCGATACTCCATTTCCACTCTTGAACCATTGAATCTTGTAAGGCTTGGAATGAGGCTCAATTGATAAACTCAATTTGGTCACCATCTCTTCTGAAACCACATTTGTGCAACTACCCCCATCAATTATCACATTACACAAACGACCATGAGAAGTGCACCTTGTTTGAAAAATGTTCTCCCTCAACCAGGGATCCTCGTTAACGTGATTGGAATTCAAAAGTCTCCGAATAACCAAAATTTCACCCTCATCAGCATACTCCACATGCTCTTCAATTTCTTCCTTTTCCGACTCCTCATCCTCTTCCTCTACAACTTCATTTTCTACAATGGTGATAACCCTTCGATTTGGACACTCCGAAGCAATATGACCATATCCCTGACATTTGAAACATTTTTTTGAAGAATTGGAAGTGCTGGTTGGTTTGTCATTCTTCATCTCCGGTTTAGTGGTGGCAGATGCCTTGTTAAAGGCTGGTTTTGAAGAAGACGGACCAGGGTTGCCCTTAATTCCATAACTAGTGCTTCCCATACTTTTGGCCGGATACTTTCGCAAATCCTTCCGTTGTTGCTCCACATTCAAAGCCAATTTTCGGACGTCATTGAAAGTCCAATATGGCTGTAGTTTGATGACATCGGAAATCTCCTTCTTGAGCCCTCCGAGATAACATACAACGGTTTGCTCTTCAGGTTCCACCACATCGCACTTAAGCATAAGATATTCGAACTCCCTAGTGTAATCATCCACGGACAAGTCAAATTGCTTGAAGTTGTGAAACTTCAAATAATTGTCTTGCTTGTAACTGTCCGAAATGAATCTTCGCTTGAGTTCTCGCTTCATCTTCTCCCACGTTCGAATAGGCCTCCGTCCTTCTCGCTCCCGTTCTCGCTTGAGATTTTCCCACCAAAGGGATGCGTATCCCTTTAGCTTGATTGCCACCAACTTGACCCTCTTGTCATCCGAGTAATCTTTGAATTCGAAGATCCTCTCAACCGTGTACAACCAATCAAGAAATGCATCGCCTTGAGATCTTCCGTCAAATTCTGGTACATCCACCTTCACATCACCATCGCGGCTTCTACGGTGAATTCGACGTCTTGGGTAAGCATAGGAGTCATCGCTAGAATCAGCTTCGTTGTGGAATGGATTGATATCGTCATCCTCTTCATCTGCACGGCGCCTATCATGCCTTTGTGGATCTTGTCTCTCGAACCTTTCAAGGCGTTGTTGAAGCTGCTGTATTGTTCTTCGCATTTTCTCCATCTCGAGATGTTGATTTCTTTCTTCCACCTGTTCATCTTCCTCAACAAGTTGCCTTCGAAGAGCTTATCTCCTCATGTTTCTTCAACCTGCTCTGATACCAAAATTGATACCGTTCCTGTGGGACTTGGTAGGGGTATTCTGGAATTGTAAGGTTTAAAGGACGATGAAGGCTTAAGTGACGTGTTTAGGAGTATAAGGGTATTTAGATAGGTATTACAGTAACGGATAGGTTTTGACGTCACTTGGAATCCACCAAGATAAGTCTTAATCTCGCCACTCAAGGAATCTACCAAGAGATAAGAGAAAGAAGAAATACAGAGGTATTCTCTGAAAATTTTAACTCTTCAAAATTGGCTCCTTCACAAATCCGAAAATTACAACTTAAAAAAAACCCAAAAGCTGAAAACAACCTTTCAGCTTCCAAAATGACACTAATTACATCCTTTAAGAAACACACTAATGACACTAATTATTTTTAGCACACCAACAGCCAAACTTAGAAACCAACAGTCACAATTGGCTGTAACATTGCACTTAATTGGCTGTAACATTGCACTTAAAACAAACATAAACTTAGCTAATTTAACTCCCACTTTAAATAGCTTTATTTCAGCCATAAAGGACACACTAAAACACTTGAAAACCCCAACACCACTTTGGCAACCCAAAAAAAAACGCCCCCCCAACATTTGTTCAACAAATTGTCTTCAATGCAGATTGAGACACATGGAAGACATGCATTGGATCACCCCCATGCAGCCCATGTACAAGCAAATCACTTCCATGGTCATCAGACAGGGAAAAGAGAGAGTGAGGGCTTGGGGCTGCTGTGCGAAAGAAAGAGAGCTGGGGGGGGTCTGCGCAGTAACAATCTGGGAAGAGTGAGAGATTTTTAAATATAATATATATTTAAATTTAATGGGTGTTCTACAATTAGGTCATTTTTTATTTTACCCCACCGGTTGGATCAAAAAATTTTGACCTTTAGATTGTTCAACTTGAACTGTTTAGATTTATTATGCACGCAAAACTTGTAGTGCATCTAACAACATGAAATTCTTGCAAAACTCTTGAGAAAAAGGAAAAAAAAAAAAAACGGTCTATTCTTCCGGTCATCTTCTAGCCAGTGAAAGAGGCAGAGTAGTCACGGGAGAAAGGGAAGCTTTTCTACACCTCCGATCATACTGCCATTGCCTCCATCACGAGCAGGCAAGCCCCCAACAGCTAGCGATGAGATCCGGCAATACCACCGACATCGTGCAAAGGAAGTGGGGCCCACTACGATCGTAACCTCTAGATTCGTTGGGGTGGGGTGGGGAGGGGGCCTCCAAACCCAGATCTGAACTCATGGGGGTGGGGAGGGCAAAACCTAAAAACTCATGTGGTGAGGGTGAACCCAGTTGCGGCAACAAGGCGAGGGCGAACCTAGTCAAGGTGGGGGAGAGGGGGGGCAAGAGGGCTCAATGTTGGTTCGGGGGCAGGGTCGCCTCGGGGGGGGGGGGGGGTTTAGGGGGTTAGGTTGACATCTGTTGTTCAATTTTGGTATCTCAAATGATAAATAATCAATTATATTTGACATATCATTGAAAGAAATTAGATATTAAGATATAAAAACCCAATAATAAAACATTTTAAATTTTTTAAAATGATGTGATGTAATATTATTGGTTAGATACCATTTATGACACCAAATATTAGATAGAAGATGTGGATTCATCACCGTTGGTGTGGTTTTGGGAAGTTTGCTTGGGATTTTTTTCTAAGTATAATTACAGGTAAACACTTATACCCTAATTTGATATACCTTATCAATTCACCCATTCCCATCCGTTAGATCTGATACCATCAATGGGGTAAAAAAATTTGGCCCCATTGTAGAATTTCCCTTAAATTAAATTTAATACATATCATCAAAAAAAAAAATTTTACAAAGTTTTTAAGTTGGTGGCAAAAATCAATCCACCCTTTTTATCTGTGACAAGCCCCTGATTATCCAAAAAAAAAAAAACTTAATTAATTCACATTTGAGCTAATAAAAAAGGGAAAGACAATGGGCAAAACAAAGAGTAATTGGCTTAAATAGTCCCTGAAGTCTTCCGAAGATGACGATTTGATTCTTGTTTTTTTTAATTTTGGCCGGGATGACCTAAACTTTCTAAATGTTGGCAATTTCAATCATTTATGTCCAAAATTGTTAATTTTCTAACGAAAGATGTCACGTGACCCTTCATGTGATCTCAATTAACAATCAAAAGACAAAAATACCCTTATTAAATCAACACCTTACACCAATTACATTTACAAAAATTTTATATAAAAAATTAACATTTAAAAAAAAAGGAGAAAGATATGAGAAACCCAGCCCCCCCTAAGTCGCCGATCTTAGGCTACGATGATCCCCCAGGCGATCTTAGGCACCTTCTTTGTCATCAATCTCAAGCGACGAAGAGAGAGAGCTGAGAAACCCAAGCCCCCCGCCGGTAGCTGAACGTAGCCCGCCACTCCTTTCCACCGAATCCAGCCTCCCACCTTTGTCTCCGTGTAAATCTTCAAACACACATAACCCTAAAACCCAGCCCCACCTTCTTCTTCATCGCCGATAGCCCGAACAAACGAATTCAAGGCCCTCGTCGGTCGTCGCACACAACTCGCCATCCCTCACCACCGATTGCAGCCCCTCCAACCCCCAATCATTTTTGTTTTGTTTTTTTGGTTGAATAAAGCAGGTCAGAGCAAGCTAAAATCTCACCAACCCCCACCTCCCACAGATTGCTAAACCCAAACCCAAACCCAAACCCAAACCCAAACCCCCCCAACCTAGTCAATGAATGCAGCTCCCGCATCTTTGCTGCTGAAACTCAAGCCCCTACATCTCCATCCTTGAAACTCAGGCTGTAACGACCTGACTTTTTGGACCGTTAACAAGCTTACTTATTCTTATTTAATTTAGTCTTAACACTTATTTATATTCGGTTCTAAAAAAAGTACATAATTTTTTTAAAATCATATTCGTACTACAAACTAAAAATTTTTAACTGAAGAAATTAAAAACCTCTAGCAAATAATTATCCTATTCAAATTCGTAATTAGATAATAATTAAAAAGCTAATGCTTCATGTTGATTAAAACAAAAGAGTTTAAAGTTTTTTTCTCGTAAAGCACTCATACTAATTTAATAGTACTAAAACATTAGAACATAACTATAATATAGTCGTTACAAAATAATTTAGGAATTCTAAATGCGGAAATTAAATTCGTGGTGGTATCACACTCCCTTCTTCACCGCCTCCGCACAGTTTCGTCTGTCCATAAGAACATCTAAGTAATAGGCTGCTTACCCGCGTTACCTACAGCACGAACACACATACGTATGAGCTTTTACTCAGCAAGTACAAATAATATCTCACAAAACATTTTATAAAGTCATATCATCACACATAACATCAAGAATGTTCGAAAGTGCATGTGATCATGTGTCTTCATTTATACTTTATTATATACATGTCTTGTCTATTTAAAGACCCCTATGTCGTACCCATATGTGTGCAACCAATGGGAGTTAGGGAGCAACCCTCAACAGCCTCCAAGATCATATCTGATAACTTTCATTCTTATCATATCCTCTCACTAATTAGAGGTTGGTACGACACTTAATCCTATCTTTTATTTGCCTTATTCTATTAATGTGACAATGTGTAGATTTACATTTACTATACATTTATCATTATGGCATAATTATCTGTGAAGCATACAGATCATATCAATGCAAGAGAAATTATGCACATTAAATACTTAATCAAAGCAATACTATAATTCATATACTCATTACATCATCAAGTTAAGTCATAGCAAACGTAGAACATCAACAAAAAGAAAACATTTTGTTTCATGCTGTAGATGAGATTTATACTTACTTGTCTTATATGCTTAAACTTCCGGAGTTGTATCTCCTACTATGTAAATTTGAGAAATTGTCCTGATTTAACAATATCTCATTGTTAGATAGAATTATAGTTATATTACTTTATTCAATTATTCAATTATTCAATTATTTTAGTGAACTTAATTTACTTATATCATAATTAACCTTAACAATTACTTCTTATTAATTATTAAGTGTTAAAATAAATTTCTACTAATTATTATTTAATTCATTTAATTTCATTAATTATTTTGATTAATTAATTAATCAATTAATTAATTAATTGATTAACTAATTAATTAAGTAATAGTTAATTATTACTTTAATTAATTGAGTAATTATAATTAAATTATATAATTTTAATTGATTTATTAATAATTATCTTGTTAATAATTTAATTATGTTACTTAAATATTTTTTTCATATAATAATTAATAATTATTAATTCTAATAGTAATAATTAATAATTTGATTAACATAATAATTAATGTTTAATTAATCTCTAGTTAATCATCCCTAATTATTTTGATGATTATATCGATGTTTAATCATTAATTAATATCTAATTAATCATGTATTATAATTATATAGTTATTTAACATAATAATCTTGATTATCATACATTAACTCTTATAATTAATTAATTAATTATTAATCAATTAATTAATTAATTACTTTATAATTACATTTGGTTATGTATTAATTAATTAATTAAGTAATTAATCAATAAATCAATCAAGGTGACAAGGAGTCACCTGAGGTTATACTTCTCTTTTATTATTGGCTAGTCCAATATGTTCATTTAGTTGGGCTAAGGTAATCTCTTGGTAGACGCCCAGTAACCCTCTAGTACACTTTATCTTAGCCATTAAAACTTGTGATTTAATTTTATGAAATTAAGGTTTTTCACATTATTTGGTCATATACTTAAAATTAACTCATTTCATAGGTAGATATATTCATATGTTATGACTTACCCTCATATCACATTTTAATGTTTAATCGTTTTATCAGTGTAGAATTTTAACTTATAAGATTTATTTAGATTTTGAGTATAATTCCACTTTGAACACTTGATGACTTGTTGGAAAGCTTGAAATATCTAGTTTCTGTCTTTATAATTTGTTTTCGAAGATTTCAAGCATTTCAAATATTAATGTAGATGTTTTCCTAAGTGTCTTTTGGTAAAATCTCGGATTATCAGAGTACAATACAATCTTAAGGGATTTATTAAAATTTATGTACATATTCGTTTTAAATGCATGATATTTCATTTTGAAACTTAAGATGTCTACTTTATAGTAGTAAAGTTATTTCTTTAGTATTTGAGCATTTCACATTATAAACTTAGGTTTTGTCACTGTTGGTCACCGTTTGTACTACAAGTCCAAATTCATGGGTAAGATTAAAAAAATCATAACAATTTACTTACAAGTCCAAATAAGACAAAAGATATGTCATTGGAAATCTTATAATGTCTATTTTGTAT